>CM045760.1:3737892-4206073 GCA_025200525.1 Camellia lanceoleosa
TTAGCTTGTTTTGTAATAATTAGTTAACTTGTTAATTAATTAGTTTTGTTTGTAATAATTAGTTTAATTAGCTTAGATTAGCGAGTTAGCTTATTATTCAGACCCTCTGTCGAGAGGGCACATTGTTGTAATAAGTGTGCGTGTGTGTAATACATGTCTTCCAACCCCCATTTCTTTCTCCCTTTTACTTATCAACTTTCGATGGTTAGTTTTAGGGCATGTTTCAATTAGCATCCTTATGCTATGCATGCGTGCATTATTCATTTGTCTTGCGTGCACCGGGCTCGGCACATCATACAAACTGCATCGTATTTCAATACCAATTTGAATACATGTTATCAAGTTGCATTCACATGACATCTTAGAATAGCCGAGCCTATTTTAGCTGCATTTTTGCATGTGTTGCATTAGGCATTTCAAACATAGCTAGGATCATGCATTGATTACTAACTAGCTTTTGTTTTGGCTCGGAGTACTAGGTAAGCTTTTACGCTTTAGCATACTGCATGAGATGTGTATGTTGCCATGTATAGCATGCTTGCCATGAGGATATTTGCTTAACTGATATAACTACATGAATGGCTGTGGATGAAGGTTGGATTGCTTGAATTGGAACAATTCATTGAAATGTGTGTTTTAAGCCCACTTTGCAGAGTGGCAAAATCATGTTTTCTAAGCCCACTTGAGGGTGGCAAATCTGCGTCTTAGCCTACTTGCGAGTAGAAACTTCAAACCATTTTCAAATAAACAAACATGAGATGTTTTGTTCCAAATCGAGTGATTTAGTCTATACTTGTATGTTGTGCGCATCACATAGTAAGCTAGCTAATTAACCGAAATAAGAGCACATGTGTTTTCAAAAACAACATATCATGTTAGTAAAGGCCGATCCTTTGATCGGGCGAGCGAGGGTGCTCATTGCATGACCTTTCTCTCTCGTACCCAAGTTCCCGAGCCGAGGTAACTTTGGTGATGACGGACACGTGGCCTTAGGCACGAGTCAAGGTTTTCTAAATTTTCCCAAAATAAAATATTTAGGTGGCGATTCTGAAATCTGGCAAAGCAATCCATGTTTGGCGCTTTTTGATTAAAATCAATTTTCCAAAACGATTTGCCGGATTTGGACTCTTTGGTGATTTATTAGTCTCACATTGCACTTCGTGAGATTAGATTCAGAACCGTGACATAAGTCCAAATTGTAGTAGCTAAGAACAACGATTCGTGTCCTCGCGCGCGGAACGGAGTTCCGAGCGGTCTACACCTGCAAAATAACACAAAATATCATCTAGAGGGGATTCCATTCTAGAAAACCATGTACAACAGATTTTGAATGTGAAAATGCAAAGCAATAAAATGTATTGCTAATTCCTACGAAGTAGTCATTTAAATGTGTAGGAAATATTGTGAAGTAGGCTTGGGAATTATTGACCAAAATAACAAAAAGTACAGTTAGGAAATAAAAAATAGTACAAGAGTTACTAAAATGATTGTGAATCACTTCGGCCATATGAGTCCTCTTCTTGTTATAATGCTTTTAAAAATACATGAACCTCAAATATACAAACAGATTTCATGAGCATTCAAATGATAAAAAAAAATACATAGGAAACAGAATAATGAATCACATAAAAAATATTCTTACAAATAGTGATTATATTAGAAACCTCAAAAATTGTTGACCTTTAGCAAGAAGAAATCAAATTTCCGAAATAGATTTAGAAAAAATCCAAAAAATAATGAATCACATAAAAAATATTCTTACAAATAGTGATTATATTAGAAACCTCAAAAATTGTTGACCTTTAGTAAGAAGAAATCAAATTTCAGAAATAGACTTAGAAAAAATCCAAAAAATAACGAATCACATAAAAAATATTTTTACAAATAGTGATTATATTAGAAACATCAAAAATTGATTTAGAAAAAATCCAAACCTAAATTTTCATACCTTTGACTAGGAATGGCAACGGGCCGGGGATCACACTCCCCGTCCCCAATCCCCAATGGTGAAAATTTCCCTGTCCCCGGCCCGATCCCCGGCGGGAAACCTATCACCTTCCCGTCCTTGCCCCCGCCCCCTAACGGGGATTGGGTTTCCCTGACCTCGAAAATTCCCCAGCTCAAGAAGCTCAATTGCACTTCAAAAACATCAAGTTCAACCAAACCCAATTCAAAAACTAAAAAATTCAAACAAACTCAGTTCAAATCCTTCCAAGAAATCATCAACTGAATGTTTTATGGATGTTTTCTCCGTTTACAATCAAAACCCCCAATAACCAAACAAATCGGTTCCTCTAAAAAAACATACAAACTTCATCAAAAAAATGAAAAACGAAAGAACCCAATACAAGACAAACCATAAATACATACATAATCCATTCAAGAATCCGATCATACACATATGCATACCAACATACAAAAAAGTGCACGTATGTATACAACAGATCCAAAACTAAAGATAGAGGGTAACGACGAGATCTCACGGTGTCGAGGAGTAGCACGGTGGTAGTGGCGTCAGAGGAGGCAACAGCGTCGGAGGATGCGACCAATTCGGATGTAAAAAAGAGAGAGTAAGAGAGAGAGAGTCACACCATAGATCCACACCATAGATCGTGAGAGAGAGATCGCCGAAAACCCTAATCGTACACACCATAGATCCACGCACATCATCATCTCCGCTATTAGAGAGGGGGAAACTCTGTCTGTTACAGAGAAAGAGAGCACACACATCACCAGTGGTTTATCTCTTTGTCGTTAAAGAGAGAGAAAGGAGATGAAGATGAGAGAAGTGGGTTTGTAAGAGAGAAAGAGAGAGAGAGAGAGAGAGAGAGATGGGTTTGTATCAGCCATCCCGTGAGTGAATAGATATATATACGGGGTTGTTCGGGGATGATTCATGGCGGGGCCGAGGGAACCTATCCCCATCCCCAGCCCAAAAATCATAGGGGATCAATTTATCAATACCAACCCCGACTCTATGGGGGTAAATTTTTAGGAAAACCAGTTTTATTGGGTTGGGGTGGTCTGGGTCCCCGTCGGGCTAGGTTCAAATTATCATCCCTACCTTGGACATAGCTTCACGATTCTATAACCGAAGAACCAAGGGACATTACAAATTCTCTTGTAATACAAATAAAATAAAATAAAAATAGATAAAAAAAATTATGTCAGTAATGGGAATGGTTAAAAAAATACAAATAGACTTCATGAACCACGTAAAAAATATTCAAAATTATACAAATAATGATACTACAAAGAACAAAATTTGTGCCTGAAAGAGAAGGGTGAGTGAGTTAGGGATTGGAAGAAGTTAGAGCTTTATGGGGGGAGGTCGAGCCAGGATAAAGTAGATCGGCAAGTTGGGAAGAGGGTGGTTAACACTTCATTTTAAAGCCAACTCATCATAGGAGGTGATTATTGGATTGTTCACGAATCAAGATGATTGGACTATATGATATGCTTCTTCAATAGGATTTTAGTTTGAGGTGATTGTTGATTTTGCATATGAGACGGGGGGGAAAAAGTAGAAGAATTATCCCTCTACTCAAAAATACACAAACTATAGACCTAAATTATACATATTCTTTTGAATTTGGATCATAATGTTGGACCCAAAAAACCAATCTCTACCTTTCTTTGACCCATTCACAAATGGATATGGTCATGGCTGTACAATTCTCTCTCAAATAACATACAAAAAGAAAGAAATTACATAGTACATTTAAGTCAACAAAAAAAAAAAACACACACACACACACACATACAGTCAGCTCTATGAAGGCTTTAATGGTCTTCAAAGTCAAAGAATCATGGGATTGTTGATAAAATGTTACTATTTGTCAATAAATAAATAAAATAACAAAGTGTTAAATGAATCAATGTAAAAAATAAATAAAATTAATGTGAGCCTACCAAATTTTTAGGCAATGAGAACACATAAATGTAATCAAATACCAACCACTATGTTTAGATGCAAAAGATTCTTAAGAAGTTTCACTTTTTTCTCAAGCTCTCTAATGTGAGCCAATTAAGCAAATTCAAAGCAATGATCTAGATACGAATTGTAAGAATCAATCAGAATTAAAGCTATAAAATAGATAAATAAACAAATAACTAAATCAGTACCAAAAACAATTGAAAAAATTAACATAATTTTTTTTCTAAAAAAAAGAACATAAAAATTGATCCAATCTTCTTAAATACAGATAAATGATTTACCATTTCGATTCACTTATTTCAGTTCAATAATTTAGAATAATAATTGAAAATTATTTACATAAATGTAGAAAGAGATTAGGGGTTTGTGATAGAGGATACCCACAGCATCTATTGTCGAGGAGTCGGGATTTCAATCTGTTCTCAATCTGCCATGCTTCCTTTAACAGCTTCAGTCATCGAAATAAACAACTTGTCACCGTTGTTCTTGAGTACAAAAACAAAACCCAATAAAAAAAAATATTCCTTTTGACAAAAATACAATCATAATAGACCTGTCAACAAAACCTAGAAATAACAATAACCAAAATTTAACTTGCTTTACTTTTTTCACCACTTTCTCAGCAACCAAATAGGAAAAAAAATATTTTTCTAGATACTACATCTAATAAAAAGATTAATTTTTGTGCTGGTAACAAAAAAAGAAAAAATAAATAAACCCAAATAAAAGAGGGAAAAAATGAGAGGGGAAGGGAGAGAGAGAAGAGGCAAAGATTGATTATCATATCAAAATCCAAAACCCAAATAAAAACCTTAGATTCACACAGCCTCTTCTAAAAAAATAAAAAAATAAAAAATAAAAAAACTAGCAGAGTGTTATCTAGATTAGAGAGAGATGAGGCAAAGATTGAACAATAACAAACCCAATGAAACAATAACAAAATGAGGAGTAAAACAAAGGTGAGGATTTAACCTTCTACCTTGGAGTTGTGTAGAGAGAGAGAAGGCAAACATTGAGCCAGATGCTACAAATCACCCCCTCTCAACAGGGCTATATTCCATCAGAGGAAATCGCCACTGGAGATTACTTAAACTTCTAGAGATAGAAAGCTTGGTGGAAAGAAGATATGTGGTGGGAAGAGGAAGAGGTGTGAGAGAGAATGGAGTTTCAAATTTTAAAATCAAAATCAAAGAGAAAAAGAAAGAAAATGTTTGTGAGAGATGTGAGGCGTGAGAAGAAGTCTGTGAGGGTAGGAACCAAAAGCTAAATCTGGACCATTTAAACTTTAGTAAAACTAATCTAAACCATTGAAATGTCCAAATAGGACAAATGAGAGTAAGATATTTTCAGCCCTTAGATTGAATCAATCTGATGATCCACATTTTGACACACAAACAATTGAAACTCTGAACAACCAATCAGAGAATTCTATAATTCCACAAAGACTTTTGCTAATGAAACTCTCAACAACCAATTAGAGAACAATGAAAATACAAAGACTTTTGCTAATGAGATTAATTAAAGCTTGAACAATATATTGAACCACAAATTCAAACCAACGTATGAATTTAAGAAATCAAACAATATGAATTTAAAATTTAACTTCTGAATTCTATAATTCTGTTAAGGGCCTATTCGTTGAAATAGAAAAATGAAATGCGGTTTACATTTAACTGAGACAAAATGTCTTAAAAAAAAAACCATATAATATAGTTGATTTCTTGCTCCCCTTACCCCACCCACCCCAATTTGATTTTAATAAACCCAAATAATGATAATTGTAAGAAAAAATTTAAAAAAAAAATAAACTTATAAATTTCCTACCTTATTTCAATATGAAAAGTCTTAAGGAAGTCCACAATGCTTCAGACACAATGTTTCAATCACAAACTATAAACATAAATAAAGCAATTAAATTGGACAAACCTATTGTCAATATTACTAAAACAAAAGATTATTAAAGATTATTGAAACATGTTGGAAATTAAAGATTATTGAAACAAATGACATCAAAAAATTAGAGTAAGGATTATTGAAACATTATTGAAACAAAAGATATCCAAAGATACAAAAATCAAAGCCTAGGTTTCCATTTTCCCCATTCTTTGCTCACCTAAACAGTATTTCTACCAGATTCTTCCTTTGTGGAGTAAAACAGTAATTAATGATTGATTGGTTGTGTATATTGAGAATGACATTTAATAGCATTCCAAATGAAATTATCATTCATTATTTTCAAAATATGAAAAATCGTAGAGGTTATTTATAAATCAAATTCGAATGTTAAAAATACTATACAAACTAATAATCTTATCAAAATCTAGTTTTAATAATGTAATAAGGCCTTGTTTGATTAACATGATTAATAATAAAATGATTAATAATCCCATGAATTAGTGAAAAATTCGTAACATAACCATTTATTATGTATTCATGACATAACCATTTACGATCCCCAACCATTATGTATTCATAACCATTTTATTTTATTTTATTTGTTAATAAAATTTGCAATGAAACATAGGATTGTGAGTCCATGAACATAAAATAAATTTGTTAAATTTATATTAATTTAACTCCTATCTATTTTGGTTAAATTTGTTTGCGAATAGGAAAATTAACTAAAAAGTGAAAAAGTAACACAAAAAATCAACGCATTCTCTCAATTTATTTTATGTAAGTCTTTTCGTAAATAATTAAAAAGCCACAAAAAATAAAATAAAATAAAACAATATCATCAAAATAAAATTTTATAAGTGTCAGTGTTTTGATTTTGTTTTTATATCTAAAGCAACAATTTTGTTTTATTTGTTCTCCAAAATTAAAAATGAGGGTTTTGATTCTATGTAAGTTTATTTTGCCCTAATTGAACAAAAACCATGGACCAACAATGAGGATATGCATAATCATATATATAAGTTTAGATAATGAATTAGAAGATCTATGTACAAATCTATGTATATATAATCATATATATGTCCATAATCATATATATATATATATATATAACACACAAATGCATATATATACATACATATTGGTTTGAGAGAGAGGGGGGTAACCGTAGCCGATGCAATGGACGGTGACACTCTGACCGGGGACAGGCTTGGGTCTATTTCCGGTAGTGAGGACTTCCTTTTCGACTCCCATCTTTGAATCTCTTGTTGTTTTACATTATTTTCCCCTTTTGCAGTAGCTCCCTTCATCAATATTAAAGAAGGTTTAGGGCGATTGGGATGGCAGAGAGAGGGAGTGAGGAAGAGAGAAGATGAATAAAGTAATAGGGGGTTTGGGGTTCAGTCACTAGCAAGGGTTTGGCTTCAACAGGGAATGACGGGAATGGGCTCCGATAGAGGTAGAGAGAGAGAGAGAGAGGGTGTGTGTGTTCAAATTTTGAAAGAGATGAGAGGAGTGTGACCAAATAAAGAGTGAGACATTTCTAGCCTTTGGATTGAACCAATCTAATAGTCCAAATTTTGACAAAGGAACAAAAGTCCCATCAGGAAAAATCTGAGTTGTCTTGTTTTATAGATATTAAATGACTTGAATTTATAAAATCTATTTAGATTTCCTTTATCATACTAAAACTTGGTGACATGAAAATAAATTCATCCATAAATCATTTTTTTTCTTCATAATTTAATAAATTTAGCTTTTTTTTTCTATTTCGTGTTAATTTTATAATCAGTAATTCTGCAACACCGTGTCAAAATCTCCTATTCTTGGCCCAAAAAAGAGCTCGAACTCATGATAAACCTCCTAATTGATAAGATTTCACAAATATGTTTGGAATAAATATATTAGTTGAACATTTCTTTTCTTTTCTTTTCTTTTCTTTTTTCTCTTTTGGGTAAATTATACAAATGATTTTTGTAGTTTACACGATGTGTCAATTCAGTCCCTATTGTTTCAATTTGCTCAATTTTGTCCCTTAATTTAACGGATTGTGTCATATTAGTCCAATAAATGACAGCTATTAGATTTCATAGATGAAAAGTCATACAATGTGTTAATTTAGTCCCTATAATTTACACGATGTGTCAATTTGGTCCCTATCAAAATCGAGCAAATTAAAACAACAGGAACCAAATTGACACATCGTTTGACTTTCAGTCCACCAAATCTAATAGCCGTTATTCATTAGACTAATATAAAACAATCCGTTAAATTAAGAGGTAAATCCGAGCAAATTAAAACAATATAGACCAAATTAACACGTTGTATAAACTATATGAACCATTTGCATAATTTATCCTTTTTTTCTCTTTTTCTTTTTCTTTTTCTTTTTCTTTTTCTTTTTTTTTTTTTTTTTTGGTTCTTTTTTCCTCACTCTAAAATTGTCATGACCCGAACCCGCCCCTATGGGTTAAGGACATAACCGGCCAGTAATCCTGTGATTACCTACGGCCTCAGACCAAAACAGACATAATTCATCAGAGTAAAGGGGCCAAACGGAAGTAAAAAAATTTAAAACTTTGTCCATAGAGCCGTGCTTATATGCACATCAAACAACCATACTCAGAGACGTTAATAACCCACATTAACAGTACTGTATCACAGAGTTCATTACAGACAGGATCATTCAAAACGAGTCAACCTATAACAAACTATGTACAGACATACACAAGGCCCTTGCCAACAGGACAAAACGTAAGTACATAATAGAAGGGCAAGGATGGTCTCATGCGTGAGACACAAGGCTGACTCTCCAAAACTCATGTTGTTCCTAGCAGACTTCACTGGGGCTGGGTTTGTGCTTCTCTTGGCTCACCTACAAACACATGAATGAGCGTGAGCGATAGCCCAGTGAATAATATCAAATACAAAATATACATAACCAGGTAGATCAACATGTTCTAAACGGCCTTGGGCCTAATTCATAATTTTAACAAATACATATAACTATACGAAGTTCCAAATCAAGTGACTGTAGTTCCAAACATTCTGGCCTTTGGCCCATTTAGATTTCCATTCATATCAAAACGGCCTTCGACCCACTCATTTAGGTCAAACGGTCTTTGGTCCGATCATTTATGTCAAAACGGCCTTCGGCCCATTCATTTATGTCAAAACAGCCTTCGGCCCATTCATTTATGTCAAAACGGCCTTTGGCCCACACATTTATGTCAAAACGGCCTTTGGCCCATTCATTTATGTCAAAACGGCCTTTGGCCCATTCATTCATGTCAAAACAGCCTTTGGCCCACACATTTATGTCAAAACGGCCTTTGGCCCATTTATTCATGTCAAAACGGCCTTTGGTCCATTCATGTTTAACAAAATGACCTTTGGTCCATTCATGTTTATTTTACATCCACAACCCCAATTAGCAATTCATAAGCTTATAAGGGAATAAATAATTGGACATTCACAAGCATTCATATATCGATATTACTCACAATGATCGGCTTGTGGATTTGCCCTGGAGCTTGACCCTACACATTTCATGAACACAAAAGAGTCACTAACAGTTCAATCCGCTCTTTAATTCACATATTCCTCTTTAGGCTTTATTCTTATCTCTTTAATTCAATCACAATGTTCAATGCATGCCTAAGAGTGTTTAGAAGTGAAAGGGAACGGAAAAATGAACGTAACGCATTTTCAAAATTTCGTAAAAGCAGGTCCCCGCCGGCGTGGGATTCCGCTTGAGGACCCTTAAGTCTGCAAAAGTACTGGTTGCCCCAAATTTCCACTCGAGTGTGAACTTGACCGCCGAAGCGATCGCTGTCTACATGGCTCTCGCTCGAAGGTCAACTTCCCGCCGGCGGCACCATGTCTGAGAAAAATGCCGAGCTCGATTCTCCACTGAAGGCACTTCCCCCGCTCAAGCGGACGTCAAAAATTCTGGGCTTTCCAGAACACTCCCTTGAATTCAAACTCGACATTCAACCAATTTTTCTTGCATGCTAGGGCTCCAATCTCACATATATTTGTACTAACATGCCATAGACACTAAAACACATCACAATGGAGCTCAATTTCTTGTATTACTTTCATGCATGTCTCAAATTAATCCAAATTCATCACCAACACATCACATTCAAACATGCAAAGCTTACACTTACATGATTCATTCTTGCATGTGAGAAATATGCCTTCCTACCAACTTAATTGGTGAAGAGAGGTCCCAATACATGGGTTTTAAACAATATTCAACACAAATCATACACATTGTGCTCAAACATGGAGATTCATGGCCATTTCTTACATGCATGTACATATTAGGCTTCAATTCAACAAATACAACCCAATTTCATTTCAATCTTACTCTTGATCACCAAATTAGCTTGTACACACAAAATTACAAACTATAATCCAAGAATTACTCACCTAGGAGCTTTGATCTTCTAAGCTCTATTCAATTCTTGAGCTAAACTTCCAAAATTTCCAAGCTCTAAGCCAAATCACCCAATTCTCTCCCTCTCTCTTTATATGGCCAGCCCTCTCTCCCTTTTGAGTCCAAATCAGCCAAATGAGGTTATAAGGAAAGAATAGAAGGTGTAATGCTTTAAGGCAACAACCCCACTAACAAAATATTTTAATATAAAATATTTGGGCACTTAATTCATCAATTTAATTAGTTTAATCTGACCAGAATAAATTTTCAATTAAATTTCACTGTAGGCTCTAAAAATTATGCCAATCACAATGGCGTAATCAATTCCGGGTTCTGTGGCCGATAAGGCCCTCAATTTAATTCCCGAAGCGGATTATTCAAACAGATATTCCTACGATGAATAGATAAAATCCCAAAATCACATATATCCACATAATGGTACACAAAATCATATCAAAACATATAATCACATACGTATTAGGGACCAATTAACATAATACAGAACAGGGGTATCACAAAAATGTTGTCTCGTCCACTTTTGTTGTTATTTGTCGAGGATATGAATAAGTAAAACTATCTCATCTCTAATTAATTTAAACTTTTAAATGTAACAAATATTTTTTTTATTGACGAAAATTCAATTTTGTTATATTAGCTCTTGTAGGATTGAACTCGCAATCTTTTCCAAGCAAACACCCAAATGCTTCCTCCATTTTATTAAGTAACAAGGCCATGGACTAATGTCACAATTTAATATAGGATCAAAGCACATTAGGTTTTATCATTACTAATATGAATGGACAATATCCAATTAGATCATATGAACCGAAAAAAAAAATAAAAAAATTAAAAAATTTAAGGACTAAATAGATGAAAATCATTTAGAAATAAAAAAATTTTAAAAAACGAGAGAGAATAATTTAAGGGATAAAAATTAATATTAACCCTTCATATTTTTAACAGGTATTATATTTGCAGGGTACGCTGTGGTTGGGTATCACAACCACTTCCAATCCTCAGGAACTTACCTTGATAGCCATGAGAATGGAAAGACCACATTGTGCCCGTGGGACCATAGGGTTAAGGGACTCTTCTTCCACCAAACCACATTCAGTATTAGCTTATCCAATGTCAAGAGCTTCATTCAAGATGTGCAAAAACTAGTTGATTTGGAGCCTAAAGCATTGTGTGTCCTGGACTTGTACAATGGAGTCCTCATGAGGTATGTCAAGTCCTCAAGTGCTTTCTTGGGCAAACAAGAAGATCGTGTAGACTTTGATATCACTTATTATCGGAGCAAAGACCCAATGACCCCTAGGCTTTATGAAGACATACTTGAGGAGGTGGAGCAGCTTGGCTTGTTCAAATACGGAGGGTTGCCCCATTAGGGCAAGAATCGAAACGTGGCGTTTGATGGTGTAATCAAAAAATACAAGAATGTTGGAGAGTTCTTGAAGGTGAAGGCGAGGTATGATCCATTAGGGATTTTCTCTAGCGACTAGATAGACCGATTACTAGGATTGCAAAACGGAGTGACAATGGCCAGGAGGGTTGTGCTCTAGAAGGGTTGTGTGTATGCTCTCAAGATGTTCATTGTGCCCCAAGTACAGGCTACTATTGTCAACCAGGAAGAGTTTAAAAGGACGCAAGAGTTTGTACTAAGTTAATTTAAGGAATTTGATAATGTTCATTCAAGGGTTAACTGTAGACACCCCATCTTTGATCGTCCTCAAGACTCGGATACGCTTGCAGGTACATCTGATGACAAGGGTGATTGCTTATCGAGTACTCGAACTTCGCGGCAAGATGTTCTAGGTTTGATCCTTCCAAACCCTATTTCCATTCTGTCTCATTTTTGGACCATGAGTTGGTCTTTGCTTTGTGAAGTCCTTGATGGCATGCCGACCATCAGAGAGGGCTGCCGACCATGGGTTAGGCCCTGCCGACCATCTATAGACCCTGCTAGCCATCAATGAGACACTGCCGGCTACCATTGATGGCCGGCAGCCACACCTTGTTTCAGCAGATTTTTTATGTTAGATATTTTAAGCTAGCTGTTTTTCACTGAGCCATCCTCCATACACGTGTATGGAGGGATGAAGGCCATTTCAAGCTTGTCAAGCAAACTTTGCATTGCATTGCTCTATATATAGGGAGGCTCCTCCCCCTTTCCAGAGGTTCAGCAATTTTAGGGCTAAACATATCCCTCTCTCTCTATATTTGTACTAGTTTGTGCCTTAAAGTGTATTTTCTCTTCACTTTTGCACTACAACACCTAGTTAAACACCTTCACTCTTGAGCTAAGGTTCTTGGAGGTTGTATTTGAGCTGCTTTAGCTTGGTTTTGTCTCAGAAACTTGCTGTTATTGCTGTGCTTCAAGGGTGAGTCTCATATCTTCTTTAGAGCTTTATTTTCATTGCTTATTTGGCCATCCTTGCATATTGTTTTTGTAACGACCCCAAAATCCGTATTAGAGATTACCTTTATGGCCTTATGGGTTAATGCATTTTAATTTAATGATATCTGTTCAAATTGAGAAATTATCTGTTGAGCCATGGCTTTAAAATTGAAATTACCGACCTTTACGGGTTCAAAAATCACAATTGAGTACTTGGATGTGTTAATGGAAATTTTTAGAACTATTTGGGAAAATTAATTGGAAATCTAATTTGTCTGACTCGTTAATGCACGTTTGGGTGGTTAACTTGGTACTGCAAATTGAAGGCCTTAGAGGCTTCAAAAACCAGAACATGGGACATATTTATGATTAGCACAATTTTTAGAGTCATCTGGGAAGTTTAATTGGAATTTGATTTCGTGCGATTCGTAAGGCCGCGTTTGGCTCTCCCTATTGTGTTAAACTTATACGTGTGTATATTTAATGTATATATGTACATGAGAGGCATGAGTTGAACTCATCTCTTGGAACCTAAAAATATCTAAAGGAGGGAGAGGGGAAACCGTGAAAAGGAGAGAGAGAAGAGAGACAAACTCCTCAATATCCATGGTGGTTTTGAAGATGCTTGAAGGGAATTGAAGAAAGAAAAAGAAGATCACCCATGGAAAACTTGGGGGAAATTGAAGAAAGCTAAGAGAAAGACAAAGATTGAACTAAGGTATGATCATCTATATTGAATCCTTATGTTTAAAGCATCAATTACATGAAATCAACGATTGATATGAATTATGTGAACTTTGAACCCCAACTATGGCTATATTATGCTTTTGTGTTCTTGTGCTTGGGAATTGAGTAATATTTTGAGGTTATGATGTTTAATGGAGATTAATAATGTGAAATTTATCATTTATTAAAGGGTTTTGGGCTTTGATTTACATGAAATTGAGGTTTGCTTTTGAAAATGGGAAGTTCCAATTTTACAGCCATTTTCGGACTACAAACTGCCCAGGGCCGCACGTGCGGCTCTGTTTCCCGCACGTGCCGGAGACAACTCTGTTCAGCCAACTTTGAATAAGCATATATTTTGCCTCCGAGCTCCGTTTTGAGTGATTCTTGAGCCTAACATCAAGCCCCAGAAGTCTAGATTCCAATGGTGGTGGTCTCACTCCCAAATTATAACTACAGAAATAGTTATGCCCAAATTAGTGGCTACTGTTCACTTTCTGTCAACCAGTTTTGTACCATTTCTTCACCTAAACCATTTCCCATCAATTTCTCCTGTTTTCTGAGACATGGATTATAACTTATTAAGGAATAATGAGCTTGGTACCACCATGGCTAATTGATTGAATGATCAAAGAGAATAAGTAAAGGATCGAGTATAATCTCATATTATGTGTTGTGCACTGTACTTGTAGGTCGAGACGAGGACATCGTCCCATTACTATCGGGAGCCGATCACTATAAGTAATAGGAGTGTAACAACATGTTTCACTTACTTCCTGTGATTATGATTTATGTATTGTTATTTGTGAATGGTCTATTTCATTGATGTTGTGCTTTGATTCAATTAATCGATATGCTTGAATAATGGCATTGATATGGACCTATGGTCGTTCTGTCCCTAGTAATAGACGTGGACCCGAGGTCGTTATGATGTGAATTGTTTTGCCCCTATTAATGCGGTGATACCTTTGCCTTCTATTAATAGTTATTATTAATGTTCTGTTATCCGCAAGACAACTATGTCGACTTGTAATAAACCATGGAAAAATCTGTGTGCACTATTAAGTAATAGTACTGTAGCAGTACGTTTTGCTTACTGTTAAGAGTTAATACTGGCGTTCTGTTATCTACAAGTTAACTATCTAAATTCATGATGAACAAATGGAACATATGTGTATCATGGAACAATGATATCTTTGTGTATCTGGAATCATTCTGTTTTGTTAATAATGGGCCCGAGGCCAATCTGTTGATATCTGGGCCTGAGGCCGCTCTGTATAATATGTTGGGCCTAAAGCCGTTCTGTATTATCTGTGGGCTTAAAGCCAATCTGTATCATGTCTGGGCTTAAATCCGTTTTGTATCACATCTGGGCTTAAAGCCGTTCTGTATTATATCTGGACTTATAGCTGATCTGTATTATATCTGGGCTTGTAGACGCGCCCAAACGTCCCAGGAAAATCCCGTTTTGTTCATTGGGCTTACTACAATTCGGACTCAATGTCACGGTTCTGAATCTAATCTCACAAAGTGCAATGCAAGATCGATAAATCACCAAAGAGTCCAAATCTGGCAAATCGTTTTGAAAAACTAATTTTTAGAAAGAAGTGCCAAACATGGACTGCTTTGCCAGATACAGAGTCACCACCTAAATGTTTTTATTTTGGGAAATTTAGGAAACCCTGACACGCGCCTAAGGCCACATGTCTGTCATCACCAAAGTTGCCTCGGCTGGGTAACTTGGGTACGAGAGAGGAAGGTCATGCAATGAGCACCCTCACTCGCCTAATCAAAGATCGGCCACTACTAAACATGATATCTCGTTTTTGAAACACATGCGTTCTTATTCCGGTTTATTAGCCTAGAATTACTATGTGATGCGCACAGCATACAAGTATAGACTGGATCGCCTAATTTAGAACAAAACATCTCATGTTTGTTTTTGAAAGCGGTTTGCTACTCGCAAGTAAGCTAAAATGCAGATTTTGCCACCCTCAAGTGGGCTTAGAAAATATGGTGTTTTGCCACTCTCAAGTGGGCTTAAAACTCACATTTCAATGAATTGTTCCAATTCAAGTAATCCAACCTTCACCCACAGGCATTCAGGCAGTTATATCACATAAGCAGTTAGTCTCATGGCAAACATGCTAACATGGTAGCAATAACACACATGCAGTATGCTAAAACATAAACACTCACCAAGTACTCCGAGCCAAAACAGAAACTAGTTAGTAATCAATGCATGATCCTAGTTCATGTTAAAATGGCTAATGGAACACATGCAAAATGCAACTAGAAATAGGCTCGGCTATTCTAAAATGGCATATGAGATGCAACAATTGATACATGTATTCAACTTGAAATTGAAATACGATGCAGTTTGTATGATGCGCCAAGCTCGGTGCGTGCAAGACAAATGAATGAATGCAAACATGCAAACATAAGGATGCTAATTGAAACATGCCCTAAAACTAACCATCATAAGCAGTTAAGTAAAAGGGAGAAAGACATGGGGTTGGAAGACATGCATCACACACACGTACACTTATTACAACAATTCGCCCTCTCGACGGAGGGTCCGAATAAATAATACAGAACCGACTAATTAACTAACTATTCTAGCTAATTAATTATTACACAACCAAAATTGAAACAAATATACATTCTAAGCTAACAAAACACTGAAATGGCCTCATGACGAGGGATGCATGCACGCTCGAATCACCTCACTCGAAAATCCATCGCGATGCCGTAACTTGCCTCTATTTGCAACTAGTCCCAGAACACTACACAAAGCTCCGTAAGGAAACTCCACCGAACAGGAATCGTGCCACGACCACTATTGGCCTTGGAGACCACCTGCCGACCACTTTTTATGCTGAAAACCAGAAAACGTGGACGGCCAGCCACTTTATCTGGCCGGCCAACCAGTTTTTTCTTGGTTTACGGTTTCTTTAACAGAGAGCAAGACAGGGGCATGGCAAAGTATTTGCAGTATATGTGTGCACAACCACCCTCCCTATCATGTAATGAACTCAAGGGGGTGTGGTTCTCGACCCTCGGGCTACCAATCGCGCATTTCAATGCATGATGGCCAAGAGGCGAAGTTGCACAATTCAATATAGAAATGAACGCACAAGTAAACACATAATGCCTAAAACTCTATCATGGGTAATCAAGAGCGTCGACGACCGGGAATTAAGGTACGTTTCATCACTTGAAGTATGAAACGTCCCTCGTTTCCCGTGTTTGGACTAATACCTATTCCAAACACAATGCAAGCAACATGGAAAACATGTAATGTAACTACATGGCATACACAATGCTATGGACAATATGGCATACTCAATGCAATATGATCATGGCATGCTCAATGCAAACAATAACATAACATGCACAACGCATTATGACATGGCATACACAATGCAACAATGGACTTAAACCAAGATGGATAGGCCACAGCCGTGCCCAACTCAGTGGCCATTGGGATGAAATGAAGGCACAAAATACAAAGCATGCATGCACAATGCATTGGCCAATACAAGAGGCCCAAGAGCACAACTCTCAAGAGTGCTCAAAGAGTGACAAATGTGCAAGTGTAAAGACACTAAGTGCACTGAACTTAAGTAAGAAATGATGCCAAATCATTCAAACAAAGCAAGTAAAGCATGCAAGGATCCTAAGGCATGAGAGCTATCAAAGAGGACTACACATAAGGCATGCAATGCATGGCAAATATGCATGAACTAAGCATGGACAGAGTTGAAATAGGTCTTAACAAAGACCAAAATGTGCTAAGATGAGGGCCCAAAGTCCTAGGCATGCAAGCATACACACTAAGGCATGAACTAGGCAACAATGCATAACCATCAAAGGCATTCAAAACATGAACGAAGCGAGAACATGGCAAGTCTATATGTCCTGAAATGTGATGTTGAGTGATGCCAAATCAAGTACACAACACAAATAAAGCATGCAATGGAGCTCAAAGCTTCAGGCAAGCAAGAGCATTTACACTAAAAGTATACAAAACATGAAGCATGTGATTAAGGCAACCAAAAAAAGTCCTAGTACATGTTAATATGAGACTAAAACATGCATGGATGGAAGCCAAAATGTGCTAGCATGAGGGGCATGAGGCATAATGCATACAAGGAAAATAAGGTGGATTACACTACACCTATTAGGACCAAGCATGGGATGACTCAACCAACAAAAATCAGAGTTATATAATGGCAAAATAACCCCAAATAAGCACTGAAATGATGGCTCGCAAGCAAAGGCATGAATGCATACACAATGGCTCATGTTAAGGCATAAAGGGGGAACATGCATTGATTGAGTGACAAATGCAAGTGCACGGCCATGAAACATGGACTAAAATAGCATAACTAATGATGCCAAATCATTGAAATGAGCCAAGTAATGCATGCTAGTGGACCCAATGCACAAAGCAAACAAGCTAGGTTGAACCAAAGCTATACAAAGCAAGTCATGAATGACCAAGACAACCAAAATCAAACCTTAAACATGGAAAAACATGAACAAAGTCTTCTTGAATTCAAGCCAAAAGCATGCTAAAAAGACATGTGTCAACATGATGCATGTTAGGCTATTTCATAGGATTGCATGGCAAGTGTATGGAGCATGCACAGGCTAACCAAACCAAACCAAAACAGAGTCATGACATGGTAAAACATCACCAAAAACATGCTGAAATGGGAAGAAAACAAGCTAGAATGACATGTCAAGGCATGAAGCATATAAAGCTAGTTTAAGGGATTTACACTACAAGTGTATTAGGCATGCAAGATCCAACCAAACCAACCCAAAAAAGATCTAAGGCATGTTAAAACATCATCAAAAACCTACTGAGATGGCTCGAAATCAAGCTAGAAACACATGCTCAAACATGAGGCATACAAGACTAGTTTGTGTGATTTACACTACAAATGTATTAACCATGCAAGAGGTGACCAAACTAATCAAAAACAGTGGTATGCCTCAGCAAAATAACCACAAATACAAGCTAAGACATGGCCAACACACACTTACCAAAGGTGCTCAAACATGAGGCAAATGAAGCATGTAAAAAGGACACAAAGGAGAGAGGGTGACCCTCTCCTTTTTAGGACCTTAAAACACCATCCCCACCACTAAAATCCCTCTAGATTTCAGTGGTGAGAAAGCCAATACAAGGTGGCACCAAAGCTCACAAAGATGGCACAAAAATAAGGCCAAACAAGGCCTAAGAGGGGGTAAACAATCCCAAACACCAAAGTGATCTTATACAAAGATCAAAAGAATGAAAAAAAAAAAAACAACTTTTATCAGTTATAAGTTAAGCTCAAAACAGCATGCAAGATAGGCTAAAAGGTTAAGCAAGAAAGAGGGATTTAAGGTTCAAAAACTCACCCTTGATGAACTTCTTCAAAGCTGCAACTCCAGCAGGTTTTTTTGAGCTTAAACCAAACCAAAAACTCTAGAAATAAACTCAAGATGCCTCAGCAACAAAAGGGTGGTGCTTGGCTAGGAGGTTGTGTGCACAAGTAAAGAGACAAAGCACTTTTAGGCACAAAATATGGAGATATAGAGGGAGATATATGCTCAAGCCTTAGGCAAAATTCCAAGCCTGGAGAAGAGAGAGGAAGCCTCTCTCTTATAGAGAAACAACTCTCAAGCTTCTTGAGGAAGCCAAGAGCCCCAAGCAATCCCTCCATACACGTGTATGGAAGACACAGTCTGTGCCCCCCAGCTGGCACAGCTGGCATCCAAAAATTCTGTAAAATATGCAGGAAGGCTGTCGACCAAAAAAAGTGGTCGGCCAACCACTTTTTCTGGCCGGCCTGCTACTTTTTCTGGTTTTTCAGGACAAAAAGTGGTCTCCCGGAAAGAAAACTGGTCATCCAGTGGCTGCCAAGGACAAAAAGTGGTCGGCTAGTGTCCAAAATAAAGCCCCAGAAGTTAGCTTTCCAATGGCACCAGCCTTGCATCAAAATTCCAACTGTGCAAAAAGTTATGCCTATTTTGGTGAAGCCGCACAGTTTTGGTCCAACCAGATTGATGCCCTACTTCAACCAACCATATCTCCCCCATGTGGACTTGGCTTTAGGAGATTCTTGAGTGAAAAATGAAGCCCCAGAAGTAAGCTTTCCAATGGTGGTGGCCTCATAGCTGAAATCCAAGTATTCAAATGAATAGGCCCGATTCAGCGAGGGCTGCTCGACATTCTCTTAACGGTCCATGCCCATTTTCTCCCCCAACTGGATTTCTTCCCTCTTCTCTTCTTTTCTTCAACTCCAAGCCCCTAACCAAGGTGTTTTGAAAATTTTTCCAAATATTTCATCTCTCTTTCATTCATTTCCACTTTGTTCTTGCTCGGTTTACCGAAAAGTGCAACATTTGACAAAATGCGAGCCTCAGAGCATCGTAAAAACTTCATTTCAAAAATATTTTGAAAGAGAGGGCTTTAAGGTCTAAAAACCATCCAAAATGGGGCATGAGGTTGGGATTTGACTCTCCTCTTGCCAAAGAAATCGAACCTTTGGCCTACACATCTTTCATCACCAAGTGAACCATCAGTAGCGCCCAAGTCTTAAGGGCGGTCAAAAGTGGGGTGTTGTAGACGTCCCCGAACATCCCAGAAGAATCCCATTTTGTTCATTGGGCTCACTACAGTTCGGACTCGATGTCACAATTTTGAATCTAATCTCGCAAAGTGCAATGCAAGATCGATAAATCACCAAAGAGTCCAAATCCGGCAAATCGTTTTGAAAAACTGATTTTAGAAAGAAGTGCCAAACATGGACTACTTTACCAGATACAGAGTCGCCACCTAAATATTTTATTTTGGGAGAATTTAGGAAACCCTAACTCGTGCCTAAGGCCACGTGTCCGTCATCACCAAAGTCGCCTCGACTCGGGAACTTGGGTACGATTGGGGAAGGTCATTTCATGAGCACCCCCGCTCACCCGATCAAAGATCGGCCACTACTAAGCATGATATCTTGTTTTTTAAAACACATGTACTCTTATTCCGGTTATTAACCTAGAATTAATATGTGATGCGCATAGCATACAAGTATAGACTAGATTGCCTAAGTTGGAACAAAGCATCACATATCCGTTTGTTTTGAAAATGGATTGAAGTTTGCTACTCGCAAGTAGGCTAAAACACGGGTTTCGACGAATTATTCCAGTTCAAGCAACCCAACCTTCACCCACAAGCATTCAGGTAGTTATATCACATAAGTACATAGTCTCATGGTAAGCATGCTATTATGGCAGTCACTCACACGCATGCAAGGATGCTAAAGCATAAACACTTACAGAGTACTCCGAGCCAAAGAAAGAAGCTAATTAGAAAACATGCATGAATCCTAACTATGCTGAGATGCCTAATGCAACACATGCAAAAATGCAACTAAGATAGGCTCGGCTATTCTAAGATGGCATATGAGATGCTACAGGTAACATGCATTCAACTTGGAATTGAAATACAATGCAATTAGTATGATGCGCCGAGCCTGGTGCATGCAAGATAGATGAATGGATGAAATCATGCGAGCATAAGGATGCTAATTGAAACATGCCCTAAAACTAACCATCGTAAGCTGGTAAATAAAAGGGAGAACGACGTGGTATTGGAAGACATGCATCACACACACGCACACTTATTACAATATTGCCCTCTCTCGGAGGGTCCGAATAAATAATACAGAATCGAATTAACTAATTATTACACAACAACTAGCTAATTAACAAATTAACTAAACTAGTATGCAAACTATGTAAAATGGGCTGCCTCAGCTCTGCTTTGAATGATAAAGGATGCATGCATGCTCGAGTCGCCTTGTCAGGAAATCCATCGTGATGCCTCGCCTCGCCTTTGTTTGCAATTGATTTCAGAAACTTGCACAAAGCTCCAAGGACATGAAACTCTACCCTGGGAATCTAGGGAGAGGCTGCCGACTAGCTATAGGCATTGGAGACCACCTATCGACCACCCTTGGTGGTGAAAACCAAAAAACCTAGTCGGCCGACCAGTTTCTTCTCCTGGTTTCTGCATTTTCTGCAACAAAGGCAAGAGAGAGAGAAAGCAAGGTATTTGCAACACATGTGTGCACGACCACCCTCCCCATCATTGTGCAAGCTCAAAGGAGTGTAGGTTTCAATCCTCGGGCCACCAATCACGCATTTCGATGCATGATGGCCGAGGAGTCGAATTGCACGACTCAATGGGACATGAATGCACATATAAGCAACTAAAACCAACAACTCCATCATGGGTGGTCAAGAGTGTCGGCGACCGGGAATCGAGGCACGTTTTATCACTTGGAGTATGAAACGTTCCTCGTTTCCTGTGTTTGGACTAACTCCTATTCCAAACACAATGCAACAAGTAGAATGGCATGGCATGTACAAATGCAACTCTAGTATGCAATCCTAAATGTAATGCGACTAAGTGATGCAAACATGCAAAGGATGACATGCAAGCATGCAACTAACATACACAATGCTATGGACTAATCAAGGGCATACTCAATGCACATGGATTATATGCCATGCATACACAATGCACTAACATATGCAATGTTATGAACGAAGCATACGCAATGATCGAACATGCGATAACATGGACTATATGGCATACACAATGCAAGATGGACTTAAACCAAGATGGATGGACCTCAGCCGCACCCAAATCAGTGGCCAATATGATGAAAATGATGGCTTGCAATGCACAAAAATGAAGCTCATGCAATAGCCCAAAAATGAGGCATACAAGCACAACTCTCAAACGCATTTAAAGAGTGGAAAACAAGGGAATATGGCATAAGTATAAGCTCTGAAATAACATGTTCAATGATGCCAAAACATGAAAATAACTCAAGTTAAGCATACAAGAGGCTTCAAAACTCGAAGCTAGGCAAGGGTATTACATTACAAGCATGCATGGCAAGCATCATTCGACCATGGGACCTCAAAACAGAGCTAAGGCAGCCCAAATCATGAATAAAATTAGTTTAGAACATGGCCAAAATATGCTAGAATCAATGGCCAAAACAACATGCAATGTGAGCTACTGAACATGGATTACACTACAAGCATATGAAGCATTCAAGAGGCCACTAAACCAGCAAAAGTCTGAGACATGACATGCCAAATAAAACCCAAAAACCCACTAAAACATGATCAATGCATGCAAGAATGACATGCTCCTTTGATAGGCTATAAGAGGGATTATTCTACACATGCAAGAGACACACCCAAGGTGACAAAACCAACCCTAGATAGAGCCTAGGTAGGCCCTAAAAGTCACTGAAAAGGGCCTGAAGCAAGGCATGGAGGTGTGCAAATGAAGGCTCCTTTGTAAGGCCAAAAATGCTAGTGAACAAGACAAGGAAGAAGAGGGTCACCCCTCTCTGATTTTGGCTCTTAAAAACACATTTTAACCACTAAAAATCTGTTGGATTTCAGTGGTTAAAAGGCCAAGCAAAGGCCAACACAAACGCCTTAGGGCATGGCTCAAAACAAGGCAAAATGAAGCATGCAAGGGGGTAGATGACCCCCAACAACAAAATGACCTTAAACAAACATCAAAAGGACCTCAAAAAAAGACTTTTTTTAGTTGACAACAAAGCTCAAATAAGCATGCAAATGAGGCTAAGAGAAGGATCAAAATAAAGCTTAAAAGAGGAAAAAAGTGTATTACCCATGAAGCTCAGCAAGATAGCAACTTCTGGACCCAAAACCCAACTCCTTAACCTCTGGAAATGGCTTCCAAGAAGCTCCAAGCAATGGTGGAAGGGTTAGGCTATGAGGTGGTGTGCAAAGGTGCAAGAACAATACACTTTTTGAGCCAAAATAGAGAGATATAGAGGGAGATGCATTTTATGCCTTTTACAAACTTCTGAACCCTCACAAAGGAGGGGAAGGCTCTCCTTTATAGCCAAAAGGGACCAATGCTTTTCAAAGAAGCTAAAAACCAAGGTTAAATATCCTCCATACACGTGTATGGAGGATCCAGTATGTGCCTTCCAACTAACTGGGGGAGGCAGGCTGACCAGTTCAGGTGGTCGGTCGACCACTTCCTCTAGTCAGCCGACTAGTTCAAAAGGTTCAACTCAATGAAAGGTAGTCGGCAGCCCCATTTGATGGTCTCCATATTGAATGCAAGCTAGTGATATGGTGGGAGACCAGTAAATGTGGCTCAAAGACCAAGGAGACCAGCTTCCTAACAAAAAAATCGGCTAGCAGGAGAAAAGTGGTCCCCAAGGAGAAAAGGTGGTCTCCCACCCTTGTACCACCTCCCAAACAATGAAAATAAGGTCGATGCCAAAAATGAACCAAGACGGATGCAAAACGAGGCTTCGAGGGTCAAAATGCACAGCCGGGTGCCCCGAAAATAGGCTGTTAAGCATCGAAAGTGGCGTGTGACCACAAAGGTGGTCTTCCGGGCCATAGTGTCCCTCTAGAGAGAGGAAGCAAGGTGTGTGCCAAAAACCGTGCCAAACGGAGAAAGTTAAGCGGTCCCAAACCGAGGCGCACGGCCGATGGCTCCGAAAACCAGAGACTGGTCTCCAAACTAGAAAAGTGGCCTACGACCACGAAAAGTAGCCTACGGCCACTGAGAGATGGTCTACGAGACCTCTCCCTCCCTTCGGGAAGAGAAAACAAGTCCTGGTTCGTAAACTGAGGCAAAGCACAAAAGGGTCCTGAGGTCCGAGGGTAAGGCTCTTAGCCGAAACTCCGAAACCTCAGAATGAGCACAACATGCACCATCACTGAGCGCTCAATCGATGACATCTGAGTCTTAAGGTCGGTCAAAAATTGGGTGTCTACAGTTGCCCCTCTTTGACAGAACTCGAAAGTCATACGTGACGGGAGTGAATGTCAAAGCCCAAAGACGACCCATTTTTGACAAGGCCGAAGACTTAGACAAACAGGCGGGATAAGCAAGAGATATGCCCGCAGGCAGGGGCAAAATGCAAAACGATATGCACAAAGCGGAACATAACTCATGATTATGCAAAGCGAGCTGTAATGAAGAAAATATTCACAATAAATGCAACAGTTTTAAGCAAGAATGCCATGCAAATCAAACTACATTTCAATGCAGAAAAGATGTAAGAGAATTATTCAATTCTCGTGACGTCTCACACGGAGAACAATACCATCTGGTCCATCTAGTCGTGCCAGGTTCAAATGAACCGTACATACAATATCGTACCTGTAAAAGAAAGAAACTTAACAGGTACAATATTGTTAGAAACGTGCATAACAATGCAAATGAAAAGTGCGTTACGCATATGGAGAGGTGCATGACAATGCGACCTAATTTTGACGCATAACAATGCGAGTGAGATGTGCATAACAATGTAGGAAGGGTGCGTGACAACGCAAGTAGAGTGTGCATAACAATGCGATTGAAACAAGCATGATAATGCAAGTAAAATGTATGCGACAATGCAGGTGAGGAGTGCATAACAATGCAATTGAGGCATAAACACATGTAAGTGAAGTACACGCGACAACGCATACAATGTGTGAAGCAAGATGTAGACATATGTAAGTAAAGCATACGCGACAACGCGTGCAATGCGTGCAACAGGAATTGAACACATGTAAGTAAAGCATACGCGACAACGCATGCAATGTGTGAAGTAGAAATTGAATGCATGTAAGTAAAGCATACACGACAACGCATGCAATGTGTGAAGTAGAAATTGAACACGTGTAAGTAAAGCATACGCGACAACGCATGCAATGTGTGAAATAGAAATTGAACACATGTAAGTAAAGCATACGCGACAACGCATGCAATGTGCGAAGTAGAAATTGAACACATGTAAGTAAAGCATACGCAACAACGCATGCAATGTGTGAAGCAAGAATTGAACACATGTAAGTAAAGCATACGTGACAATGCATGCAATGTGTGAAGCAGGAATTGAACACATGTAAGTAAAGCATACGCGACAACGCATGCAATGTGTGAAGTAGAAATTGAACACATGTAAGTAAAGCATACGCGACAACGCATGCAATGTGTGAAGTAGGAATTGAACACATGTAAGTAAAGCATACGCGACAACGCATGCAATGTGTGAAGCAAGAATGGCGTGCGCGACAACACAAGCAAAGAAAGTGCATAACAATGCAGGAGAGGTATAACTTTAATAGCATGCTTGAAACAAAACGCTGAGTAAAGAAGTGCAAGCCTCAAAGAGGGCAACTCAAACGCGACCTCCGATTCACCTTTCGGAGGGGTTACAACATACTCAAAAGGATACACCTTGCTCTTGGTGAATAACAACAAGTCACACTTCGAAGACTTGAATCGAAGTTCCCGCAGAGACATTTCGCGTCGAAAAGTGCACTCTTCTTGTACTTTCTCGAGAGCCGAGGACTCCAATCATCACCAAAATCCATAGGGAAAACAAAGGGACCTAGGAGACCACCCAGGAAGGCCACTGACCAGTTTTTGCTCATTGGGTGGTCGGCCAGCTAGAAAAACTAGTCGGCCGACCAGTTTACCAAAATCTGGGCAGTTTTGTCTTTTGACATTCGGATCTTTAAGTTCACTTGGCCAAACCAGTTTTGCTCAAAACTCTAAGGTCAAAATCAGCTCCTTTTCCTTCCTAGACCATTTTCTCGCTCAGATTTGTGCTTTATACGCGCTTTCCAATGCCTCGCATGAAGTTGTTCCACGAAAACTTTTAGTTCTCCTCACTTTGAACCGATTAAAATTTGATTTCAGTGTTTCTTTCTCCATTTTCACCTCCTTTTTGGTTTGTTTTTGGCACAAACCTTGTTTTCCTTGCTTGGAGGGTGGAATAAGGGTTGGAGACCAGTTTCTCCTCCTGAAAACCACTTTTCTTCCCCGCCAGCCAGTTTTCTGGTCGGCCAACTGGTCTTGGTGGCCTTTAGACCACCAAAAGTGGTCGGCAGCCATGCCACCACTTTGCTTTCTTGGTGCAGACCACCTCTCCCCCCCCTGCTGACCACTTGATCTTCTTGCAAACCACTTTCACTTGTCGGCCGACCAGTGTAAGTAGCTGTCCGCCCACTTCAAGTGGTCGGCAACTTTCCTGCAGTTTCTTGCAGATATTTTGGTGCCAGCTATGACAGTTAGTGAGCACAGAAACCATCCTCCATACACTATGGAGGGATTGCATCTAGCTTCAAGCTTGTTCAACAAGCTTGAGGCTTGTTTTTCTATAAAAGGGAGGCCCTCTCTCCCTTCTCCAGGTTCAGAAAAAAGTGCTTTGAGCTATACATATCATCTATCTCTATATTTCTTCCTTTCTCTCTTGTTTTGTGCTTAAAAGTCCATTTTCTTCTTACTTTTGCACACAAACACATAGTGAAACACCATACTCTTGGAGCTGAGGCACTTAGAAGTTGGTTTTGGTGTTTTTGGATTGATTTTAGCTCAAAAAGGTTGCTAGAGTTGCAGCCTTGAAGTTGTTCTACAAGGGTAAGTTTCTAACCCCTTAAACCTTGGTTTTTGTTTAAGCTTTTGGCCCTATTTGCATGCTGATTTAGGCCTAACTTTTAACTACAAAAAGTTCTAATTTCAAGTGTTTGAAATGTTTGTTTAAGGCTTTGTTGGTGTTGGGGGTAGTCTACCCCCCTCTTGTGCCTTGTTTGGCCTTGTTTTGTGATATCCTTTTAAGCTATTGGGACCACCTCTTTTTGGCCTTCTCACCACTGAAACTTAGAGGAATTTCAGTGGTGGAAAATGTGTTTTCAGGTCCCAAATAGGAGGGGGTCATCTCCTCTCCTTGTATCTTGGATGCTTGCCTTATTGGCCTCATGTTTGAGCATGGTTTTCTAGCATGTGTTGGCTTGTTCTCAACTTGTTTTTGATGTTATTTTGACATGGCATACCTCTGTTTTAGCTTGGTTGAGTCACCACTTGCATGCATTCTACACTTGTAGTGTAATCTTGCAATCTAGCCTAACATGCATCATGCTTTAGACCATCATTCTAGCATGACTTTGGCTCCACTCCAGCAAGTTTTTGGTTATGTTTTAGCACACTCTAGGTCTGATTTAAGTGTTTTGGGTCATGCATGCCTTGCTTTGTATAGCCATATTGCATTCTAGCTCACTAGCTTTATGTATTGAGTCCACTAGCATGCATTACTTGGGCTATTTGCATGATTTGGCATCATTTGTTATGTGATTTTAGAGCATGTTTCATTGTCGTGCCCTCACATCTTTCACTCAGTCAATGCTTTGGAGGGTTGGTTCTTTATGCCTTAAGTATGAGCCATTGTGCATGCCATCTTGCCTAAGCTTTTGGGTTGCCATATCAATGTGTTTTGGGTGTTATTTTGTCATGATATAACTCTAATTTTTGTTGGTGAAGCCATCTCATGCTTGGTTTTGGTAGGTGTAGTGTAATCCTCCTTATTGGCCTTGCATATTCTATGCTTCATGCCCTTCATGCTAGCTTGTTTTGGCTTTGCTCCATGCATGTTTTAGCATCATTTTGGCATGCTCTACGACTATTTTGGGTTGCCTTGATCATATGGTTCATGCATTGCATAGATGTAGTGCAATTGGCCTTGCTAGCCTTGCTAGCCTTGAGTTTTGAGCGCCATAGCATGCTTCATTTGTGATATGTGCATGATTTGGTATCCTTTAACATGTTATTTCAGAGCATATAGCATTGCCATGTTCCCATTTCTTTCACCCTTTGAGTGCCTTTAAGGCTCATGCATTGTTGCCTTGTTTGTGGCCTAGCTTGTATGCATGCATGCCTAGACTTTCGAGCTCCCATCTTAGCATGTCTTGGTCTTTGTTTTGATCTATTTGAGCTCTATTTGTGGCTGGTTCATTCATTTGTGCCATGCATTGCATGCCTCTTGTGTAGTCCCTTTTGGTAGCCTTGTGTTTAAGGGCTCTTGCATGCCATACTTGTGTTGTTTGAGTGGTTTGGCACCATTTCATACATGATTTCAAAGCTTATAGTGTTGTCACACTTCCATGTTTTTCAATCCTTAAGTGCTCTTGAGAGTCACATCTTAATGCCTTAATTCTTGAGCCAATTGGCATGCATGCTTGTATATGCTTTTGGACTTCATTTTCAGCATGTTTTGGCCATTGTCTTGGCATGCATGAAGCTTGTTTGAGATTGGTTTGGTCCATTGAGTGTTGCATTACATAGCCCTTGCCATGTCCATTATGTTTGCATGCTTGTTGCATTGCATTATGTTTGTATACATTGCATTGAGTTTGCATGCCATTAGATTTGATAAGTTGATCATGCATGCATTGCATTGTATTTGGATAGGGTGTTAGTCCAAACACGAGAAACGAGGTACGTTTCATACTTGAAGTGATGAAACGTGCCTCATTTCTCGGTCGCCGACCCTCTTGATCATGCATGATAGAGATTAAGGCCCTTAAGTGTTATTTGTGTATTCATTTATATTGAATTGTGCAATCTTGGCTTCTCGGCCATCGTGCATTGCGATGCTCGGTTGGTGGCCCGAGAGTCGAGAACCGCACTCCCTTGAGCTCATGAAATGATAGGGAGAGTGGTTGTGCACACATATCTTGCAAATACACTGTCGTGCCCCTTCTTGTTCTCTGTTGCAGCAAACTGGAAGTGTGCAGAATTTTCTGGTCGGCAGACCAGTAAAAGTGGCTGGCCGACCACTTTTTCTGGTCTGCAGCAAAGGTAAGTGGTCGATAGGTGGTTGGTAACACCAATAAGTAGTCGGCAATGCTTCTGGAGGTGCCCATGATAAAGTAGAAGCTATTTGGAGCTTTGTACAGTGTTCTAAGAACAAATGCAAACAGAGGCAAGTTGGGGCATAGCGATGGATTTTCGAACGAGGTGACCGAGCATGCATGCACTTCTCATCCCGAGGACTTCTTTTTACTACTTTACTTAGCTGGTTTGCTTAGCTAACTAATGCTTTGGTTTTGTACTTAAGTAGTTAATGCGCTTAACTATTCATTTGTGTTTGTAATAACTAGTTAGTTGACTCGTTAGTTAATTAGCTTCGTTTTGTAATAATTAGTTAACTAGGATTAGTTAATTAGTTTTGTTTGTAATAATTAGTTTAATTAGCTTAGATTAGCTAGTTAGCTTGTTATTCGGACCCTCCGTCGAGGGGGCACAACTGTTGTAATAGGTGTGCGTGTGTTTGATGCATATCTTCCAACCCCCATTTCTTTCTCCCTTTTACTTAACCGCTTTCGATGGTTAGTTTAGGGTCATTTTCAATTAGCATCCTTATGCTTCACATGCGTGCATCATTCATTTGTCTTGCATGCACCGGGCTCGGCGCATCATTCAAACTGCATTGTATTTCAATACACTTTCTTGAATACGTGTTTAACAACATGTTATCAAGTGTTGCATTCATATTCCATTCTAGATAGCCGAGCCTATTTTAGTTGCATTTTGCATGTGTTGCATTAGGCATTGTTGACATAGCTAGGATCATGCATTGATTACTAACTAGCTTTTGTTTTGGCTCGGAGTACTAGATAAGCTTTTACGCTTTAGCATACTGCATGAGATGTGTATGTTGCCATGTATAGCATGCTTGCCATGAGGCTATTTGCTTAACTGATATAACTGCATGAATGCCTGTGGATGAAGGCTTCATTGCTTGAATTGGAACGATTCATCAAAATGCAAGTTTTAAGCCCACTCTGCAGAGTGGCAAAATCATGTTTTCTAGGCCCGCCTGAGGGTGGCAAATCTGCGTCTAGCCTACTTGCGAGTAGCAACTTCAAACCATTTTCAAACAAACAAACATGAGATATTTTGTTCCAATTTAAGCGATCTAGTCTATACTTGTATGTTGTGCGCATCACGTAGTAAGATTAGCTAATAAACCGGAATAAGAACGCATGTGTTTTCAAAAATAACATATCATGTTAATAAAGGCCAATCCTTTGATCGGGCGAGCGGGAGTGCTCATTGCATGACTTTCCCTTCTCGTACCCAAGTTCCCAAGCCAAGGCAACTTTGGTGATGACGGACACGTGGCCTTAGGCACGAGTCAAGGTTTCCTAAATTTTCCCAAAATAAAATATTTAGGTGGCGATTCTGAAATCTGGCAAAGTAGTCCATGTTTGGCGCTTTTTGATTAAAATCGATTTTCCAAAACGATTTACCGAATTTGGACTCTTTGGTGATTTATGAATCTCACATTGCACTTTGTGAGATTAGATTCAGAACCACAACATGAGTCCGAACTGTAGTAGCTAAGAACAACGATTCGTGCCCTCGTGCGCGGAGCGGAGTTCCGGGTGATCTACAATAGTCCTAGAGGGCACCCTATCGCAAAAGGGTCAGGGGTAGTTCAAGAGAATACCCTACCGCGAATATTGCTAAGTCTTAGGGACCCCCTAGATCGTGTCACCTTGACCCAGGTATAGGCTAGTTTAACCGAAAAGTGAATTTATCTCCACTCACTGTCCTTAGGATAGGGTCCTTTGTTCGGACTCCGTTACACCCATGGTTCTGGTGCGTAGATCCCGAAAAGCTCCAAGCCTACAAGTGTTCTGGGACTCATTAATGGAGCGACTTCTAGATTGCATTCAAATCTGTTCGAAGCCAAGTGCTTTCAGATCTCTAGGTTCATGGATCCGAACCCTTTCGACTTCGAGCTCAAATAGGTCTCTAGGCTTGTGGTTCTAAACCCTTTCAAGACTAAGCCAATACGTCGGAGAATGGATCTCTTCTGAGGGTTTCATCTCTTTTGAAGGCAATAGTTTACCTCCTCAGACGCTCGTATAATCTAGGCCTCATCGGATGGGCTTGTTAGACTTTCTTTAGAAATTTCTGCTTGATGGGTCTTCCTCAACCCAATTTATTGGCTTTCTTATGGGCCTGTTTAATAGAATTTGCTTGGGCCCATTTGGCAATAATTTCTCCAAGCTCACCAATTTTTTGGCTTTCCAATTAGGTTTCAATTGGGCCCAATTAATTTAGTACGCTCAAGTTAATCCCTCTTACAATTTGCCCCTTGCATAGGGGTGTAATTTTGGCTCACTGCCCGCCCATGCCTGACCTTAGACTCCGCAAAAATCGGTAGGAACTGCCCATGGGCCAGAAAACTAGGCCTAGGCCTAGGGGTATTCAGGCTTTGGCCAGCCGGCCCATGGTCAGCCTAGTTCGGCTTTAGGCAGGTCTAAATAATTTTTAAATTTTATTTTTATTTTTTCCACCAAAATTTTATTATTTTCCATTAAAAATAACACTGGGCCTCGGGTGGGCTAGGCCTCGGGCTGAGCTTGTGGGTGAGCCTTGAGCGGGCCGATGGACCAGGCCAAGCGGGCTGGCCCCATGGACCAGGACGGACTTCAAAACGATGGCCCAGGCCCTGGCCTAAGGCCTCGAGCCTGGGCTCGGGCGTAAACAGGCCTTAACGAGCTGGGCCCACCTCGAGCCACCCGCGGGCCACGGGCCAAAATTACACCCCTACCCTTGCATATATGGGAAATTTTTAATTTCTTGGACATGCATATTTTCATTTCTTTGGCCATGCTTCGCATCACGCCCTTGAGAATATTTTGTTCTCATATGACTTTGGGATAAGATTGATGACTCATCATATTTTATGGATAAGATTGACAACTAATAAAGATAAAAATGAATTATTTATTTATTTTCATGCCATGTTTGGCTAACACACCTTTGTGCCCTTTGATTTTTTTATTTTTTTTAAAGAAAATCAAAACTTGATTTTTTTTATTTATTTATTTTTTTGGATCTAAAATGTATCTTGCTTGGGCCCACACAACTTTTTTTTTTTCAAATTTTTTCAAAGACTTGCTACTTAAATCCTCTATCATGTGATAATGCCAAATCATTTCATTAATGTTTGAAAAGAAACCTTTTTCTTCTCCAATCAAAAGAAAATAATAACTTGGAGGCCCATTATATATATATATATATATATATCTTTAAGCTATTTAAGGGAACCATCAGTACAACATACATTTTACTTTACACAAAGGACAAATTCTAGTCCTTATCCTCTTTTTTTTATTGCCAAAACACTTTTCTCAGGCCACTTTCTCTAACAGAGAGACTCAAATTCCATCTTCAACAAAGCTCTGCTTCATCGTTTGCTCACTGCTGCGTCTATGCCCTCCAGCGACGTCTATTTTGCCACTGCCACGTAGCATTAGCCTGCCCAGTGCCATTCAGCGCGCCGTCAGCTTTCAAGAGAACCAGCCGCAATCCTGTCGTGCGTAGACAATCTTGTCTACATGGCCTTCATGTTTCGCAACCTACAACCCATGCCGCTTGCTGCTTTTTCGTGCTTGACCTACGCTGTCTCGATCCAACCATCTATTCACTGCTTGTTGCAAGAGTCAGTCTTGCTCATTACTGACCCATCTTCTCTTCCTACTCCTTCAGATTTATGAGGAAGTGCTCGCCGAAACCCCATTCTTGAATATATATATACATATTTTATTTTTTTTTTGTTCATGAACTTGGGCTTGCAAAATATATATATATATATATATATATTTTGGATTTGTGTTCTTCACTTCTAAAATAGCTAGTGCTTTGTTATTGACAGAAATAAAGCTCTTGTTGAATCTTGATTTGTAAGAGAAATGTAGTCTTGAAATTCATGTTTTGGAATTTGGCCCTGTGTTGAGAAATCTGCCATAAATTGAGTATTAATCTTGATTGTTGTTTTGTTGATCTTGTGGATGCTCAGGAAATATAGTTGATGCCGAAATTTTGTTTGAACATTGCTACTTTGCGTTGGCTTTAGAGGAATCGACCCAAATAAACAAAACCTTGATTGTTGCGTTCTCATGACCTTGCTTGGAGGAATAGAATTGTTGTAACTTAAATAGATCATTATTATTTGTTAATGTTGCCCCATTTTGATAATGCATGAATCATAATGTGAACTCGATATTATTTATCTGGTTTGTTGATTTTACTATTTTAGGCAAATGAATTTTTTTTTTGGCAAAAATCCATGACCTCGGGGCCCTCAGAATCCGCACTAATGAGAGCAAGGGTTATCCCTCGGAAGGCTGAATGGAAGCAAAACTATCCCTCAGGAGTCCGAAAGTAGCATACACCCTACTTTGGCAAGAAAAAATCCCTTCTGGCAAGCAACTAAGTTTACCATGCTCGTATTAACAGAAGTATAGATTGTCCCTCAGAAGTCCAAATGGATGTACACTCTCTTCTTTGGCAATCAATAGAAGCAAAGGATGTTCCTCAAAAGTTTGAGTAGGAATACACTCTACTTCAACAAAAAAAGATCCTTAAAGCTCGCACTAATGGAAGCGAAGGCTATTGTTCAGAAGTCTGAGTGGGAACACACACTCTGCTTCAACAAGAAAGACCCTCGAAGCTTGCACTGATAAAAGTAAGGGCTGTTTTTCAAAAGTTCGAGTCGAAGCACACACTCTACTTCAGCAAGAAAGACCCTCCAAGCTTGCATTAATGAAGGAGGTCCGAGTGGGAGCACACACTATTTCGACAACTAATAGAGGCTATCTCTCAGAAGTCCAAGTGGGAGTACACTCTACTTCGGCAACTAATGGAAATAAAGGCTGTCTCTCGGAAGTCTGAGTGAGAGTACACTTCTACTGCATTAAAAAAGGTCTCTTCAGGTTGGTAACCGAGTCTATTATTCCTCTTTCTTCTTTGAAGGAAACAAAAATTGAAAACTATCAAGCAACAAAGCACGATGAAGATACACAATATAAAAAAAATAACTTTTAATGGAGATACATAATATGGAGGAAATAAATTTCTTCATAACATAAAAAAGATAGAACTTCTTGGACAATGTCATAAATGCAAATTATAAATGTCATAGATATATTTCTTCTACGGAATGTCGACCCTTGCCCCTAGAGTTGTAATGTCATTCGAAAAACTTTCACCAAGCGCCCGGTTACCGCCGTCATACGCCATCATTGCCACATCTTCTAAGATATCTTAGGGCCATTGTTCATTGAACTCTAGCTCATCTACTTCGACTTTCTTTCTAAAGATCTTCTTAAGCGTCCAACACTTTTCTATAGGATGTCCTAGTGATCGGTGGAAAACACAATAATTAGAGCCCTCATAGTCCTTCTTCAGCAAAAGCTCTTCGACACGAGGTGACTTCAGTTCCTCGTTTGCCATCCATTCTTTAACTAAGGCATTCACCTCTCAATACTACATGGAAAATGAGTGTCATCCTCGCAGCTTTTCCTCTTTTACCCTCTGAATTCCTCTCGTGTGACTTTCGGGTAAAATATGCGGAACCCGCAATGACAGAAGGTCCTCGGGATGACTTGAAGTTGGTTTTATAACTAGTCTTGAACCCGATCTCCGGAGACTGAGGTATGTTGATGTTCCGAGATGCTTCAATTAGTATCGAAAATGTGGGTAGCTTGTGATTAACAAGAAGCATCTTGTACCCGTTCAATGCCCCTTCAACACAGATTTGGACCAAGTAGCTTTCCTCTACAGCTTCATGACAGTCCACAGCTTTGTCTTGAAACCGCTTCACATATTCGAGAATGTCTTCACCCTCTCGCTGCTTTTCCTTACACAGGGTAAGTGTGGTCACTTTCTCAGCCACCTGAAAGAATTTGACGTGAAATTTTTTGACCATTTCCTTCCAACTTCGAATGGAGTTTGAGGCAAAGGATAACGTACCAACTATATGCTCGATTGGTGAGGGACTTGGAGAATTCTCTCAAACGGAGGACATGATTTGAACCATGAATCCCCAAAGTCTCTATGAACCAAACAACATGTTCTCAAGCATTTCCTTGCTTGCCATCGAATTTAATGAACTTCAGTACCGTGTACCCATCCGGGTATGGATAACTTAATATCTCGATCAGGTATGGTGGCTTGACATTTGGATCAGGCAAAGAGGATAAAGTTCTCTTGGTCCGTTCCAGCTCAAACATAGCTTGCACATCTACAAGGGTGAGAAATTGTTGAGGGAGAAAACTTGATGGTGGTATTCCCGGAACTTGGCTTGTAGACCCGAAGCCCGAGCTTGGAGCGACTTGACCATGTAGGTGTTGAGAATTCACCATCGGTGTAAGGACGTGGTGAAATTGACCATTGGCATCTATTGATATGACATTCAGTGATGGATCGTTGAATTGAGTTCCATAAACTCCGTCACACGGTATAGATATGCCTGGTTAGGCTTGGAAAGCCGTTGCGAAGCCAACAGAGACCTGCTCAGTACATGAGTAGAATTTACAATTGGTGGAACAAAATTAGGCATTGATGAAGTACTATTTTGTAGAGAAATTTCCGTGGGCCTTCCTTGAACTTCCACAGCCGCTGGAACACCATTCATCGTGCCGGAAACTCCTCCAACCACCGATGGACCATGGCTTGATCCTCCAGGTGCGTAATTTTGCGCTCCATGGGCCACAAGTTGGCCATGACTTGTTCCTCTTAGCACTTGATTTTACACACCATTTTGAGCAATTTAAAGGAGAATTAGAGATGGGTGTAGACACCCTATTTTTGACCGACCTTAACACTCAGACATCGCCGATTGAGCACTCGGTGATGATGCATCGTTTTGAGGTTACAGAGTCTCGGTTGAGAGCCTTGCTTCCGGACTTTGGGACTCTTTTGTGCTTTGCCTTGGTTTGCGAACCAGGTCTTGTTTTCTCTGTTTTCTCTTCCCAAAGGGAGGAGAGGTCTCGAAGACCATCTCTCAGTGGCCGCAGGCTACGTTTCGTGGTCATAGGCCACTATTCCCGTTTGGAGACCAGTTTTCGATTTTGAGCCGCTTCAGTTCATGATGACCTTAACTTTCTCCGTTTGCTCCGATTTTTGGCACACACCTTGTTCCCTCTCCCTAGAGGGACACTATGGCCCGGGAGACCACCTTTGTGGTCACACGCCACCTCCGGTGCTTAACAATCAATTTTCGGGGCCCCCCGGTTGCCCGTTTTAGCCCCCGAACCTTCGTTTCGCATCGGTGTGGGTTCATTTTTGGCATGGACCCTAGTTTCATTGTTAGGAAGGTGGTACTAGAGTGAGAGACCACCTTTTCTTCTTGGAGACCACCTTTCCCTGGTCGGCCGATTTTCTTGTCAGGAAGCTGGTCTCCTTCACTTTTGGGCCACATTTTTGGGTCTCCCATACCACCACTGAGTTGCATTCACCTGGGAGACCACCAATATGGGCTGCCGACCACCTAAATCCATTTGACCCTTTTGAACCTGGTCGGCCGATCAGGGGGAGTGGTCGGCCACCAACACAGTCGCCGACTTCTGCTTTTTGTCTCACTGAGTATTAGCCAGCTGTGCCAGCTGGAAGCCTCAGAAGTGATCCTCCATATATGAAGGATCTTTGAGCTTGGTTTTAAGCTTCCAAGAGAAGCTTTAGCCCCTCTCCTCTATAAAGAAAAGGATCATCTTCCATTGCAAGGGTTCAGAACTTCTTGGAAGGCAAAACATATACACCTTTCTATATCCCTCTCTTTTGTGCTCAAAAGCTCCATAGTTCTTGGCCCTTTGCACACCAACCCTTAGCTTAACCCTTCCACCATCCATCCAAGCACCTTGGAGCTCGTTTTCAGAGGTTGAAGGTTTGCTACTTTGGTCCAGAAGCTACTGGAGGTCTTCTCTACAAGGGTAAGTCTCTATTTCCCTCTTTGTAGCATTATTTTGCTTCATATCTTAGCCTAGTTTGCAAGAATATTTAGGCTTTGTCATAAACTGAAAAAAGTCTTGTTTTGAGCTTCTAAACATGTTTGTTTAAGACCTTTTTTCTGTTGGGGGTCATGTACCCCCTTGCATGCTTCATTTCCTCATGTTTTGAGCTATGCATTAGAGTATTTGTGTTGGCCTTGGTTTGGCCTTTTAGTCACTGAAATCCAGTGAATTTTTAGTGGCTAACATGTGTCTTTGAGCTTCAAAATCAGAGAGGGGTGACCCTCTCACCCCTTGTTCTCTTTACTAGCTTTGTTGGCCTTACAAAGGAGCCCCTATTTGCATGTTTCAAAGCTATGCTCCAAGCCACTTTTTGTGAGTTTTGTGACTTTCATGACCTCTTTCCAGAGGTGGTTTGGCCACATTAAGTGTCCATTATGCATGTGTAGAGTAATCTTCAAGGCCTTTCAAAGGGGCCTTCACTTTCATGCTTCCTAGACTAATTTCAGGCCCTTTTCAGTGAGTTTTAGGGCCCTCATAACCTCTATCCAGAGGTTGTTTTGCCATTTTATATGTCTATCTTGCATGTGTAGAACAACCCTCTTATTGGCCTTTCAAAGGGACACATCATTCTTGCATGCATTGACTGACTTTCAGTGGGTTTTTGGGCATTATTTGGCATGGCATACTTCTGTTTTTGGCTGGTTTGGTGAGCTCTCATGTGCTTCATATAGTTGTAGTGCAAATCATGGTTCACTAGCTTATTTTGCATGCTTTATTGACCCTTGATTTTAGCACTTTTTGGCCTTTCCTTAAACTGATTTTGTGCATATTTTGGACTGCCCTAGCTCTGTTTTTGGGTCTCATAGTTGAATGATGTTTGTTTTGCATGCTTGTAGTTCAATACACTTGCCTAGCTTTGAGATTTGAGGTCTATTGCATGCATATACTGAGGTGTTTTCATACTTTGGGGTCATTTTGCATCATATTTCAGAGCCTATGTGAATGCCATATCCTTATGTTTTCTCCTCTTTAAGTGTTCTTGAGAGTTGTGCATGAATGCCTTGTTTTCGGACCATTAAATGAGCTTCATTTCCATGCACTTTCAACCATCATTTTGGGCCATTTTTCCACTGTTTCAGACCTGCCTAGGGTCTTTCTAGGGTTGGCTTTGCCATTCGTGCATTGCTTTGTGTACCTCTAGTGTAACGCACTTCACTAGTTTCGGTATTCGGGGCCATCTAGCATGCATTGGGTAACATATTTGCATGATTCAGGACTATTGTACATCATGTTTCAGAGTTGGAAAATGTATGCTTGTATGCCATATTTCATCCTTTTCTATGCTTAGTTAGAGTTGCATGTTGTGCCTTAGGATCAGTCCATTGCATTCGTGCATGCTTACATGTATTTCGGTTGTCTCATTTTCATCATATGGCCACTGATGTGAGCATGGCTGAGGTCCACTCATATTGGTGTAAGTCCATCTTGCATTTGTATATGCCATTTAGTTCATGTGCGCATGATAGTCTTCGTAAGTGTATTGTGTATGTCATATTATGTCACGTGCATTGTGTATGCCATTTTAACCCATAGCATTGCGTATGCTAGGTTGCATGTTAGTTGCATTGTGTATGCCATCTCATTGCTTTGTGTTTGGAGTAGGGTTTAGTCCGAACACGAGAAACGAGGGACCTTTCGTACTCCAAGTGACGAAACGTGCCTCGGTTTTCGGTCGCCGACACTCTTGACTATCCATGATAGAGTTGTTGGCTTTACTTGCTTATATGTGCATTCATTTCACATCGAGTCGTGCAATTCGACTCCTCGGCCATCATGCATCGAGATGCGTGATTGGTGGCACGAGGATCGAGGTGTGTATACATATGTGATAATACTTTGCCATGCCCCTTTCTTGCTCTCTGTTGCAGTAAACCAGAAATCAACAGCCTTCTAGAGCTTTGCACAACATTCCGGGATTAATTACAAACAGAGGCAAATCAGGGCATCGCAAGGAATTTTCCGACGAGGCGACTCGAGCATGCATGTATCCTTCATCATTCGGAGCAGAGCTGGGGTGGTCCATAGACTTGCACGCTAATTTAGTTGCTTTCCTAGTTAATTTGTTAATTAATTTGTAATATTTAATTATTTATTCAGACTGTAATTATTTATTCGAACCCTCCGAGCGAGAGCACAATTGTAATAAGTGTGCGTGTGTGTGATGTATGTCTTCCAATCCCACGTCTTTCTCCCTTTTATTTATCAGCTTATGATGGTTAGATTAGGGCATGTTTCAATTAGCATACTTATGCTCGCATGTTTTGCATCCATTCATCTGTCTTGCATGCACCGGGCTCGGCGCATCATACTAACTGCATCGTATTTCAATTCCAAGTTGAATAAGTGTTAGCTGTAGCATCTCATATGCCATTCTTAGAATAGCCGAGCCTATTATAGTTGCATTTTTGCATGTGTTGCATTAGGCATCTCAGCATAGTTAGGATCCATGCATGTTTTCTAATTAGCTTCTTTCTTTGGCTTGGAGTACTCGGTAAGTGGTTATGCTTTAGCATCCTTGCATGCGTGTGAGTGACTGCCATGATAGCATGCTTACCATGAAGCTATGTGCTTATGTGATATACCTGCATGAATGCCTGTGGGTGAAGGTTGGATTATCTGAATTGGAATAAATGCATTGACTGCGAGTTTTAAGCCCACTTGAAAGTGGCAAAATCATGTTTTTCTAAGCCCACCTAAGGGTGGCAAAATCCGCATTTTAGCCTACTTGTGAGTAGCAAACTGCTTTCAAAAAAAATATGAGATGTTTTGTTCAAATTCAGGCGACCCAGTCTATACTTGTATGCTGCGAGCATCACATAGTAATTCTAGGCTAATAACTGGAATAAGAACACACAATGTTTTCAAAACTTGATATCATGGTTAGTAGAGGCCGATCTTTGATCGGGCGAGCAGGGATGCTCACGAAGTGACCTTCCCCAATCGTATCCAAGTTCCCGAGCCGAGGCAACTTTGGTAATGACGGACACGTGGCCTTAGGCACGAGTCAGGGTTTCCTAAATTCCCCCAAAATAAATATTTAGGTGGCAACTCTGTATCTGGCAAAGCAATCCATGTTTGGCACTTCTTTCAAAAAAATCTGTTTTAAAAAACGATTTGCCGGATTTGGACTCTTTGATGATTCATCGGTCTTGCATTGCACTCTGCGAGATTAGATACAGGACCGTGACATTGAGTCCTGAACTGTAGTGAGCCCAATGAACAAAACGAGATTTCCTCCCGGGACGTTCGAGGACGCCTACAATGGGTCTTGATGGTTTTAACTATTCTCAACATCACCATAAAGTAGTTAATGCTTGCCGGCGCTGACTTGACCTTTATTTGTTGCCAGCGGTATGAAATTCGAACCCATCACCAACATGATGTGGGTGAGATTTTGAAAGGTCGTGAAAATCTTTGGTTGAGTGTGTTGGAGTCCTTGAATGGCTTCAAGGATGAGAGGTGGGTCTTGAACTTGAGTCATCTCATCACTACAATTGGAAAAGCCTTGTTGATGAACTTCTTCTTCTCCTACCATCTTTACCGGAGTTGTGTAGATTCTGGATCTTGTTGAGACCGTTAACCAATCTGCCTCCCCAATAGAGTCGCCAAATGTATGAGAGGCTTCAAGAATGTTGCCGAAAAATTCAAAGATCTTCGAAGAAAACTCGAATTCTCTAGAAATGATGAGATACTTAGATTCTTTAACAGTCACAACTAGGAACACAATAACAAGGAGATGATGGAGATAAGAGATTGAGTGAAGAATAAGTCAAAGTAGTTAGAGGGAAAATAATGGCAAGACTCTCCTATGGATCTCCACTTGCACTCTCAAAGTAGATATTAGTTCTTTCCTAAGAGTTGTCTCTCTAAAATCTCTCCTTTGTAAAGCTATGGGTAGGTGCTATTTATAGGCACCTCATAATATAGGATGGAGCCCATATGATTCTCTCTAACCACCTTGTCCAATGAGGTGAGCTCTCTGAGGATGAGGAAAACCCCCGAGAGGAGATCAACCTCTCGGCGAACTCTCCTTCTTAGCCACACCTAACCAATGATCCCCAATCATCCCAAAGGGTCAGGAGTAGTCCCAAAAGATGCCCTACCGTAGAAGGGTCAGGGCTAGTTCAAGAGAACGCCCTGCCGCAAATATTGCCGAGTGTCAGGGACCTCCTAAGATCGTGCCACCTTGACCCGGGTATAGGCTAATTTAACCAAAGAGTGAATTTATCTCCATTTACCGTCCTTAGATCGAGTCCTTTGTTCGGACTCCATCACGTCCATGGTTCTGATGTGTAGATCCTGGAGAGCTCCAAGCCCGCAAGTATTCTGGAACTCATTAATGAAGCGACTCCTAGATTGCATTTGAATTCGTTTAAAGCCAAGTGCTTTCGGATCTCTAGGTTAGTGGATTTGAACACTTTCGAGTTTGAGCTCAGATAAGTCTCTAGGTTCGTGGTTCTGAACCCTTTCAAGACTAAGCCAATACCTCGGAGAATGGATCTCTTCCGAGGGTTTTATCTCTTTTGAAAGCAATGGTTCACCTCCTCGGACGCTCGTATGATCTGGGCCTCCTCGGATGGGCTTGTTGGACTCTCTTTAGAGATTTCTGCTTGGTAGGTCTCCCTTGGCCCAATTTGTTGGCTTTCTTATGGGTCCGTTTAATAGAATTCACTTGGGCACATTTGATAATAATTTCTCCAAACTCACCAATTTTTGGGCTTTCCAAACTCACCAATTTTTGGGCTTTCTGATTGGGTTTCGATTGGGCCCAATTAATTTAGTGGGCTCAAGTTAACCTTTTTTACATATTTTATTTTAAAATTTAATATTTATTGTCTTTATTAATAAATTTACATTACAATACAATAAGAATTAAAATTTTAAGATTTAAGTTCGACATACAAGAATAATTTTTGGAGTCTATGTAGAATGGCCCGAGGAAGAGTGCTACGTATCTTGATCCTCGTCTTCATTAGTTGTAATAGACCAGGCGGGGTCCAGTGAAAAAGCAAGGTAAGAGAGGCTTCTCTTGAGCTTCAAAATTTGGATCAGGGTTGAGGTTTGAGGGCCTAATCCACTATAGTTTGTGGGCCCATACAAAGGCCTAAAAAATTATCCTAAAATCGACATAATCGTTACTGCTACTCTTCAACAGCGTCGGCAACGTCACTTGGTTTCTAACGATGGGGCAGAGGTAGTCTGGCGGCTGTGAGTGTGACTGTGTGAGTCCTCTCCCTCTTTCTTAGATTTTAATAGAAGAGTTTTTGCCCTAATTTTTGTTTTACAATTTCTGCACCCTAATTTCTATTCCCTAATGGAACCGACTTTTATTTATGTGCCCCAATGGAAATCTTTAACTTCTATCATCTAGTTTTTTGAAATATGTGTGGCCTTATCTTGTTTGGAAAGTTGACTATTTTAATAGGTTAAAAATTTTATATTTAGGAAGATGGTTAGATTTTTTATAGTTAAGTGTGATGTTTGTGAGAAAAAAAGTGAAATAATTATAAGTTTAAAGTGACATTTTATCTTATTAACTATTTTAGCTTATTTTATCTTTTTGTGAATTTTAACCTAAAAAGTCAATTAATAACCTTTTTCAAACATGGCCTATCATTTGGGAATAAATTATTTTAATAACTTTTTGACTAAAATATGAGATAAAAAAAATTAGTATGTTTTTGATGACTTTTTAGCTTTTTACAAAAATATATGTAAAAAATAAAGAGAAAATAGAATTTTTGATATTTTGATATAGATTATTGATTTTTTAATTTTTTAAATAATTTTTTTACTTTTAAACTAAAAAATAATAAGTGTGTTTGGTTTAAGTTTTCTGGATTAAATTTTTTGAAAATTGAATTTTTTTGTTTTCGTGTTTTTTTGTTTTTAGTAAATATTTTTTAAATTTTAAACATTTTTTTTTACTTGTTTAGATGCACCTTACTTGGATGTGTCTAAAAAGTAAAAAAATTGTAAAAAAATATTTTAAAAAATTAATAAATACATAAAAATATAAAAATGTACTGAATTCTTTTTTTTTTTTGTATTTTTGGTATTTAGTGAATTTTTAAAAGATTTTTTTAATAATTTTTTTACTTTTTAAATGTATTTATGTTAGATGTGTTTAAAAGTAAAAAAATTACTTAAAATATTAAAAAAATTTAATAAAAACAAAATAACACAAAAAATAAAAAAGTAAAACGCATTTTTTGAAAAGTGAAAACAAGTAAGGATTGGTTTGGTAATGGCTCATTGGGCTTTTTTTTGACTCAATGAGCCACAAAAGACAGAATAGGCTCATGAGCCACAACAGACAAAACATCACATCCAATCTTATAATCATTACACTCTTCTCTCATAAAAAAATTAAAAAAATCAAAAAGTCAAAAGTGCTTCTCACACCAAGCTTTAATATTACCGAACGAAGTCTCAAATTTTTCCTTGATGAGACTTGCCAAGTTTGGCATCTTTCAAAAAATCTGAAAAGTCAAAAAGTCATTATCCTATTTAAGTCACATCATCTTATTTAAGTCACATCACTTCTTTAACACATCACTTTAAACCCAACTAAAATCTAACCCATATTTCATAAAAAGTCCAAAATACACTTATTTAGTCTTTCCAAACTTGACCTTATATTCCTTTGTCAATATTTGGACCGTTAGATTGGTTCAATGTAAAGGCTAAAAATGTCTCCCTCTCTATTTCGTCCGTTACACACTCTCTCTCTCCTCTCTCTCTCTCTCTCTCTATACCTCTATCGGAGCCCATTCTCGTCCTTCCCTGTCGGAGCCCAACCCTTGCCCAAACCCCCTATTACTCTCTTCATCTTCTCTCTTCCTCCCTTCCTCTCTCCGCCATCCCAATCGCCCCAAACCCCCTTCAATATTGACGAAGGGAGCCACTGCAAAAGGGGAAAAGTAAAACAGCAAGAGATTCAGAGATGGGAGTCGAAAAGGAAGTCCTCACTGCCGGAACCGGACCCAAGCCTGTCCCCGGTCAGAGCGTCACCATCCACTGCACCGGCTACAGTTATCTCTCTCTCTCTCTCTCTCTCTCTCTCTCTCTCAAGACAATATGTATGTATAGATATGCATTTGTGTGTATTATATATATATATATATATATGATTATGGATATATGTATGATTATATATTCATAGATTTGTACTAAGATCTTCTAATTCATCATCTAAACTTATATATATGATTATGTATATCCTCACTGCGCCGTCCATGGTTTTTGTTCAATTAGGGCAAAAAAAACTTATATAGAATCAAAACCCTCATTTTGAATTTTGGAACACAAATAAAACAAAACTGCTGCTTTAGATATAAAAATAAAATCAGAACACTGACACTTATAAAATTTTATTTTGATGATATTGTTTTATTTTGTTTTATTTTTTGTGGCTTTTTAATTATTTACGAAAAGAGTTATATAAAATAAATAGAGAGAATGCGTTGAATTTTTGTGTTACTTTTTTGCTTTTTAGCTAATTTTCCCATTCGCAAACGAATTTAACCAAAATGGATAGGAGTTAAATTAATCTAAATTTAAGCAATTTATTTTATGTTCATGGACTCACAATCCTATGTTTGATTGCAAATTTTATTAACAAATAAAAGAAAATAAAATGGTTATGAATACATAATGGTTGGGGATCGTAAATGGTTATGTCATGAATACATAATAAATGATTATGTCACGAATTTTTCACTAATTCATGTGATTATTAATCATTTTATTATTAATCCTGTTAATGGTAGGCTCACATTAATTTTATTTATTTTTTACATTGATTCATTTAACACTTTGTTTTTTTTATTGACAAATAGTAACATTTTATCAACAATTCCATGATTCTTTGATTTTGAAGACCATTAAAGCCTTCGTAGAGCTGACTGCATGTGTGTGTGTGTGTTTTTTTTTGTTGACTTAAATGTACTACGTGATTTCTTTTTTTTTTTGTATGTTATTTGAGAGAGAATTTGTAAAGCCATGACCATATCTATTTGTAAATGGGTCAAAGAAAGGTAGAGATTGGTTTTTTGGGTCCAACATTATCATCCAAATTCAAAAGAATATGTATCATTTAGGTCTATATTTTATATATTTTTGAGTAGAGGGATAATTCTTCTACTTTCTCCACTTTTTTTTTTTTTTCCGTCTCATATGCAAAATCAACAACCACCTCAAACTGAAATACTATTGTTGAAGCATATCATATAGTCCAATCCTCTTGATTCATGAACAATCCAATAATCACCTCCTATGGTGAGTTGGCTTTAAAATGAAATGCTAACCATCCTCTTCCCAACTTGCTGATCTACTCTATCCTGGCTCGATCTCCCCCCATAAAGCTCTAACTCCCTATTTCCAATCCCTAACTCACCCTTTCTCTTTTAGGCACAATTTTTGTTCTTTGTAGTATCATTGTTTGTATAATTTTGAATATTTTTTACGTGGTTCATGAAGTCTATCTGTATTTTTTTTTTAACCACTCCCATTACTGATATAATTTGTTTTCTATTATTTATTTATTTATTTGTATTACAAGAGATTTGTAATGTCCCTTGGTTCTTCAGTTGTAGAATGGTGAAGCTATGTCAAAGGTATGAAAATTAGGTATGGATTTTTTCTAAATCAATTTTTGGTGTTTCTAATATAATCACTATTTGTAATAATATTTTTTATGTGATTCATTATTTTTTGGATTTTTTTCTAAATCTATTTTTGAAATTTGATTTCTTCTTGCTAACGGTCAACAATTTTTGAGGTTTCTAATATAATCACTATTTGTAAGAATTTTTTTTATATGATTCATTATTTTGTTTCCTATGTATTTTTTTTACCATTTGAATACTCAAGAAATCTATTTGTATATTTGAGGTTCATGTAATTTTAAAAGCATTATAACAAAAAGAGGACTCATATAGCCGAAGTGATTCACAATCATTTTAGTAACTCCTATACTATTTTTTATTTCCTAACTACACTTTTTGTTATTTCGGTCAATAATTCCCTAGCCTACTTCACAATATTTCCTGCACATTTAAATGACAACTTCGTAGTAATTAGCAATACATTTTATTGCTTTGCATTTTCACATTCAAAATGTGTTGTACATGGTTTTCTAGAATGGAATCCCCTCTAGATGATCTTTTGCGTTATTTTGCAGGAAATAATTGAAGTAATTCTGATTATGCTTTTACGAGATCATCCAAATAATTGAAGGTATTCATTGACTTCTACTTTTCATATTATGTTTAATCAATCATTATTTCTGTTGGTTGTTGATTTTGATGTTTTTGATTTTTTATTAGTTGATGCGCCTTTAAATTTCTTTAGCACATTAGTTGATTTACTTTGGTTTTATTGAATTTATATCTTTATGGATTTGGTAAGTTGTTGGTGAAGCAGAGAGGGTGTGCGGTAGGGGAGGGAAAGACAAAGAATGTGGTGGCAATGCGATGGGGGAATAAATTTGAAAAACACAAAATATTTAGTTTTAGAAATTGCCTCTCCCTTTCATCCACAGTCCATTTCCAAGACTGATTTTGAAAATATATTTGTCCTATGTGGCAATTTAGATGGTCTAGATTAATTTAATCCAATGGTCTATTTTTTAACACTTTACCCATCTCAGATTCTAGATATCTCTCAACCCTTGCTCAGCTTTGCCCCTTTCTCCTAGCCACCACCTCATCAAAGTCTAATTTTTATTGTCTTGGTTTTCTAATTTTTACTTTCACTATTTTTGTACCTCTTTCATTACATAATGAGCTTTTCCTTTTTTGGTTTTTTCATTTTCCCATTATGCCAACTAATAGATCTCTAAAAAATTTCTATTTTCAACTCAAGCTGTGATGAGATCCTTAGATGCCTTTGTTTTCTAATTTGATTTTGATTTAGTGTTTGTTTACAATTCTATTTTGGATTTTTTTTTAAACATATGTATTCCTAGCGTTGTTGTTTAGATCATATGAGAGCTCCTTTATTCAGATTTGTATTTGTTGGCTTGCTTTTCTTTTCTTTTTTTCTTTCTTTTATTTATTTATTTATTTATTCTTTGTTTTGGACTTTGTTGTTAACCGTTTAGAGTGAACTTGTTTTTAAGTGAATATTTAGAGTGAATTTTGTTGCATTAATATCCTTAATTTGATTTTCTTGGGAAAATTGAATCTTTGAGGACTGTTTGACGATTAAAAATGGAGTGTGAGGCTAACAGTGAGTTTAAGGACATATCAAATGTTTGATAATTTACGCTTCATTTTGGTTGAGGAGTGCCTTTAGGCGCAGTTCATTTGCTAGATTATTTTGATATATTCTTCTTTTTGGTAATGCCTTTTTCTCACAAAAATGCTTATTTTTCTTTCTTTCTTATTTTTTCTTTTTTGGTGAGATGCTGAATTTTTTATTTTGTCACATTTTTTATTTTTTATTTATTTATTTATTATTATTTTTTAAGTTCAACAACCTTCAAAGTGTTGAAATCACAGTTTTTTTTATTCCCATGATGGTTCTTGAATAAAATTATTATCAATTGGTATGGTTCTTGAAGCATGTTTATTTATTGTTCATTTATTTAACAATTAAAATATTAGTATGTTTCAAGACTACAAAGCACTTGATGCTTCATAATATTAGTATTGTTGTTAAACTTTTATTTGATGTTACCGGTAGGTTGCGTTGTGTTTAGTTTATATTGTTATGCTTCTAATTATGTCGAAGGCTCCTCTTGTTTGAATAATTGAATGCAACATTGTGGTCTTTTCTTAATTTCGACATTGATACATGCTTAGAAATGTAATAATAGGTGCAATATCAGTTTTGCCATGGACTACTAAATTTGTTATGTTCATTAAAAACAAAGAATTTAAATTTAGTGAGATGTCAAATTTGTTCCTGCATGCAGGATTTTTTTTTTTGGTTTGCATATTCGGGATTTTTCTTCCAATGAACAGCTGGATAAGTGAATATTGACCCAAGGGCATAACATGATGGTGGATTTGATTGATGGCCATGGATCTCATGGATTTTTTTTAATTAGTTTAAATACGTTCGTATTTTCTAAGCTTATTTCTTTTAATGAGATTAAGTGAGAAATAACGGATAATGTACTATTAATAAGTGTAAGATCTTAGATTTTAAAGATTCAAGTAGTCTCATCACTGTCTAATGAAATTACCCATGATGTAGTCAACAATTTTTTTCAATTAACTTTTTCTTCAATGCCTATTTATTTAACATGCTTAATTATATGATTTCTTATATGGCTTTATGTGAACAAACTACAAAGGTTCTTCATATCAGGGAAGTCGAATTGAACCAATCTTTTATAATACTAATTCAAAGATTGTAGTGATGGATGCATTTGGTAATTCTAAGGCATTTGGAAGCATTGTCCTTTTTTTTAACACTGTCAAAGGAAGTGCAGGACTTCGTATTGCTTTTCCTATTTAGTTCTATGATACTCCATTACAACTCAAGGCAAATTTTTTTGAAGGGAATAAACCGGTTATCTATAGTACACCTTCATACTTATGAAGGTGAGGAACCTTGACTAGGTGTCCTATCTTTTTAGTTTTGATACAATAGTTTGTTTTGCCTCTTAGCTTTTGTCGGCAATAGTCATTTTGGATTGTTTGGATTTTCTCAAGTGTTACATTTTTTTAATGGTAATTTTTTTAAATGATTTATTTTTTTAAGCTTTTAATACAATAGTTTGTTTTGCCTCTTAGCTTTTGTCGGCAATAGTCAATTTGGATTGTTTGGATTTTTTCAAGTGTTACTTTTTTTTAATGGTAATTTTTTTAAATGATTTTTTTTTAAAGCCTTCTATGAGGAATCACGTATTTTGATCACGAAAAAATTGTTCAAGTGTGAATGTGATAATTGCAGGTAAATTGGGGAAGACACTGGTGCTTTTATTAAGAAGAGTTATGTTAGAAATTTTTTTATGTTCAATTTCTCTTAATCCATAATTATTCACCTTGCTTGTTTTCACTTTTCAAAAAATTTTACTTTCTTATTTCCCGTGTTTTTTTGTTTTTACTGAATTTTTTTAATATTTTAAGTAATTTTTTTACTGTTTAGATACACCTAACATAAATATACCTAAAAAGTAAAAAAATTGTAAAAAAAATCTTTTAAAATTCACTAAATACCAAAAATACAAAAAAAATATAAGAATTCAGTACATTTTTTGTATTTTTATGTATTTATTAATTTTGTAGAATATTTTTTCACAAATTTTTTACTTTTTAGATACATCTAAATAAGGTGCATCTAAAAAAGTAAAAAAAATGTTTCAAATTTTAAAAATATTCACTAAAGACAAAAAAACACGAAAACCAAAAAAGTCAAATTTCAAAAAATTTAATCCAGAAAACTCAAACCAAACACACTGATTGGTTTTCCTGTTTCTCATAAATATTTTGAATGAGTTTTCATGTTATGATTTCTTTTTGCTAATTTTTTAAAGTCGAATTCAAGTGTTGGAATGATTTTGTTACAGGTGATTAATCAGTATTAGAAACGTTGTCGTTGTGGTTGTGTTGCTTTTTTCTATGTGTGTTAATGGTTGGTCTTTCATTCTTGACTAGATGATTAGTTTTTTTGTTTTTAATAAGCTATAATGATTATTCTTTTGTACTAAAATGTTCATTCACCATTCCTCTTATGCGTGAAGTATGTCATTTTGAATTGATTTGTTATAATTGAGTTCTATAGTGTAGTGAAATTGTTGTCATTTTGAATTGATTTATTTTAATTGAGTTTTGTAGAGTGAGGTACCAAAAAATTGTTGAGAGTGCCTTTAGGCACAAGTTATAGATTTATATTTTTTTAACTTTACATTTTACTATTTTCATTTGCAATATTACTGAACATTATAAATTTTATATATTTATTCTTTAATTTGCATTAAGATTAGGGGGAGTTGTTATTTTTAATTGAGTTCTATAGAGCGTGTCATACAAGCAAAATTGTTAAAAATTCTTTAAGAATAAAAAAGTCCTATGGACTTCACAAATTTTAACATGATACGTATAAATTACAATTATATTTTGATCCAAATATTATTTACAGGCATACACTAGTATTATTATATGCAGATATCCATATTCAGTGGATTGTGAATTTGTGTGGATTTTTTTTATTATATAGTCATGCTTCCTCGGAGATATAGTTCCGGATGTGAAAACAAAAAAAGAAGTAAAAGGTAGAAAAATTTATTCACTCTCAGTCTGGTGCAATTGATAAGTTTTTTGGTAACAAGAACAAGTAGAGAGATCATTTTTAGTTGATGAAGATTTTGTAATTGAAGAACCTAGGGAAATTATAAATGAATATATATATATATTTGGGGATATATATGAAAAAAAGGCCCCCCTATAAAAGTCAGAGCTAGTCCTGTCAATTACATGTCTAATAGCTATAAAATAGTGTTATGAACTTATTCTTTTTTCAAATTAAGAAAATGTCATTACATTGAGCATCTTCCATTACATATGCAGTACCAATAACAAAAAAGGAGAGATAGCTGCTAATTTGGCGATACAGTCAGCAACTGCATTGGCTTCGATTGTGATAGTTATACCGCAGCTGCTGGAGAAGGGCAGAGAACTAGGCACAAAGAAGATGCATGCTGTCCTGATGATATTATGAAGGAAGAAAACATCCGAAAAACCCTCCTCTCCTTCACAAACAAATAATATTCCTGTTTACTATGAAATTGACCATTAATTGATCTATTAGAATGCACCAACTGCTTCTTCCTCTTCTTCGTTCCTACAAAATTGATACCACAGTTATTCACTGTTCCACTATTCTCCCGCTAAAACTACCAAAATTTTCTTTCTTCTCTTCAACACCCCAACAAGAAGAAGAAGAAGAAGACCATAATCAATGGCAGAAACAGAAACAACTCAAACAAATGCAAAAACATTTAGTTCCTTCAATCCCAATTGGGTCCCCTGCTCGAATCCAAAAGCTCATAGCTTCCCAACCAGATCCACTCCTTGCCATAGAAATTTTCAACTTGGCCTCTCACCAATCCAACTTCCACCATTCTTACTCTTCCTTCCACACTCTCATTCTCAAACTCGGCCGCTCTCGTCACTTCTCTCTCATGCACAACCTCGTCTCTCGTCTCAAAGCCCACGGCTACCCTGTCGCTCCTTCCCTCTTCTCCCACATCATCCGATTCTACGCCGACGCCCAACTTCCCGACAAAGTCCTCAACACCTTTTACACCATCCTCCAATTCAATACCAAACCCCTGCCCAAGCACCTAAACCTGGTCCTCCAGGTCCTTGTCGCTCAGCCCACCTATCTCCGCCTTGCTTTTGGCCTTTTCAAATCCGCTCACTGCTTCGGAATATCACCCAACACTAACTCGTACAACATTCTGATGCGTGCCTTCTGTTTTCATGGCCGTCTCAGCATTGCATATTCCTTGTTCAATCAGATGTTTAAAAGAGATGTTGCTCTTGATGTTGAGTCCTATCGAATTTTAATGCAGGGATTGTGTAGGAAGAGTCAGGTGAACAAAGCTGTTTACTTGTTGGAAGATATGTTGAACAAAGGTTTTGTGCCAGATGCTTTGAGTTATACCACATTGTTGAACTGTTTGTGTAGGAAGAAGAAGCTTAAGGAGGCTTACAAGCTCCTTTGCAAGATGAAGGTTAAAGGATGCAATCCTGACATTGTTCATTACAATACTGTCATCTTGGGATTTTGCAGGGAAGGTCGTGCTTTCGATGCTTGTAAGGTTCTGGAGGATATGCAATCAAATGGGTGCGTACCGAATTTGGTGTCTTATCGGACTTTGGTTGCTGGTTTATGCAATCAGGGCATGTACGACGAGGCCAAGAGTTGTATGAAAGAAATGATATTGAAGGGGCTTTCTCCACATTTTTCAATCTTTCATGCATTGATCATTGGTTTCTGTAATGTTGGCAAGGTCAATGAAGCTTGTGGAATGTTGGCGGAAATGTTGAGCCATGGGGAAGCCCCGCATGTGGATACTTGGGTGGAAATTGTACCTAGAATTTGTGAGGTGGATGAAACTGTTGGAATGGGAAATCTTTTCAAGTGGTTTTGACGGTAGAAATAATGCCTGACACAAGAATAGTGGAAGCGGCTGCTGGTTTCGAGGAATATCTAATTAGGAGGATACACGGTAGATCAAGAGTTGCTTGAAAGTTCTTTGTTACTTACTTGTTTGATCCATTCTATTCCCCTTTAACCTTGGGAATATGTAAGGTTCCAGGTTTGAACAACCTACTCCACATGGTTCTGTCATTATTTAGTTCAGTTTGTTGCCAAATTAGTTGTTGTTAGCTTAGTTGATTTTAGTGTAGTGTTTGTGTCAAAAAATGGTCCATTTTCTATGTTGTTTAAAATTGATCTTCTACAGTCAATTTGCTTATTTGTTATTTTTTGTTTAGATATTCATTTAAAATGTGATAGGCAAATACAGGAAGGGTATATCAGACTCTGATTAGGTGAGACATTCTCATGTGGCTGGTTGATATTGAGAGTGGAATTATGGTCAGAGAAATTTTGAAAGCATATTGGACACACAAAGGGAGATGGTAGATTTATTTTTGGAATGATCCTTGGTGCAGGGATGCTGTCTCAAATGTGTATTTCCAGACCTATTCAGCATCCTGATGGATGAAGATGGCTATATGAGTAAGTCAGAGCCGAGTGTGGTGTGGAATTCATGCTTTGTTACGATCATGCAATATTAGGAGTTGGACTTGGTGATTGGTCTTTCCCATAGGACGTTGCAGCTTCTATCCTGAACTGCAGAGAGAGTTTGTCTGTACACATATTGCAAAGTATCTCAAAACTCGAGGTAAGTGAAGGAACTATGGTGTTGTTAGTTTATTATTAGAAAATGTTATTTTTCTAGGGAGGCGTAGAATATTATCAGATATTCATGTAAGATGTGAGAGATCAATTTTCCTTCCACTGGAGTCCGTGTATGTTTGCAAACTTATTTAGGGGACAAATAATCCTTCCCATTCTTGCTGTGGAGTCTTTGTAGTCTTTGACCTATTGGAGGTGTTTGTTCGTTGTCATTTGTATCATGAAACCTCACAAGTCACAAGACCAGTAATAATCCGTGATTCCGTGAATGAAGTCAAATAATGCTATCAACATTACTTGTGTTTCATGCAAGAAAACAGGTAAATAAACATAAATTCCTGTTGGAATGTGTCCCACATCGCCTAGAGTTGTCCCATTTGTGCTAGTTATGAGGTTTCAGTTTCCCTCTCCTTAATACCTAGGTTTTAAGGAGAAGTGTGGGATGGGCTTTTTAATTATTCCCATATAAAAAGCTAGTAAGGATTAACCAATGTGGGGAATCATTTCTGCAGGAAAAGGGATATAGAAGTCATAGGCGAAACAAACCAAATTCCCCCAGAAACATGACCATAGATGGTTATTTAGGAGATCCCAAAATGACTGAAATTAGAAACTTGAGGAAAAAAATTCAATACAGAGACTCGAGAATTTCCCCATCTTGTCAAAACAAACAAAAACTTGTACGACATATTTTTCAAGAACAAGAAATAGTTTTTTAGAATGATGCCAAAAGAGCAATAAATTTTCTTTTCTTTTCTTTTCCTATTAAATCATTAATAGTGTGCATTTGAGAATTGGTCAATGTTTACTCTGCTGCCTGCACACAGCTTGTGAAACCCAGAGGATTTGTGAAGTACTTTTTTCACTTCTATTCTTATACTTCTCCTTAACTTGCACTTACCTTTGCATAGTGTTTTGTTTTTCAATCCATCTGCATGGGTATCACTGTATCATGATTTAAGCAAATTCTTAGCTTCTGTGTATCCTTAGTGCAAGTTTTCAGGTAACTTAGTTGGAAGTCTAGTGTGTCCTTTGGATCACAAGACTTGGGAGGTGAAGCAGTCATGGCTGAGGGGATGGAAAATGAGGACCGGGTGGATCTTGACGATGACAATTACATTGAAGAAATGGACGATGAAGTTGAAAAACAAATAGAGGATGATGGAGCAGGAGGAGGTGGCAATGAAAATGGTGAAGACCAACATGAGGACTTGAGAAGTGAGGATAGTGGGAAAGACCAATTGCTAGAAGTAGATAGAGGTGAAGCAGATAGGAGCAACATTGCCAATGAGCTCATGGAAGATGAAGAAAAAACTTTCAATTGATGAAGATGACAAAGAGAAGTGTGCAGAGCTTCTTGCCCTTCCTCCTCATGGGTCTGAAATTTTTGTTGGTGGACTTCCTCGAGACGTCTCAGAAGAAGATTTGAGGGATCTCTGTGAATCAGTGGACAAGATTATTGAGGTCAGTTCTAATCCAGGGGGAAGAAAAAAGGTGCCGGGGATCATGATCTTTCTGCCTGTATCATTTAGGAATTTATTTGTTGCATTTCCTATATGATTTTAATGTCTCAATCATTTGCAGATAAAGTTGATGAAAAATAGGGATACTGGTGAAGGTAAGGGTTTTGCCTTTGTAGCATTTAAAGCCAAGGAGGTTGCACAATAGGCCATTGAAGAGTTGCACAACAGAGAATTCAAGGTATTTTTGTGCTTACTACAGTACGACCTGTTTTTGGACACATTGGTCTTTGCAAAAATTAAATGTTTGGGGCCTCAGACGCACTTACTCAGTTTTTTATTTTTATTTTTTGTAAGCAAAATAAAAATGGGCATGGTTATTCCGATGCTTTCCCAATACTGTTTTAGTTTGCGACTTTTGCATGTCTCATCACTGTAGGGTAGAACATTAAGGTGTTCACTCTCTGAAGCAAAACACAGGTTGTTTATTGATAATGTTCTGAAGACCTGGACAGATGATGAGTTTAGAAAAGTCATTGAGGTGACTGGTCCTGGGGCAGAAAACATTGAGCTTATAAAGGTGTTTTTTGATTTTTGAAATTTTGAACTGCATATGTTATGAATAATTGTATAATTGTCTTGATAATGAACTAGCTATAACTACTACAATGCTGGTACCATTGTCTTCTTGTAATAACAGGATCCTCAAAATCCAAGCCAGAATCGTGGCTTTGCTTTTGTTGAGTATTACAACAATGCCTGTGCTGACTATTCTAGACAGAAAATGTCGAGTGCAAATTTTAAGATGGATGGCAATGCCCCGACTGTCAGCTGGGCTGATCCAAAGAATGTACCTGATAATTCTGCTGCTGTTTCTCAGGTAAATTCCCATGGGATGGAAACCTGTCTGAGCTCTTACAACTCAAATTAAATTTTGACTACTTCCTTCAGGCATTATTGTGGTACACTGTTACAGCTTAAGCTGGTATTTACCTTCAATACCATATCTTTGACCTCCATCTTAGAATCCTTCTTACATGGATATTGTAAGACTGCAGCATATTTGTCCTAACAACCAAAAATAACTAGGGAAAAAAAATAATAATAATTCTTTTGTACTTGAAATGTTAAAATGTAACCCAATTTCAAAGTGGCAAAGAGAGAACTTGACTACGTAGTTATATTTTAGTTTATAAATTTGCATGTGATTCACACGTTCATCTTTTGTTACTTTTACTAGCAGCAAACTAATGGAGGGGTGTTATTTTTCACTGGTCATGAGTTTAAGGGGTGTCCCTATCATGTATAGTTTAGGGTGTGAGTTGAGGGGGGCCTGTTAAACGTTTCCTATATTTTTTTAGGTTATGTTACTTTTATCAACATTGGATGCATTGGTGAGTTGTTGATGCATGCATGGTGAATGGGATTACAGGGAGTCCGAGGACAACATCATATGTCGACCAAATCTAGCACTGCAATGCAAGTACTGAACTCATTTGGAAGAATTAATTCAATGTAGAGCTTAACTTTGTAACTCTGCCTCCTAGGCCTCTGGCAGTAGCATGCTTTTTTGAACCCAAGTGCATTCTAAGAGCTTTAAAAAGTTTTTTAATCTTTTCCCAAACTGGTAGAATGAAATGAATTGTAGCCTCCATTTCTCTTGCTGAGAAAGAATTGGCTTGCCCATCCTTGTAAAGCTTATTTTAAACCTCTTTAGATTTGGGAAGATATAAACCAAACCAAACCTTAAGTCCCATCAAATGGAGTCAGTTATATGAATCTTTTTTTTCCACTCGACTCTATCAAAGGCTGACTGGGGAAGACATACATGAGAAATATTAAATTCTCTTTCTACAGATCAAAGTATTCATTCTAAATCATGCATGTGGAAAGTAGACCTTATTTGCCCCTAGTTGCTTTCATAGTAAAATAGTTTCATTGCTAGCTTGAGATATAAAGTGTACCTGTGTTGGTTTCCAAGTTAAGGCTCTTTATGTGAAGAACATACCCGAGAACACTCCTATTGACACTACAAGAAAAGTTGCCTATGATGGCGCTTATATCAAGATGTTTTAAAAAACGCGGTGATATATCAACGTGTGTTTCAAGGTGTGATGGTCTCAATGAGCCAAGTTTGTTTAACTTAGCAGACACTTAACCCCATATCTATTCAAACCATCCAGTTACCAAAAATAACACAATCTCACTCTCTCTCACACACCGCTCCTCTCTCACGATTAAAATCGATCTCTCTTACTCTAGTTGTTCATCATCAAACTTGATCTCGATCTCTCTCGCAAATCACATATCTAAAATCGAACAAGAAAGTCAATATAATCTGATCAAAATCCGAATTCGATCTGATCTGAGCTCTCTCGCATTTTGTTAGATCTGCTCTCGCTCTAGCTGTTCATCGAACTCGATCTCTCTCGCAAATTGCAGATCCGAAATCAAACAAGAAAGTTAATCTAATCTGATCGAAATTTGAACTCGATCTGATCTGATCTCTCTCGCATTTTGTTGGATCTGATGATTAACAAGGTTTAAAGCAAGCCATTTTTATTGTGTTTTTCATTAACAAGTGTTAATCGGTGTTTGAGTTTGAACTATCAGATATACTTTCTCATTGTCAAATTAGATCTGTTGATTAACTATCTATTTTTCTGTTCTCAGATCAGATTATCAATCTTTCTTACTTTTCATCTTAGGTACATTTTTCTGATCAATTAGTTCCTCCTCACAAGTGATTAATCTCTCTTACTTCTGTTTGGAATTTAGGCGTGGTGGAATTCAATATGTGATACAAGTGATGATACACTGATGGATTTAAAGTTAATTTGGATAGTTTTTGTAGAATTAAAATTTTTGATTTACATAATATCAACACCCTCTAAATCACAGCAACAAAAAATATGAAAATAGTTTATTTTCATCAATTTAGTTAAAATAGTTTATGTATAATTATTTTTTGATTTACTTTTTTTGAAAATTGATGATTTTTTTCCCTATGCTTAAATTCCTTGTTTAGTCATACTTAGTTTAATACGCTTATAATACTATTCATTCTCTGAAGAAAATAGATAGTGCCCATACTTCAAATCTAATGTTGTTGTGAATGTTTGTTTAATTTTGTTTTATTATTAGTGATTTTGATTTGTTTGATTATAGCTCTCTATATATATTTGTGAATCTGCTTTCTTATTGGATATCATTAGTGTAAACTGTCTTTTTTTCTTCTTCTTTTGCAGGTTGATGTGGTACTTTAATTGGTTCTAGTAAAGATGAGGTACTTATTTTTGCTGATTAATATGCTTTGGGTTGCAATTCCAGGTTGTTTCCTTATTCATTGTGTGGAAAACATTGAATGTGCAGGTTGACTTCTAGTCTCTCTAATTCATTCTCTTCTAATTACACCCAAGCTCATCTCCATGGAGATCGAAAAGGCCCATCGAGACCTTCGAGCTATCATCTCCAGGGAGCACTGTGCTCCTATCATGCTTTGCGTGGCGTAATCTTATTTTTCTATTCAATCTTCTTCTTTTAAGTTCATATATATATATATAGCATACTCAATTTTGTCTTTGTTACTGCTTCTGGTTTTCATCTCCTTTTTTTGGTGCTCTTAGGTCAGGTTTGTGAACAATTTTCATCATTTTAATATAACAGTGTACTGTGATTGTTAATTTGCTAACTATCTAGTGGGTTCCTTCCATTTTGTACAACTCTCTTCTTGTGCCTTGAAAGGTTCAATGAATTTTTTTAATTGGAAAATCAATAATAAGGAACGAAGTTTGGTGAAATAAAATATGATATATGTGACATGATTTCTGCTACAATGTTCAGTAAACTTAATTTATATGGCATTTTATTATTTGCCGTCTTTATTTATTTATGCTTGTGTGTTCTGTTTGAGATGTAATTAGACTTTTTATTTTTTAATGATTTAATTCTATCTGTTTTTCTTTTCTGATGTGTGACGTTTAACTTAGGCTTTTTTTGGGATGTTCTAAATAAGTGCACTTTTTGACTTTTTATGAAATATGGGTTGGGTTTGAAATGATGTGGTAGAGAGGTGATGTGACTTAAATAGGATAGTGACTTTTGACTTTTTGGCTTTTTTTTAAATATGCCAAACTTAGCCTTATTGTGTCAAGTATCCTGATAATCCAAATAAAACACAGATGGCATGATTAACATTTTACCGGTCTTGATTAATAGATAACAAAGGTTTCAATTAAAGACTTTGATTGAATTTTTTTAAAAAAAATTAAATTAAAAAGAACATATAAATCTTGAAATGAATTGACAATATGTACATATTTCAACATATGTATTGAGGGGACATATATTGTTTGATAGAGTAAGGTTGATATTTATATAACAATTAGATAATATGAGTTAGTTGCATCAAATTCATGCTAAGCGAGTTTGACACTAATTTTGATTTGTTTATTTTTTGTGCTATTGAGTCATGTTAGTTTTGGATTCGTGTCAAGAACTAGTCAATTATTAGAGAAATATCTTGATCTTGTTCAGTTTATAGCCATTTTATGGTATTACAGATATATTGGTAATTTGCTGTTGTGTAAACATTGTAGCTCTATAGTCACAAGACTGGCAACAACAATGCAACCATCTTGATCGAGTTAATAAAAAATAATCGATTCAGAGCATTTTGCTTATCTAATCGATTCAGAGTGTCAATTATTTCCGAGAGAAACAATTTTATATTTTCTTTGCTCAAAATAAATGCTTTATAGGGTGTAGCTTGTCAGATTCTACCTAGCATACAGGTTTTGAAAGGCAATAGCTAATTTTTTCTTTCATACACCTCCCTGCTTGAAATTCCTGTTGTGATTCTTTATCTAGCATGCTTATGCCATAAAATCATTTTTTTCTACAATTTCTTGTAGTTCAGATGGGATGCTGAACTTTGTTAATTTATGAATATGTGGTTCTTGGGTTGCAGCCAAATTGCATTATCCTAGCCATAACTCCAGCCAATCAAGATGTCGCAACATCTGATGCTATCAAGCTTGCTCGAGAAGTTGATCCTAATGGTAATTCTGCATATTGTTTATATTTTTTACCCAATACAACTCTTAATTGGGTTGTGTTGTGGCCACTATATTTTTCGTTTTTGTTTTTCTTATCGTATGATTGCATGGTTAATGCATAGGTGAAAGAACATTTGGTGTGCTGACAAAGCTTGATTTGACGGACTGGGGAACAAATGCATTAGATGTAAGTTCTCTTACCTCATAACAAGTATTGTTTAGAAATGCAGAAAACTGGACTTGTTCTTGGTGGAGAGTTGAGAACTCTTATTCGACTGTTTTCTTAGAATCCATTGCAGGGGAGATCATTTACTTGGCCATTGTCAATAGCAAGTGTTATGAGTAACTGTCTATTATCATTCCAAAAATCACTTCTACTTTACAATTTTTTGTATCCTTTCATCTCATGCATTTGTAAATTTTGTGGAGCAAGATCTATAAACTTATACCATAAAAAATGCATGGATGCAGAATACTGGGTCTCTCATTTTCTCAATATTGGTTTGTATTATGTTGCAGGTTCTTGAAGGAAGATCTTACTGACTGTAGCATCCTTGGGTTGCAATGGTAAACCGTTCACAGGCTGATATAAAGAGAAATGTTGACATGCTTGATGCTAGGCATAGGGAGCGTGAATTCTTTGCCTCCAATCCTGACTATGGACACTTAGCCAGCAGAATGGGTTCAGAATATCTTGCAAAACTTCTCTCTAAGGTGTAGTTGGTCTTAATTGCATTTAAATAAATATCTTGAATGTTTCATTTAATTTTTGAGATAGTATATATAGAATGGCTTGTTGTCACCTAGAGTGTATTTTGTTTCAGCAACTAGAGTCTGTCATCAAGGCTCGCATGCCAGGTATTATGTCATTGATTAACCAAAGCATTAACGAACTTGAAGCAGAGTTGAACCACTTTGGTAGAACAGTTGCTGTTGATGCAGGGGTGGGGAGCTTATATTTATTTTGGCAGGCCCAGTTATACACCATCTTAGAGCTTTGCTGTGTATTTGATCGGATATTTAAGGAGCACCTTGATGGGGGGTAAGATGTAATATTTGTGAAAAATCAGGAAAAAAAAAAAAAAACCAGCACATCTCCATGGTTTTTTTGTTTTTAGTGAACAATTTTCAGATTTCTTCACAAATATTTTATTTTTTAGGTGTATCTAAAGACATAAAAACATGAAAAGCAAAAAATCAAAAACCGTTTTCAAAAACTAAGCCAAACAAGGTATTTTTTCTTCCCCCCCCCCCCCCCCCAATGTTCCCCAACTCTCCCACCCCAAACAAAATACCACCACCACAGAAAAAGAACCAGTCACATTTTCTTTAGATCATAATCGTTTGTTTCTCGCTTTAGTCCTGACAATGTGCGCTCTAAGAGATTCAAGGTTGGAAAAACTACACATAATACAAGTAAATGCCACATATATTTGCTAAGGATTCTTTTATTTCATAAGAAGGCATACGATTATGTTCATAGACATTTAAAAATATATGATTTGACTAGATGAAACATCAATTTTCGCAATATCTTGTATTCATTCTCCTTTGATAAAGAAAGTTTATTGATTCTATTAAATTGGAAAAATCACTCTAGATAAACTGATGGTGCCAAATACTTGTTTCCAAATGCAGGAATAAGGAAACGAATGGATTTCTTAAAAGAGAAGTGAGCCCAAAAACTGGAAGCAGAGTTTTGGTATAGTTTTTTAACTTGTCAAATATTCTTTGATTTATGGTTCAAATCCCATAAACTATATAAAGAAAAATCTTTTTTTTCTTCTTCTTGTCTTTTCTGGTTTGTTTTGGTCCAACATTTTGAATATGCTACACTCTAGGCTGTGCACTGAGTGTAGCGACTAGCGAGACATATCCTGTTTAGCTGTAGAATTGTTACATAGCAAAACTAAACTGGTTGGTTAACTGGGGTGTGACCATAGGCACAATTCTGTTGTGCCGCAGTTGAAAGTTGCTCCGGAAAATGGGAGATAGCAGGAGGGGGATACAAAAGAATTAATATATTGTTCTTGTCGTATGTAATGTTTTATTTTTTAGTTGATGACATGATAGAGTCGTTTAATACTTTGCCGAATTGCAAGGGATGGCCTGGTAGACAAAGTGTTCCCTCTCCGAGTGGGATTTCTAGGTTTGAGTATTATTGCTATGCAATGCAACTTTTCCTTTCCCTATTAACCTCCGCTATGGATTGTAAGAAACAAAAAACAACAACAAATACAATACTTTGCAGGAGCAGATAGTGATAGTTGATAGTTGTGGTTTATCAAAATCTGTGGATGGAATGGAGATGCATCAGCTATTCGATAAGGAAATGTGTTGTAATTCTTTTCTCAGATTGCTTGTTAAGAATGTCTATAGCTTGATGATCAAGTCTGTTTGAATTAGTGGAAGATTGATCTTGGCTCAACAACACTTTAATCATCTGTTGTGTGTCCTGCAGCCCTTGGATGAGTTGCTTGGGCTTTAGTGTCTGTGTTTTCTGCAAGTGCTGCAACTGTGTTTTCTACTGGTGCTTCGGCTGTGGTTGCAGCTGTGTTGTGTTTTCATGAAATTTTCAATGACATTTTATTCATGTTATTTGTTCTTATCCAATGCAGGTTCAAATATCAAAGAAAGGAAAGAAGAAGAAGTAGATAGGACAAATAACATGAATAATTATTTGTAAGTTTGATTATTTGTCTACTTGGCTATTTATTTATTGATATTGATACTAATATGTTATGCTAGAATTATGGTTTAAAAGTAGCATCAGTACTGGTCATGGAGTCTTGTAAAAAAACAGGGCACAAGCTATAAGTTCCATAAATTGGTGGTCCTGTTATTGACTAATGCCTCAACTGCATGCTTCCATGGTTTAAGGTCAGATGTTATTACAGATTAGTTGCATGCTTCCATGTTTATGTTTTTTGCACTAACTATTGCTTCACCTATCAAAAATTTATATTGTTCCAGAATGAAAGATACATTTATAATGTTCCAGCATGCATCTCATTATTGGTCTTATAGTTGTCTTATAATAGTTCCAACTTGTTAAGCATATGCTGACTGGCCCATTATGGAATGGGCCAATGAGGGTTTTTGGTTTTTCGTATTTGTTTTGAATTGTTGTGTTTTTTCAGTGCCACTGTTCTGTCAAAGGTGGGATATACTCATGATCATGTCATTGGCAAGATGAAACCAAATTATTGATGATGCGATTGATGGAGTTGGATGATGGTTTTGATGAAGATGTATTTTGATGATACTTTATGTATGCATGATTGAGAGAATTTTTTGCGTAGAGGAGTTAGTTGAGTACTTTTATGCACTATTTCCCCATCTCCATATAATGTTATATGATGTGTTGATTACAAGATATATTGGATACGTAAAAATTGTGATTAGCTTGATGCATGTTAGCAAGAGCTGAATTAGCTTGATGCCTCTTCTTCAGGCTTTAAGGCTTCAAGGGCAGTAAGGGATGTTGATATTAAATGTGTTGATAAATTTGACCCATATGTGTTCTTATACAAATTTTCAATTAATTATCCAGCTAAGCTCAGAATCAGGAAGGAGGAGAGGGGGGGGGGATGGCTTTTTTGAAAAAATGCCACCGAATGATGTCACCAGTGAAAAAAGAAAGGTGGCGTTTTTTTAGAAAACGCCACTAAATGACGTCATCATGATGTCATATGTTAATTGTGATGGAAATTTAAACTGACGTTAAAGATTTTGCGGCGTTTTTAAAAACGCCTTCTATTGTCTTTTGTGACGTTTTTTAAACGTTGTGAAGCTATTACGACGGCCGTATCAGTAACGAAAATATTAAACGTCGTAAAAACCAATTGTGGCTTTTTTTAGGCCTAAAACACCACTAAAAGTCAATTTTTCTGCAGTGTGAACAAGCGAAGCGACTATTTCAACGCCACGGCGAAGTTTCAAAAGTTGTTATGCCACCTGCCAAATCTGGTGGCAAACGAAATTTTGGATTCGTCCATTATGCAGAAAGGTCAAGTGCATTGAAGGCTGTCGAAGATGCAGAGAAATATGAAATTGATGGTAGTGTTCTTGCATATTATTTGATTCAATTACTTAAAGCAAGTAAAGGCTGTAGAATATTGACATGGAAATGATGAGTAAAAGATGTGTATGTCAATTCTTTGTTGTGGTAATGACTGCATTAGTCTTTTTATTTATTTATTCTGATGTTGTCATGCCCTGAATATAAAATGTTGGAATGGTAAATTTTAGGTTAAATTATTCTGATAATTGTCATGACTACGCCAACCTCCCTTTTAGTAAAGGGACTTGATTGAACTAATGTAGATGATGTGAAACACAAACAGAAACAACATAAAATATATATGTACTTTTTAACTTTTAAGTTGTCAGTTGCTTTTGTTTCTGAATTCCTTTTGTCCGGGAAAATGATATGAGCAATGGCTGCATACTGCAGGTCAGGAGTTGGAAGTTTGTCTTGCTAAGCCTCAAAGTGATAAGAAGTTTGATTGGACTAATCCGTACATTTCCGGCCCCCATCCAAATTACACTCCCCATCCTGGCTATGGCGGCTTTCCTGGAAATCCATATGGCTCTTTAGGGGGCGGATATGGCGCTGCCACCGGGTTTCAGCAGGTATATTGGTGGACTGGTATAAATTTTCATCTCCCTTTATGCAATTTATTTGATCAGTTTTCATCTCATGCACTTGCACCCTTGGAACAGACTAATATACGGTAGGGAACCAATGCTAGAAAGGATGCATATGGTACCAATGGTTCTTCCAGATGGTCAAATCGGCTATGTTCTGTGAGTTCGTCTCACACCCCCCCCCCCCCCCCCCCGGGGTCAATTGTAAGAGACTTGACAGTCGAGAAATTCTTGTTGGTTTTGCTGACTTTCAAATTGTACAGGCAGCAGCCTGGAGTACAGATGCTGCTTTCACAGCCTTGCAAAAATGATTGGAGCAACAGCTCAAGCAGAACTAGCGGTCCGATGGCAACCGTAGCAGACGGTATAGACCCTACTAGAGGTAGGTGGTTTTTCCTTGGAGACCTTTTCATCCAAATCAAAAGGAATATAAGAACGGGATTAATTGAGAACAATGTTGATGAGAGGCATTTTATACTTTTCTAAACCTGCTTCAGTACTGGTTAGAGATAATTTATGTTTGAATTTCTCTGGTATCAAATGTTTTTTGAACTGGGAATCTCAACTTTTGCCATTAGATTCGCCATTGTTGCTTCACAGATGTTGTCAAAGAAGATAAGGCAAAAGGGTTCTGATGAAATCCTCTAGCCTTTGGGCATTGATTGAATGTAATGGATCAGATATGAATTATTCAGTTAGTATGAATGTGTCACATTAGACGTATACAGAATATTGTTTTAAAAAAAATGTATAGGAATGAGAGTATGATTATTATATTCATCATACTAATATAAAGCATAATTTTTTTTACAATAATGGTAAGGTGATATTATCTGATGCGGCGCTTTACATACTATTGATCAATAGTTTCCAAATATGATTACCATATGCAATCATCTAGTAGTGATAAATTTTTACCATGTTGCCATGTGTTAATTTTAGATATTTTTAAACTTTTGTTTAATTTTTATTTAAGAAATTTGTTAGTTTAAGTGTTTTAAATGATAGTAAATTTTTTTCCCTAAAATATATTTTTTTTAAAAAATCATTTTAAATTATATTAATAAATATTTGGGCAAATTACTTACGTGTCTCTTGAGATTTAGTTAAATTATAGATTTTCCCTTGAGGTTTTAGAAACTACATTCTACCTCTCGAGGTTTATATTTGTATAACAATTTAACCCTTAGCTTTTGCTAAACGTTAAGAATGATTAGTTGACATCACCAAAAAATAAGTTGATGGACGATATTGCCCCTATTGAAATCGTTTTGATAAATCAATAAAAGTTGCAAAAGAATTAGATGAAGAAAAAAAATTAAGTTTTTGGAATCATGTTTGATTTGTTGTTTAGAAAAAAATTTCAAAATTTTTTAAAAAAAGGAACTAATTCAATAAAAATAAATATGAAAAAATATATTTAATTTGTAAAAATTATTTCTAGCCACTCAAAAGATAAAATTATATAAAAATAATATTTATTTTTTATTTTTTATTTCTTAACTAAATTAATTTTTAATTTTTTTAAAAATGAATTTCTAAAAATCAAACCAAACATATTTTAAATTTTTTTTGACAAGTCATTTCTTATGTTTTTAACTTATTTAATTATTTGTTTAATTTTATGATATTTCACCATCTGACACTACAACATATAAGAGTTTTAGAAATCAATTTTTTTGATCTCTAAAAATGAAAATTTTGTTACAAAAGACATTTAGGGACTAATTTCTATCGTTGTGAGGATAGTTGCTAAAAAGTCATCTTGAAAAATAAAAAATAAGACTTTTAGCAATAAAATTTTGAAAATGCCAATAATAAATAGACTTTTAAAAACAAAATAATTTGATTTCAAGTTGGTTTATTTTTTGATACAAAAAAATTTGATACCAAAAAAATAATAATTAATCACTAATGTTTAATTTTCATAATTAAAAATATAATAGCAACACTTTTTCAATCAAAAATATTTGATTTCCTAAATATAATTTTATTTTTAAATTTTAGTCTCTAAAATTTTAATTTTTTATAGTGTGATAAGTATTTTTGTATTTTAATTTTACATTTTATAACTTATTTAAAAATAATAATTTAATCAAACTTGATGATAAAATTTATAATTTAATTAAATCTCAACGAGATGCAGATAAATATTGTTGAATATCTTTCTCCTTATTAAATGATGTTTTTGATCTACTTACGTTTTCAATTAATGCACTTTATGCCCCCCTCCCCCCCTCCCTTCCCATGATTCATCTCACTAATTTGGAAATACTAATTGACCATTAATGCCCCCCTCCCAAAAAAATGATTCATCTCACTAATTTGGGAATACTAATTGACCACTAATGAGGTGAAAATTAAAAATTAAAAATTAAAAAAAAAAGGAAAAAAAAAAAGGAAAGAAAAAGCAAAACATCCCATCATATGTGACCGACACCACTTTAGAGCTATTGGTGCTCTCTTTTTAGTGGTTTCACTCATTTTTTTTCCCTCTCTCTCTCTCTCTCTCTCTCTCTCTCTCTCCAATTAATATCCATACATCCACATATGACCACAGTAAATCAGGTTTCAAAGTTCAATCGGTAATGTTACATATACCAATTAGTATATTTATGAATAATGCTTGAGACCCTCTTTTGGGGTTCACCCCCTCACCCCCCCTTTGCCACGTGGCGGGTGGTGATTGGAGGAGCAGGAAAAAAAAAAAAAAAAAAAAAAAGGTAACCAATGAGAGAGAGAGAGGGGGTCAAAGGGGGTGGGGGGAAAAGGGGGGATGAATCATTGCTCTTATTAATATATTAATACTATTTATGATATTATTATCAGTGGTACTACATACACCAATTAGTATACTAACACTAGTTATTATATTATTATTGACTTCACTCATTAATCATATTACAAATACCAAAAACATCTTAAATTATGTCACATCATTAATTGGTGCACTAATTAGTACATTAATTGGTGCATGTATCATTATTTTATGAAAAATTTACCCATAAGTCCTAGTTTTTGAAAAGTTGAATCATTTAGTCTTAAAAGTTTTCTTGTGCTCCATTTAGTCCCATTTGCACATCAATCTAATGTTCGAAACATTAATCTGATGTTCAAAATCTAATGTTCGAAACATTAATCTGATGTTTGAAACATTGTAATGGGACCTTTCAGTCTATAAGAAAACTTTTATGACTAAACAGTGTATAAGTTATTAATTTAGGATTTATTGGTGCATTCCCCTTATTTTATTATTATCAACTCCACTCGTTAATCACATTATAAATATCAAAAACTTCTTAAATTATGTTACATTATCGATTGATATACTAATTAATATATTAATTAATGTATATAGTATTATTCAAGTTCAATTAACAGACCTCATCTTCAATTAATAATGTGATGGGATCATGCTTTTTTATTGTATTTTATTTATCATTTTATTTTTTGATCGGAAATTTATTTATCATTTTATTTATTACTATTGTATTAATTTTATGAATTTTAGTATTCATTTTCATTGCTATTGCAGTGATGATATATCACTTAAGAGTTGTTTGGGAAGTGTTAAATTAGTATATTTTTTTATTTTTTTACAAAAAAATGTGAAACATGAGTTGAGTTTGAAGTGATGTGACTTAAATAAGATAATTATAACCTAAATAGAATAATATGCTAAAATAACATGTGATGCTATTTTGGCACATGCCAAACAACCACTTAATAAATAAAACATAGAGTCCCGTTTTGTAGCTCGAATTCCATTTGGCTCGAATGGCCCGACGGCCCAAAATGACGTCGTTTTAGACATTTTTTTTTCTTTTTGCCCATTTTCTCTCTGCAACATAAAAAGAAGAGGAAGAAGAAAAAGAAGAAGAAGAAGAAGAAGGAGGAGGAGGAGTAGGAGGAGAGAAGAGGGCATCATCATCAACATATCATCATCATCAACAACAAAAACAAACAGAACAGAGAGAGAGAGAGAGAGAGAGAGAGAGAGAGAGATAGATATATACAAATCATCGTTTTGGATATTTTTTTTTTTTTTCTCCTTCTCTTCTCCCTGTTTTCCTCTTTGAAACAATCAGAAGAAAAAGAAGAAGACGAAAAGGAGGAGAAGAGGGAGGGAGAGAGAAGAAAGAGAGAAGAGGAAGGGAAGATCTGTGTATACATAGAGCTATGTGTGTATACGAAACCCTTAAGCTTCGAATCCATGGCGAGACCTTCGAAACCAACGAAGACTCCGACGACGACAACAATGACATCGGCGAAGGTAAGTCGCCGGACGACAGAGTTATTTGGAAAGTAAAGAGGTGAGTTTAGATCTGAGTTAGAGAGGTGAGAGGGATGGAAATGAGGATGAGGCGAGACTGAGAGGGATGAGGCGAGAGTGAAAGAGAGGTCAGAGTGCTAGTTTTGATTGGAGAGATCGAGAGGAGAGAGAAACTCACTTTCGAGCCATTCAAGTCCGTTTTATTCGAGCTATGGATCATTTCTGTAAAACATAATACATAAATGTTATCATCATGACATAATTATTTCAACCATCTTTTAATGATTGTCAATTTTGAAAAGACAGGACATTATAATGTTATGATTTTGGAAAATGTCTCGTAACTCAAATTTTGTGGCTCAAAAGTGGCTCAAATGGCCAAAACGATGTCGTTTTGGCCATTTTTATGTTGTTCTGTACTCAAAACGACGTCGTTTTGGCCATTTGAGCCACTTTTGAGCCACATAATTTGAGTTACGTAGCATTGTCGTATTATTTTTTAGATTAGTATGAATGCATTTAATAAAAGAAAAACAGTGATAATTTTAAAAAAAAAAGAAAAAGAAAAAAGTATTACACAAACTAACAAAATTTACAAATTTGTATATTTATTTATTTATTTTAAAGAGAGTTGTATTTAGTCTATCATTGTGACTTGTGCATGATTTAAATTATTTATTTTAAAATGTTTTATATATAGATCATCATTAAAAATACATATAGTGACATTCATAATTATATAATTTTATCATACCTTACACAAAACAATAGATTAGATTGTTGAACTGAGATCATGACGTGTCTCACAAATTCTAACAATACTTTCCAAACCACAGCTAAAGACAATAATTTTTTTTTTTTTTTTTTTATTTTAATTGTGACATGGGTAGGCCCATAAAAGTTACAGCCCACTATAAACAATCCAAGCCCACCACTTAGAGCCCAATACATAATCCAATTAATGAAGCCTAGCACTGCTGAAACCCCACATAGTAATAAGAACCAATGACATCAAGGCACATGGCAAGAGAAGGGCAAGCCACATCAGCAGACAAAGATCTGCAAAATTATTGCCACTGCACATCGCCATTAGTGAAGCCCCTTACAGCATTTATTGCGACAAGCCCTCTCTATCGAAACAGAACGCCTTCACCATGAACAAGGTAAGCTAGAGCATAGACTTTCGGCCAAAGTGACAGGTCGGAAGGGACAACGAAATGATTACTAGAGGATATAAGCAAACGTCGAAGACAAAAAGAAGGTTAAGCTTTTCTATCTCTACTCCATCCATATACTCCACTTCTCTCCCGCTACTTACTCGTCGGAAGGTTCGCTGGGGGACTCCCTGTTTCCCATTGAACTCTTGTGCAGGTCCCCAGGTGGGCTTGGTCATTCGAACATAGGCTTAAGGAGCGTGGATCAGTCCGACCCGTCCAACCATCATGAACGGTATCATAAGTTGGCGCCGTCTGTGGGAACACTTTCTTACTCTGTGCGCCAGTTGTGCCCATTGTCGCCGGAGGCCCTTTCCCAATAACCCCCTCCTGTCACCTGCGAAGGTGAATGGTCACGACCAGATCCATGGCTTCCCACCCCAATGTTCCCGACCACCAAGCTGACCCTCCTAATCCAAACAACCCACCACAATACTTTACCGAGCTCACCAACAGCATTAACCGCCTTGCCGAATAGAACCAAGCTCCAATCAATGCCCTGCTCCAAAGAGACCTTCCCATGCCCCCCTCCACCACCTCTAGATATTCCACCTAACCAAGAATGAGCCCCGAGCCATATCATCCAATAGCCTTATCCACCCAACTTGGAAGGCTTGCAACCTCCTCCCCCAAATATAAATCCACCACCCCGACCCCCACATCCGTCGGTCTTGGCACCAATCCCTAAAGGAGAGGCCAGTAGCGTCCAGCCCCCGTTGCCCTCTGGTAGTGACAACATTCCTCTCTAGGACGCCGAACTCCGAGCCATGAAGCTCAAACTCCAAGGGGTCATGTAGAACATCCAGCATAAACCCTCTACCACAGCCAACTCGCCATTCGTTGCCTCCATCCAGGACAAACCTCTACCCCCCAAGTTCAAAATGCCCACCATCAACTCTTTTGACGGTACGACGGACCCAGTCGACCACTTGGAGACCTACAGGACCCTCATGATCCTCCATGCTTTCCCTGACGAAATCATGTGCCGAGCTTTCCCCGTGACACTCAAGGGATCAGCTCAACTTTGGTTTAGTCAACTGCCAGCAGACTCTGTCTCCACTTTCCGGCACCTCAGTGACTCTTTCCTCAGCCATTTTATTGGAGCCCAACGCCAGCGGCGTCCGGCAACCCAACTCCTCAACATCCGTCAGACTGAGGGGGAGTCGCTACACAGTTTCGTTACCTATTTTCAACAGCGAAGCCTTGCAAGTAGCGGAAAACGATGACAAGGTCATCCTTACGGCTTTCATGGCCGGTCTGCGGTCGTCTAACTTCCTTTTCTCCCTCTCTAAAAATCCCCCGACCTCCATGGCAGCCCTACTCTCCAAAGCCGAAAAATACATGAATGCTGAAGATTCCCTAGCCGCCTGGCAAGATCCTATAACCAAAACCCTGACCCCCAGAGAAAAGAGAAAAGATTTAGAAACCAGAAATACCCAATACAATAACCAAACATCTCAGTACACTGACCGATCCCTCAAAATCGACCGGTCGGCCCCAGCCTAACCGCCCGGCAGGTTCGAGCGGTACACCCCCCTAAACTCCCCCATGGAACAAGTCCTCCATCAGATCCAGTGGGACTACCCCCTCAAATGGCCCCAACCATCACGGACTCCTTCCAATCGGAAAGACCAGTCTAAATATTGCCGTTTTCACCAAGATCACGGCCATAATACCGAGGAGTGTGTTAACCTCAAAGATCAAATGGATCGAATCCATCGAAACAACCGCCAAGACTCTTCCCAAGAACCAAAGACAAATTAACCAAGGTCATGATCACCTCCACAAAGAACTCCGCACAAGGTAACCCCGCCTCACCTGTTGGAGAAATTAAAGTTATCTCCGGCAGGCTTGCTTGTGGAGGACCATCCCTGGCTACCAACGTAACTTCGTAAAAATAAAGCAGGGCTCAGACAAAGAAGTTGCCATGTTAGACTGACCCTCCAAACACCCCAGGCAGTCGACCAAGCCTATCACCTTTACGGACGTTGACTGCACAAGCATTCGTTATCCTCATGACGACCCTCTCGTCATTTCCGCCCTCCTTTCCAATTACAAGGTCAGACGGGTTCTCGTCGACAACGGCAGTTCTTCAGACATCATCTTCCTCAATTGCTTCCGCCAGCTCAAGATTGGGGAAGAAAAGTCTGTCTCCCCTCCAAACCACTTTGGTCAGTTTCATTGGCGACCGGGTGACCTCCATCGGCTCCATCGATCTTCCTATCACAATTGGCGAGTACTAGCGGCAGACCACAAAGTTGCTCACCTTCCTTGTTGTTGACTGCCCCTCTGCCTACAACATCATCCTTGGCCGCACTGCCCTAAATGCTTTCCAAGCTATCACATCCACTTACCACCTTGCCATCAAGTTCCCCACCGATCTTGGGGTCGGAACAGTGAGGAGGGAGCAGACCGTGGCCAGAGAATGTTATGTCACCTCACTTAATGAAGTCAAGCTAAAGGAGACTATGATCATCGAAGGACTCGATGTCAGAGATAAGGACGAGTTGGTTAGAGAGGAACCAGTGGAAGAGCTCGTAGAGGTCTTCGTCGACCCCACCAACCTGGCCAAAACTGCCAAGATCGGCAGCCAACTATCCCCCCAAGCCAAGGCCGACCTCATCACCCTCCTGGTTGAACACAATGACGTGTTTTCCTGGACTCACTCCGATATGCCGGGTATTGATACCTCCTTCATCAGCCACCGTCTCAGTGTTGAGCCCCATTTCTGACCTATCTACCAGAAGCAATGCATTTTTCACCCGGAACGAAATAACTTTATTGCTTCTGAAGTAGAAAAACTCCTTGAGGCATAGTTTATCACTAATGTGGACTACCCCAGATAGCTGTCGAATGTGGTTCTGGTTCGTCAAAACAATGGTAAATGGTGACTTTGTGTCAACTACTCCGATCTCAACCTAGCTTGCCCCAAGGACAGCTACCCTCTCCCCCGCATAGATCTGCTAGTCGACGCCACGGCCAGTCATCAAATGCTCAGTTTCATGGATGCATTCTCTAGCTACAACCAAATCTTGATGCACCCATCTGACCAGGAGCACACCTCCTTCATCACCAACCGAGACACCTATCATTACCGTGTGATGCCATTTGGGTTGAAGAATGCCGGGGCCACTTACCAACGGTTGGTCAATGCCGTCTTCCATCATCAGATAGGCCGGAACATGGAAGTATATATCGATGACATACTGGTCAAGAGCAAGCTCTCCACCGATTATTTGGCCGACTTGCGAGAAACCTTCGCCACCCTACGAAAGTACCAGATGAAGCTCAATAAGGAAAAATGTGCCTTCGGCATAGGATTTGGGAAGTTTTTGGGATTCATGGTTAGTCAGTGGGGCATCAAGGCTAACCCCGAAAAGATCAAGGCCTTAATCGAAATGCAGTCACCCAGAACGGTCAAGGAGGTTCAGAGGCTCACTGGCCGAGTGACCGCCCTCAACCGCTTCATTTCCCGAGCAACGGATAAATGCCTCCCATTCTTCAAAATCCTTCGGCAAACTTTTGAATGGATGGCAGAATCTGAAGAGGCCTTTCAATAGTTGAAACAGTGCATAGCTAACCCCCCTACTTTCTCAAGCCATCACGGGCGAACCCCTCTTCCTCTATCTAGCCGTGTCACACACCGCCAAGGCAAAGACTGCTGGCGGAAGATAGCTCATTCAAATGAATCGCCTACTACATCACGGGCTCTTCTAAGGAACAGAACTACCCATTATTAGAAAAAATGTCCTTGGCCTTGGTCACTGCCTCCAAATGACTCCGCCCTTACTTCCAAGCCCATTCCATAGTGGTCCTCACTGACCAACCGTTGAAGAAGATAATGCAACAACCAGAGCTCTCCGGCAGGCTTATGCAATGGTCTGTCGAACTCAGTCAGTTTGATATCTCCTACCGCCTCGAGACAAAGAATCAAGGGAGTCAAGGTCGACTTCATCCTGGAATTCACTAACCTCACCCCAACCACAACTCCTCCACCACCACTAACCCCTACCAAGCCAGAAGACCCCCACTCTTGGACCCTCAACGTCGACGAATCATCCCGCAAAGAAGGCAGTGGGGCTGGTCTCATCCTCACCGCCCCTGATGGTGGTTATTTCAAATGTGCCCTCTGCTTCTTGTTCGATGCAAGCAATAATGAAGCCGAATATAAGGCATTGATAACAGGTCTCTGACTAGCCAGAGACATCGGTGTCAGCCACATCCGGGTGTTCAGCGATTCCCAGCTTATCGTCGGGCAAATTACGGGGAAATTCGATGCCAATGATGACACCATGCGGGCATATAGGGATATTGCTCTCCCCCTTGCTCGCCTCTTCAATACCTTCCACATCAAGTACATCCCTGGGGCTGAAAACTCCAAGGCAGATGAGATGGCCTAATTGGCTTCTGCAGACCAGTCAGATCTCAACCACGGTGTCCGCCTCGAATACCTGACCCACCCGGCCATCTCTCCCAACCTGCAGGAAGTCCACTTCCTCCAAGCTGAACCTATCCCATGGGCGGCAGACATCTTTCTGTATCTGACAATGGGGGAACTGCCAGCTGACAAACAGCAAGCCACTAAAGTCAGGGCCCGGTCGTCCAACTACATTCTTGTCGGTGACCTCTTATACAAACGTAATTTTTCACGCCCATACCTCAAATGCCTCAATCTTGCTCAAGCAACCTACGTGATGAGGGAAATCCATGAGGGTATCTGTGGTAATCATTCAGGCACCTGGTCTCTAGCCCACAAAATACTTCGCACCGGTTATTTCTGGCCTACTCTTAATCAGGATGCAACAGACTTCGTGCTCAAATGTGATAAGTGCCAGCGTTTTGCCAACATTCCCTATGCTCCTCCTACATAATTAATCATGCTTTGCAGTCTCTACCCATTCGCCAAATGGAGGATCGACCTAGTCGGCCCATTACCCATTGGTCGAGGCCAAACCAAATTTGCCATCGTCGCCATTGATTACTTCACTAAATTGGTGGAGGCAGAACCCCTTGCCACAATTACCGAGCGGAACACAACCAGATTCATTTGGCAGTCGATCGTATACAGATTTGGCATCCCTCAAGCCATCGTCTCCGACAACGGCAAACAATTTGATAATGCTAAGTTCAGAAAATTCTGTGCAGAGCTTCAAATCCAGCCATGTTTCTCTTCCCTAGGCCATCCCCAAGCCAATGATCAAGTTAAGGTCACCGACCGTTCTCTTCTGAAGATCATCAAAACCAAGTTGGAAGCTACTAAGGGACTCTCGGTTGAGGAACTTCCAAATGTACTCTGGGCCTACCGCACTACTGCTCGAACTCCCACTGGGGAGACTCCCTTTCGCTTAACATACGACGCTGAGGCGGTCATCCCAGTGAAAGTCGGTCTTCCTACCCCAAGGGTTCTACATCCGAATCCAGAATTGACCGAAGAGCTGTGTTGGGTAGACCTAGACCTAATTGAAGAGCTCCGAGAAACCACCGCTGTTAGACGAGCCTCATACCAACAGAAAATGAGAATGCATTACAACCGCAAAGTCAGACAGAGGGAATTCGCCGTGGGGTGCCTTGTTTTGCGAGAAGTAACTCTTGCCACCAAAAATCCGACTGAAGGCAAACTAGCAGCCAAGTGGGAAGGACTGTAATAACTCTCACCATCAAGCATCGATAAATGGTGATTACCGCCAAACCGAGATCGATTATGATCGATTGAACTCGAATCGACTAATCAAATCAAATTGAATTGATTACCTGTATCTGTTTGAATTGCATTTTATCTGTTTGACTGTTTAATTATCTGTTCAGTTTGTTTTGTTTAAACTGTTAATTGAAGGTCTTATCGACGGCCGAACCCAAAACTGATTGATGTTCCATGATTAGTAGAATTTATGTAATTTGATGGTAATTATCTGAAAATTGATTTAGTATGATTAAAGTAGATTAAATAAGGTAAAACACATAAGTTGCCTTAATTGCGAAATTGCCATGTTAGTGGCCCATTACATGGATCCTTTTGAGACTTGTATACACTCAAACAAAGCATTTCATCAGCCACATTTGAGCACACCACCGAACTAGAGAGAGAAGAGTGAGAGGTTTTGAGTGAATTCAACTTGTTCTTGAGGTAATCGCTTAAAGACTTGGAGATTTTTGAAGATAATTGTTAATTGAGCTCCTAGACTTGCATTTGAGGACCTAGGTATGAATTTCAACCCCTCATTGTTGTCTTTAAGTTAATCCTTGCATGATTCATGTCAAATTGTAGATTTAAGGCATGAATTAGTTCAATAATGTTGAATTAGAGCTCAATTGTTGCATGCATGTGCATATTGACAAGTTTTGAGGTTGTAATTCATCATTCCTCACATGCATGTTCATAATATTGTTGTAATTCATGTTGTCATCATGTTTTTGAAAGATTTGAGCTCATTAGAGCATGCTTTGAAGTTTTGAAATGGTTTAAATCCATGCATGTCATGTTTGTAGCATGTTCATGAAATTGGGTTTGAAAATGGATTTAATTAAACACCCTTGGGTTTTGATTTATCAAATTGACCTTGGTAACATATTGTTTTATGAGTTTACTTGTGTTTTTCAGAAATTTGGCCCAAGAGGATCGAATTTAGTGTATTTAAACCTGATTTTTGGCTTGAGGGTGCAATCTGGGTTTTCCAGATTTTGCACTCCTGCTTGAGCGGGAAAAGTGGCGCTCGAGCGGGGAATTCAAGCATCCAGTACTTTGCACTGCATTACAGTCCGCTCGAGCGAGGTTTTTGGAGCTCGAGCGGGACCTTGTGTCTTGCACTCGAGCCGCTATCGAGCGCCCAATCGAGCGTGATTTTTGAGTATCCAGTACTTTTTGGTCCGCTCAAGCGGAAAAGTTTACGCTCGAGCGGGGACCTTTATTGCATGTCCGCTTGAGCGGGAAATATGCGCTCGAGCGGGACTCTATTTTTCTAAAAATTCTGAAAATGTTTTCTGACTACATCTTTGCATCCTCATCCCATCCTAGGCATTCTTAGGCCTAGTTTAAGACATCTTAATGAGGATATAGATGTAGAACACACCGAGGCATTTAGGGATTAAATTATTATTATCCTTCCTAATTGTGTAGCTTAGTGTGTGTTCGTTCTGTACTGTTTAAGGTTGGCATTTCGAGGAGATGCTCTAGCTTACTGTAGCCCAGAACTCCGTGAGTAACAATTGTGTAAAGCTATGTTCAAAATGATTATCTTCTGAATCTTGGGCTGAATCTTGAATCGATATTGTTTCTTGAATGAATGTATGTCCTATATTCTCAACTGCATCAGTGGCATCCTTAGCACCTCTTGTTTCTTTATTCTTTATTACAGAGACCTCTGCATTCCTCGTGGAACCACTCATTTCTTGATTGATGGCCACCATTCTTTGTTGGTCTTTTAAGACCTCTTATCTTATTATGCTAATGGATGTACCACATATGGTGATTGATCAAAGATCAAAATCTTGATTTAATGAATCGCTTTTCATTCTTGAAGGACATTCATTCTAAACCCCTTTACGCTTTATGTTATTCACTAGGCTTTAGCTCACTGCTCATATATATATGTAGGTGTACAGGCACCGGACCAATGCTAGAAGCGTCGGGGTATTTCCAGTTTTGTCAAGCCAACCTATGTGCCTTACTGCGAGGTTCCGAGCTTGCCAAGCTAAGGCTAGGGGTGTTTAGTGTTTCCCCCTCCTGTACTGTTTTGTTTACTGTATAGACTGTCTAGATTGAACTGTACTGGTTAATAGGGACTTGATCCCTGTTCTGAATGTTTGTAAATGTTTTGTATACTGTTCTATACAAATGTATAAAAAATCTTTTTGGCATACAGATTGTCACAGCTCATTGAACATTGTTTATTTACTGTATTGGCTTCCGCCAAGCCCTCAGACTGTGACTATTGTATTATCATTAGCGGCCTTGGTAATCTAGGATTACTAGCCGGTTACGATGCTAAACCCATAGAGGCGGGTTTGGGTCGTGATAGGGACCTTACATTGTGAAAGCCAGACCACGTCCGGACACTTACCGACTTCAGGACATGGAAGGTCGAGACCTCCCCCATCCTTGGAACGCTGAGCATTTGAAGCGCTATTTTCAATAAAAGTTGTATTTTTTTATTGTCCAATTGCTGTATGTTCTTTTTGACAATCTGTACACTTGAATGTTCTCATTTTCTCCTCATATGGTGTAAATTTATGTTCCAATGGGCTACACTTTGTATGACAACAAGCTTATATATCAGTTATCTGTGGTATTCCAATAACGCTTTGATTGCAGCCTCAGCCAGACTGAGCACAAAAAGTCTCAGCCAGACTGAGCATGAAAAACTCGGCCAGACTGAGTCACTTAAGGCCTCAGCCAGACTGAGCACAAAAAGCCTCAGCCAGACTGAGCTTGAAGAGCTCGGCCAAACCGAGTCACTTAAATCCTCAGCCAGACTAAGCACAACAAGCCTCAGCCAGACTGAGCATGAAGAGCTCGGCCAGACCGAGTCACTTAAAGCCTCAGCCAGACTGAGCACAAAAAGTCTCAGCCAGACTGAGCATGAAGAGCTCGATCCTCAACCCAGGCCTTTCTCCATCTCCTTGGGATGACAAACCCTCCTTTGGTTGTGGCTCTTCCCTTGGCTCAGTGCTGACCCCACCACTTTGTATTTGCTTCCCAAGGCCAGTCGCCCCACTCTCTGCCTCTTTGGCCGCCCCCTTCAACCCCATTTCAAGGGTCCCTTCTGCCTCCCCTGCCAGGGGGGTCTGCTCCGTCGTCACCTCCTTCCTCCTTTTCAAGGCAGGCTCCTTTTCATTCCTCCTCACTCTTCTCTTTTTCTTCACCACACCCTCCATCTCCTTGTAGGCTCTCTCCTTCAAAAGATCAACGGGAGGCGGTCATGGCTCAAATCCATCTAAGTTCTTTTCGCCCAGGGGTTTGGGCGTGGGATCCTCTCCTCCCGATTAACCTGGCGGTCAGTGCACAGGACTCTTTGAAATCGCTTTGGCGAGGATGGTCATATCCTCAGCCTCTTGCACTTTCCTTTTCGCCTCTAACTCCGGGTCCTGTGTCTCCAATTGGTGAGACCCAACCTCGCCAAGAACAAGGCCGACGCACAACAAGCTCGTCCTATCTGGCGCTCTCCTTCTCTCTCCATTCCTTCACTTTCTTCACTCTCGCCTCTTTTGCTGCCCCTAGTTTTGGCTCCACAAACTTGCTAGGCACTTTCCAAACTGTGCGCACTCCAACCCCTCCGTTGGCGGACACATAGAACCACCGCGGCCTCCACCCCTTTAGCGATGACGGCAACCTCACCACCAGTCCCTTCCCTGCCGCCGCCTGCAAAGTGACCCAAGTTTCTTGCTGCCCCGACGCCTTGTAGCACGCAAAAAACTCGTCCACCGTCATTTCTGCCCCCCCGTTCGCTTTCGGCCATGCGCTTGCACAGGCCAGCAAGATTTTCCACACATTGGGCATCAGTTGGCCTGGGGCTACCTCCAACCGATTCAACACGTCTACCACTATCCGGGGTAGTGGCAACCTCAAACCCCTCTTTAGTGCCTTCTCGTATAGGACGAATTCCCCCGGTCGAACATCGGATGCCCTCTCATTTGATTCCAGCAATTTCAACTCTATCTCTGCGGGAATCTGGTACTTCTCGCGCATACCCTCCAGCTCCTTCACGGTAATGATCGACTTATTGGCCTTTGTATGCCAGTGATCCGGCTCCACCTAGCTTATTGGCGTCGGCGCTGCCATCATTGTGGACGAACGAGGTCGCCCCGATGGCTCCCCCCCACTCCTCACTCGCCTCTCCGTCCTGTATTGTTCCGCTAAATCCACCGCATCGTCGCCTTCCAATGAATCAACCCTGGCGTTTGCAGCTTCTTCTTGGGCCATTTCTGTGGTGTGTCTACGAATAGCTTCAGATACGGGCGCAAGGAAATTCAAGAAATGTCGCAAGGGTATATCACTTGCAACGAAGGAGTCTACACTTGGAATGCTTTGATTTTTCGAAAAAAGGTAGGTAAAACGTATAATACCAAAAGTCCAAGGCTTGCATGTATTCCAGGGGTCACAATTAATTTTCGCCAGTTTGAAAAATTTTCAACCATCCGCCAAAATTGTTTTTTCAACACCCATAATGACCTATCGTTTCACTTCTGGCACAATGCCTAACCTCCCCCACCACGTGATTCTCGCACGCCTCTTCCCCACCCCCTGCCTTTTTTCCACTTCAAGTCACTACGTAACCCGCCGCCTCTTGAGCTCCACACCCTGCCACCTCCCCCTTTGCGGTCGGTCTCCCTCATGGTCGGTCTCTCCACTTGGCCACCCTTCATGGTCGGCCCTTCTCACGGTCGGTCCCTCCACTCGGTGACCCTCCGCGGTCAGTCCTCCTTACGGTCGGTCACTCCACTCGGCCACCCTTCGTGGTCGGCCCTCTTCACGGTTGGTCCCTCCACTCGGCGACCCTCCGCGGTTGGCCCTCCTTATGGTCGATCCCTCTACTCGGCGACCCTCTGCGGTCGGCCCTTCTCACAGTCGATCCCTCCACTCGGCCACCCTTCGTGGCCGGCCCTCCTCATGGTCGGTCCATCCACTCGGTCACTTCTATCGGTCGGCCTCCATCCTGCCGGTCTCTAACAACCTTCATTTTCTTCATTATTCCCTTCATTGGACTAAATCTGCACTTGGGAACGGGGGACTACTGACATGGGTAGGCCCATAAAAGTTACAGCCCACTATGAACAACCCAAGCCCACCACTTAGGGCCCAATACATAATCCAATTAATGAAGCCCAGCACTGCTGAAGCCTCACATATCAATAAGAACCAATGACATCAAGACACATGGCAAGAGAAGGGCAAGCCACATCAGCAGACAAAGATTTGCAAAGTTATTGCCACTACGCATCGTCATTAATGAAGCCCCTTACAAAATTTATTGCAACAAGCCCTCTCCGTCGAAACAGAACGCCTTCACCATGAACAAAGTAAGCTAGAGCATAGACTTTCGGCCAAGGCGACAGGTCGAAAAGGACAACGAAATGATTACCAGAGGATATAAGCAGACGTCGAAGACAAAAAGAAGATTAAGCTTTTTTTATCTCTACTCTATCCATATACTCCAGTTCTCTCCCGCTAACTTGTTCGTCGGAGGGTTCGCTGGGAGACTTCCCGTTCCCCGTTGAACTCTTATGCAGGTCTCCAGGTGGGCTTGGTCATTCGAACATAGGCTCAAGGAGTGTGGATCAGTCCAATCCGTCCAACCATCACGAACGGTATCATCAAATTGCGAGACGAAATCTGACAACCAATTGCTGGCTCTAAATGACCAGCCCAACAATAATCTCAATTCTTCCATAACATAATGGCACAGGGTTGCGCGCAAGCCGAGTCCAAGTGGTTGGACCGTAAGTATGATGATTTACCGTCTCCATCCCGATCAATATCTACACTTGAATGTGCTGCTATTTCAACAAGGGACATTGCTAATTTAACCCAACAAACAGAGGTGATCTTATATACAGTAATGAAATTTTAAAATTTAAAAGAGAAGTCATCATAATAATATGTGAAATGAAACTTGTCATATCTAGTTAATAGTATAAAATTATATATATATATATATATATATTTATATAAAATTATTATTATCCAAATTGTTGATATATTGGCCTCCTTTGGGAATTTAACTATTTTAATAAGTTATTTTAGTTTTTAATTATTTTAATAGATTAAAATTTTTGTATTTATGAATAATATTAATTTTTTTTGTAGTTGAATGTGATATTTGTGAGAAAAAAATAAAATAATTATAAATTTGATATACTATTTTATTTTATTAACTATTTTAATTCATTTCATCTTTTTATAAATTTTAATTAAAAAAAAAAAACTTAAATTTAACTTTCCAAAAACGGCCATTATTAGGAGTGTTCTAGTTGGTTTTTGTGATGGTCACCCCACGTGACAATTGTTTGTTTTGGGTCATAGTCATGGTCTTACCACACCACGTCACTTCATATATATACGCCTCACTTCGCATATATATACACCATTGCAGTCTGCTTTTCACACTAAAATTTTTAATCAATTTAAAGCGAACACGTTAGCTTATTTGGACTTGAATTTGAGTGGATTGACTAACAAGTCTAAAAAAAAGGGTATAGAAAATTTCAAGTCCGGATTTTGAATGGATTGATTACATGATTGAAATTACTAAAATGGTTGCATTTGGCATTTTTTTATTATTTTAAATTTCAACAAAGTTTTAATTGGTTCATTGAATCAAACCTCTTTCACATTTGTCTTCCTACTTACCCTCACATCATCAAAAGTCCTAACTTTCTTAACTAATTTAAAAGGATAAAGTAATTTGCTCTTTTAGTAAGAATCATTAACAATAATGCATTTTCTTGGAAACTATATTAAGCCTTATTTGGCAAGTGATTTGTTTAAGAAAAATGATTTGTGGCTCTAAAACTGCTGGCACTAATGGCACTAATTTCTTGTTTTGGTAACTTTGTTTTTTTTTTTTTTTACCTGATATAGAAATTCAGAGCATTAGTGCCCCTGAATTTCGAGCTCCATATCAGATCTGTTTTTTTAATTAAAAAGTCAAAAAGTCACTAGGATTCGTTTGGCAAATATCTCTTTTAGCTAAAAAATTAAAAAGTTACTAAAAAAAATAAAAAAACTAACAACCTATATCAAAAAGTTAAAGATTCTATTTTTCTCTCTACTTTTTGCTCATCTTTTCATAAAAATTCAAAAAGTCTTTCTAAACATAATAGTTTTTTTTACATCACATTTTAGCCAAAAATTCAAAAAGTTACTAAAAAAACATGTTCCCAAACGAGGTAAAAAAATCAAAAAGCCAACAACCCATACTAAAAAGTCAAAGATTTTATTTTCTTTCTACTTTTTGCACATCTTTTCGTAAAAAGCCAAAAAGTAATCCCAAGCATACTAATTTTTTTACATCACATTTTAATCAAAAAGTCAAAAAATTACTAAAAAAATATGTTCCCAAACGAGGCTTAGTCTATTTCTGTGTTGACTCTAAATCAAATTAATTTAATCACGCAACTTTTTTTCGAGTTGGATTTTATTCATACACTATCAAAATAAATAAATAAAATACAAGTTTTAATTGGTTCAAAATAATGAAATTCATAAGTTTAGGTAGGATCAATAATATGGTGCCTATAATTTTGAATTAACTAAATTATGTGTTTTTTTGCCAATTGGTAGGAGGCTTAAAATATAAAAAAAATTACATCGGAATAATCGTAGTTCAATAATTGAAAAAGCCCAACATTCAACCCAATAGACGTGTTTGTTTGGATTTTTTTGAACCAACTTATAGTCTTTAGTTTTGGAAAAGTTATTTTGGACTGTTTGGTTAAATTTATTTTAAACAGTTTTTGATTCTAACAACTTATTTTAACTCAAAAAAACTGATTCTAAGAAACTGCTCCCTCCTTCTTCTAATTATCAACTTCTGCTGTAGACATGTTAATTTACAGTTATACTCTTAGATTTTTGTATTTTTTATTTGTTTAAAAATAGAAAAAGACCCAAATGGACTATATATTATTATTATTTTTTTTTAAATGAGAAATGTAGACAAGTAGTGAACAACAAAAAATAAAATTTAATTGAAAAAACTACTTCACAGCTTATTTAACAAACACTACTCAACAATTTAAATATATTATCCAACAGTTACACCAAATAAATTAATAGCTTCTGATTAAAGTCATAATCTATAATCTGTTTTAACAGGTACACCAAACGAGGCCAATAAAGAGCCCCATAGAGCATAAATTATATAGTAGGTCAGGAAGACTGTATGTTCATGTGTTCGACCAATGAAATGTAATAATTTGTCTACCATCTCCTTGTTATTAAGATTATGTATTCATTTAACTCATTACTGTTGATTGGGTACACAGCCAACGTGAAAGATAATTACTCCCCATAGAGGGATGGTAGGGGTGGATCGAATTTGTAGAGTTCCATCCTTGCTCCCAATCATATTGAGAGTAGAGTAAATCAAGGTGATGAAGAAGGGAGGCACAAGGATTAGTTAATTTTAGGGAAATTACCAACACTCTTCTCGAAATTGGATTAAAATACGAATTTTCTTCTGAGATTTGAGAAATTATAAATTGTTTCCTGATGTTTATATTTGCATAACAAATGAAGAGCCAATTTGTTATGCAAATATAAATTTCATGGGACAATTTTTCATGTAAATATAAATCTCAGGGAACGGAATGTAATTTCTCAATTCTCAGGGAGGAATTCATATTTTAGTCAAACTATGAGGGGAGTGTTCGTAATTTGCGCGTAATTTTATGATATTAAGAATGATGATACTAACAAAATAAAAAATGATATGATTATTATGGATAGCAATTTATAAGTAGTAAGACTTAAGTTATCTAAAATTAGAAATTAAAAAAAAAAAAACAAAGAAAAGAAAAAAGAAGAAGAAGTTACCGTAAGTGTGAAGTGCACTATTTCAAGTGGAGGATTGACCTCTTAGCCTCTCATATAGAAGTGTATTGGGGGAGGATTGATCTCCTAACCTCTCATATAAAAGAAGTGTATTGAAATAATCAACAGAACTGACTCAATTAATTAAATTATATATTTTGTTACACACTTTCAAAGAGAGTGTGAACAAATTTAAATTGATCTTTTTATATTTCTATAATAAATTAAAATCGTCTTTTGTGTCTTTCTATCATTTGTTTTCCAATTTATGCATGCATGTATAAATGTATTATCTTTATTGTCAAAGCAATAGTAGGTGTTTTTACATCAATTTAAGCCATGTTTAGGAAGTGGTTAAAATAGCTAAAAAGTCAAAAAGTCAACTAAAACACATCACATCACCTCTCTATTTTTCTGCACACTTTTTCGTAAAAAGCTAAAAAGTTACTAAAATAGTCTGTTCCCAAACCAAGCCTTAGGCTTCGTTTGGGAAGCTATAGTTTGGGCTTTTTTGGTTATTTTAGCCACAAAAAACAAAATAGGCTATTTTAGTCATAACAAACAAAACATCACATCCAACCCATAATCATAACATTCTTCTCTCACAAAAAAATTCAAAAAAGCTAAAAAGCCAAAAAACCCTTCCTAAACCAAGCTTTTAAGCCCAGACTAAAATAACTAAAAAAGTTAAAAAATCAAAAAACCAATCCACTTCCCAAAAGGGGGCTTAATGATATTTTTCTACTTGGTTTTCTTTCTAGATGGAATAGGTAAATTAAAGTTGTAGCAGTAGCAAATAATTACGGTTAGTCTCTCTAGTAACGTTACAATCATCTTATTATTTTTTACACTATAATTTACCATCTGAGTTATTGTGCCTGTTTGGCAGAAATTATAATCAGCTTATATCAGCTTTCAGCTTAATTTAAGTTATTTTGATGTGTTTGGTTTATCTTATAACTTATAGGTTTTAGTTTTGTGGAAGTCAGAAATCAGCTTATTCTTTGAGTGGGGCAGGAGATGCTTTAAGAATATTTGGAAATCACTAAGTTCGAAAGTTATAAATTATAATTTGTTAAGATAAACTATAAAGATTTTCTCACTTTCTACCAAACAGAGCCATTATTATATTAATTTAATAAATTTCATCATTTAGCTACTACGTTTCAAATGTATCAGTGACTACTCACAGAATGGACTAAATATATTTTATAGAAGTACGAAAAATATAGAATTATTATTAATTAGTAGTATTACATTCACACAAACTCATCTTCCACAAATTCCCCTGAATTGCAGCAAGATTGGTTGGAAAATTTTGAAAAAAGAAGAGTAGTATAGTAACATGGATCATTAATTTATCTTTTTCTTGTTATACAATTAGAGAGATTTGTGAAAAAAAAATTATATAGATGAAACAATTTTTTCTAGGGTAAATTACAAATAAACCCCTTGAAGTTTATTTAAAATACAAATTAACCCCTGTAGTTTGAAAAAATTACAAACACTCTCTTGTTAAAAAAAAATTTCTAATAGAATTAATTAAAAATAATAATTCATAATTACTCTCCTATATAATAATAAAATTATTTAAATTGTTAATTGAAACGCATTTTTAACATTATTAAAAACTGTTAATTAAGAGACGATTTGTTATGAAATTAAAAATCTCAAGGATGAAATGTAATTTTTTAAATTACATGAGATAATTTATATTTTAATCAAATCTCAGAAAGTATATTTGTAATTTATTTTTTTTTATAGGAGCATAATGTAATAATCAAAATAATGGATGACAAGACAGTTGGCAAGTTTGTGTAAGCTTCCATCAGTCAGTCTCCTCCTAATTATTTTTCAGTTGGAAGTTAGGTTGTGCATTTGCTCTTGCTTTTGCGTGGACGAAAGTTCTCAATTTTTTTTTTTTTTTGGTCAAAACTTAAAAAAATAATCACTATATTTGATTTTAATTTTTAAAAAATAGAGTCCTTTTATTTTTTTATTTTTAATAAATATTTTTAAAATTTTAAGTAATTTTTTTACTTTTTTACTTAGATATATTAAAAAATAAAATATTTGTAAAAAATATATTTTAAAAAATTAATAAATGCACAAAAATACAAAAAATGTACAGATTTTTCATTTTTTTTTTAATATTTTGGTATTTAGTTAATTTTTTTTTTTATAAATATTATACTTTTTAGGTGTATTTATGCTAGATGTATCTAAAAATTAAAAAAAATTGCTTAAAATGTTAAAAAAATTCAATGAAAGAAAAAAACGCGAAAAAATAAAATTTTTTAATTTTCTAAAAAGTGAATTCAAAAAATTCAAACCAAACAAGCAAAATAGTTCAAAAGTTTAGAAACTTTAATCCTTTAATGGAAAATTTATCCATAAATTCTATATGGGAGAATGTTAATCCATTTAGTCTTAACAATTTTTTACTTAGATATATCTAAAAAATAAATATTTGTAAAAAACATATTTTAAAAAATTAATAAATGCACAAGAATACAAATAATGTACGATTTTTCATATATATATATATATATATTTTTGGTATTTAGTGAATTTTTTAAAGATTTTTTTTTATAAATATTATACTTTTTAGGTGTATTTATGTTAGATGTATCTAAAAATTAAAAAGAAAATTACTTAAAATGTTAAAAAAAATTTAGTGAAACAAAAAAACGCGAAAAATAAAAAATTTTAATTTTTTGAAAATTGAATTCAAAAAATTCAAACCAAACAAGCTGAGTAATTCAGAAGTTTAGAAACTTTAATCCTTTAATGGAAAATTTATCCATGAATTCTATATGGGAGAATATTCATCCATTTAGTCTTAAGAATTTTTTTTTATGAATCAATTAGTCTTTTTTATTTTGGAATTATATTTATTTAATTTAGTGACATTTGAATTAGAGTGAATATCTTTTTGTTATTTATTTTTTCAATTTTTTGATTTGTTTTTGAGATGGAAATGTAAAGATAAGATGTGGAAGACTCTTTTTGGGAGGATTGATGGTTGAAGTGATAGTTATCGAACGTGAAAATCTACATTTTTGTTAGTGTCATTTTATGATGTTACATTGAAGTGATACATTAGAATATTACGTTTGGAAAAAAGTATACTAAGAGCATCTCCAATGGACCTCTCAAAACACTTGTTAAAGCTATAATTTAGCAATAGTGATAAAAAGTGGGTCTCCAATGGCTTACTATTTTACTTGCCAAAAATGGCATATGCCATATTTGTTTTCAAATTTGACAAGTAAAATAATAATTGCTAAACATGCCACATAAGCAAATATGAACATATTTGTGGCTCCAAATTTAGTTGAAAAAACAGAATTGAAATAGTAGAAAACCAAGTAATTTTTCAAAATTTATTTTTCTATTTAATTTTTCAAATTGAATTATATTTAATTTTTTTCTAATTTTTTTAATTTTTTTTAATTTTTTTATATTTGTCTAGTCATGAATAATATAAATATATATATATATATATATTTTTTTTTTTACAAATAGTTAAAAAAAAGGTCATAAAAGACAAAAAAATAAACAAAAATAAAATCACAAAAAAACTTAAATCCAAACAACACCTACAAACTTGGAGGGAAAGTTGGTTGAGAATTGACAAAATAACAAGTGACCATTGGAGCACCATTGCTATAATTTGACAAAATAGCACTATTCATTGCTAAATTATACCAATAGCAATGATATTATAGCGACAACCATTGGAGATGCTCTAAGAAGTTTTTGTGTATTACATTGATTGGAATGTCACGTTTAAGAAACATACACTAAGAAGTTTTTTGGGAATGTTACATTAGAGTGTAATGTTTGAGAAAAGTATACTAACGATTTTTTTAGTATGTCATATTAGAGTGTTATTTTTGAAAAAATTATACTAAAGAGTTTTTTAATGAGTTATATTGGAATATTACGTTTTTAGAGTGTTATATTGAAGTGTTACTGTCACGACTTGAATCCGCCCATGTGAGTTTAGGTCATGATCAACCAGTAATCCTAGATTACCTAGGATAGTAAACTGGGCTTGGTAGAAGTAATATCAAATACAAAAGATAGTTCATTAAGTAGTGCATATATAAAAGACCTCTTATGATAAATAAACCTTCATTCTTCTTACATACATACATCACAACAAATTTGAACATCTATTACATAACATCCATCCAAAACAAGTTCCAAAATAACAATAGCAAAGTTAAACCATTACAACAAATTATACTTTTGGCGACTAAAAAACATTTAGTCCCCAAAAGTTGTGGAATTGGCAACCAAAAATTAAATTAGTCGGCAAAAGTACAATATTTAATTATTAATTTTTTTTAGTTGGGGTTTATTGATTATTGGTGACTAAAAAAAATTTAGAAGGCTAAAAATGCCACAATTGGTGACTAAAAAATACTTTAGTTGCCAAACAGTTGGTTTTTGTTACTAAAATTATTTAGTCGCTGAATGAAAAATAAAAATTTACTTTTTATCTTTGGCGACCAAAAGTTTGATCACCAAATATTTATTTTCAGCGACAAAAAAATATTTTAGTCGCTGTATAGTTAGTTTTGGCTACTAAAATTATTTAGTTGTCAAAAATACATACAGGCTATAAACAAATTAGAATTTGGAGAGAAAGCATAAATTTTTGTTTTTGACGACTAAATAGTTAGTAGTTAAAAAAAATTGAAAATATTTTTGGTAACTAAAAGTTTAGTAGCCAAAAAAACAAATCACACTTTCGGCAACTAAAATGTTTAGTAGTTACAAAATTGCAAAGAAACTACAAAAATGTTTTGTCGATTAAAGGTTTAGTAGGTAAAAACAATTCAGACTTTAGGCTAATAAAAGTTTAGTAGCCAAAAAAAATCAGACATTAGGCAACTAAATTATTTAGTAGCTATACAAAAATAACATGAACAACAAGTCATTTTTGGCGACTAAAAGTTTAGTAGCGAAAAAAAAAAAATTCAAATTTTAGGCGACTAAAATATTTAGTAGCTAAAAAACAATAACATGACATAAAAAAAAATTATTTGGCAGCAACTATTTTAGTCGTAAAAAATAATTCTCAACTTTTGGCGACAACAAATTTTAGTCGCTAAAACTGTTGTAGATAATTTTCCTTTAATGCTTTTGGCGACTAAAAAAAATGGTCGGCAATTTATTACTTTTGGCGACTAAAATTTTTTTAGTCGACAAAAACCTTTCCCAACAATTGGTCACCTACTAACGTGGCAACCAAAACTTTTAGTCGCTAAAAACTTCGCCGACTAAAACATGACTTTCGGCGATCAAAAATTTAGTTGCCAAAAGTGCTATTTCTTGTAGTGAACAAAAGAAAGGTTTGATAAACCTTGACTCCACTTGAGACCAAGCGCGCCCCATCATAGAGGCACCTCAAAAATCACTTCACAAGGATAGACTTTGAGGTTTTCTTGGTGAGTTGGAGTCCAGTGAGTAATATCAATATAAAGGATTTATATGAATGAAGTTCAACTTGATTCAAAATATATCTTTTATTTTCCCAAAACAATTCATTTCAATAATCAAAACATTCGATTGACAATCATACGTTTATAACAATACCATACGATAACAATAATCATTCAATCATTATACATGGTATATCCAATAGAGTAGCAATGTAACAATATGCCAAAGCCAATAGGACCGCAAGGGTCAATCCAATAGGAGCACAACTGGTTAATCAATAATCCATAATTCAACATGGACCATTAAGGTCTAATGTCAGAGATCTCTGTGTTTCAATTAATCCAATGGATCATGGTATTGTTTCCCCTAAGCGAGGGCCTATGGTATTATTTTCCCCAAGCAAGAGACTCACTAAAAGATGCCATGATTACAATTTCAAAAAGGACATTCATTCACAGATACAAAAATAAGATTCAAAATATCATTCTTGACCATCAAACATAGCTTTGTAAATGCATTACTCACAGTGGGTTGTACCGATATTAAGTCTCGGGTGTCCACCTACACAATACATATAACAAAACACACATTGAAACAAATGTTCCAAGCAAATGTTCTACTTAATCCAATCCTTTTTTAATGTGTTTCTAATTCATTTTCTTATTAAGAATGCCTAAACAATGTTCAAGGATATCTAAAAGAGCATGACGATGAAAGCATGCATATGGGAGTGTATTTCAAGAATGCCTAAACATTGTCAAGGTCTACTTGAGCAGTGTTGTCCTTTTGCAAAAGTACTAGTTGGTGTCAAAGTGGGCTCAAGCCATCACTTGGTTGCTCAAACCAAGTATAATACAAAATTAGGTTCGCTCGAGTGCACACTTGGTCGCTCGAGCCAACTGCAAAACTCTGCAAAAAATATTGAGAGTATACAAAGTGCGCTCGAGCGACATATACATCACTCGAGTGAAGTGAATGAATTCTGGGTTTTTCAGAATTACATTGGAGTTCAAAAGCATGCCTCTCATGTTCAAAGCTTGCATGACTTTTGTAGAAATATGAAGAAACTCTTTATAAAACATAAATACATGGAATTTATAAAACCATACTCTCAAAATCTTTCAATTTCCCAAAACTCAATGGTTTTGCCATGCATGCAATAAATTGAACTTCTTTCCTTTCAAAACATGATTATATGAAATGAGGAGTGTAAAAATATGACAAATCTTTCAAGCTAATATACATAAGCTCCATGCATGTATGAATTTTTATAAATTCAAGCTTAAAGATAAAGAATTATGCATGCATGTCCAATTTCAAGTTAATCCTACAAGAATTCAAGTGATTCTAATATCTTCCTCTCAATTTCATGCAAATGATCCTATAAGTTTCATGAATTCAACTTTTACATGGATTATTTACAAGGATTATGGGTACTAATCTTACTTAGAGCTTGAGTTTAGATGTAGGTGGCATAATCTCTTCAATTCCCCTTCAAATCTTCTTTAAATCCTCACAATTCTACACACTCTCTCTCTAAAACTTGTTGCTCCTCCCTCTCTCTCTCTCTCTCTCTCTCTCTCTCTAATTTCAACCAAAAGAGTTGAAAAAGAAAAAATGAGCTCAAACATGTTTACAACATATATATAAGGTGAATTAACTTAGACTAATTAAGTGGGATTAAGGCTAATTAAGCGCTCTCTCTCTCTCTCTCTCTCTCTCTCTCTCTCTCTCTCTCTCTCTCTCATTTCAACCAAATGAGTTGAAGAAGAAAAAATGAGCTCAAACATTTTTACAACATATATATAAGGTGAATTAACTTAGACTAATTAAGTGGGATTAAGGCTAATTAAGCGGGATCGAGACTAATTAAGCTAGCTTAAGTCTAATTAATTATAATCAAGTCTAATTGATTTATTCTAATTATTTTGATCTTGCCACATGATTCCAAATATTTTAATTAGCCTATTGAACTAGTCAATTTTGGTTTCTGAAGCCGTTTAGGCTTTCAATTCCAAATTCAAAGTTGGTATTCTAACACATGCTATAAACAAACAGATAAACACAATTTAAACACATAATTATGCAAACATGCTCAATAGAATAATATGTAGATCACGGTCGTCACAGTTATATTTGAAAAAAGTACATTAAAGAATTTTTTTTTGAAATGTTATGTTTAGTAATTTCAATATTATGAGAAAATTCACATTTCTCTCTCTCTCTCTCTCTCTCGATTTCAAAGATCTCTCTGTTGATTTGGTTGTTGATTTTCGTTTGTGCAGATCAAGGCATTGCATATGGGGAGATCAAGGCATTGAGAAAAGGCAGAAAGGTTCGGATCTATAACCCCCTTCTCTCCCTCTATATATATATGACTATCAATTCTGCAATGCGACAGTATTGCTCTATTTCAGTGATTGATGTTTTGTTTACGTAAAATGTTTTGTTTGGTTATGAATTGATGTTTTAAATTGCTGTAATGTTACGAATCTATCTCATGTTGTAGCCATGCTTTCGATGGACAACAACTTCTTGGTCCTCACTTAGAAGTGAGGTTTTGAAAATTTAACGTCTCACAGTTTTATCACTAAAATCAATTTGTAGATGCATAATGAAATTTGAGGTAGTTTACTATTTGAATAGCAAACTAACAACTTATTTTAAGGTAAACAGTTAATATCTTCATGTTCTTAATACTGCTAGTTGACTTGGTTTATCATGAATTTGCTAATGTTCAATGATCCACTAATCTAGTTATAGTTGGTAGTCAATAGTGTTGAATCAATTTTGAAATTTGGGTTATTCAAACTTGAAATCATGATTTCCAGCTTAATCCTGAGTTACCTGTGAACATATTGGTGATTTTGAAATCATTTTTAAAAGCTTTTAAGAAATCGTACATAAGAATAAAGCTCATAATACATTTTAAAAGCTTTTAAGAAGTCATCGGCTGTGGCCTCTCATTCCACTATTCGGCCAATGCCACATCACAACGATCTCATACATTTTTATCCCAAGATATGAGTAATCATTTAATCAAAGCCTTTTTGACAATATAAGACCTTATTAATTAAAATGCTTGTTCTTATTAAATGTAGGTTTACCCTTCAAAGAAAGAGAAGAAAAAGAAGAAGAAGAAGAAGAACTAACAAGATAAAAGTTTGATGTCCCTTTCTTTGAATGTAAAGTTTTCCTTTCTTTGATTTAACAAGGTAACAAGCTTCTTGACCCTTGGATTACACTTAGAATAAAACACCACACACTAATCAAGATAATCCAAATATCATAAATTTTTCATGATCATTTTCATGACAAAATTTTCATGATCCCTAACTTTTCCCTTAATGAAAACTAATCTAGTTTAGAGATTTTGAAAGCAGCAACTTAAGCAACCGTTATGACATTCGTTAGTTTTATCTTTACTTTGTTTCTGTTGAAAAGGATGAAGAAAAGAGTATGTCAATTGAAGTATACTACAAATACCCCTGTTCAATACCACAATTTCCTTTGATTGCATGGTGTGGGTAGTGGGTTTGAACTTCCCACATCCATGAGTTCCTGCCAAAATTATTCTTTTATTTCATGAATATTAAGACCTTTTCATTTCAATGTTAGGCACATGAGAAATCTTTTCATCTCATGATTATTTGCTACAAACCTGAAAGAAGGTTGTCGCAATTATCACATTCGTTAACAGTTTGGATGCTTATCCAGTTAGATATGTTATTAGGGCCATAAATTCCAGCTTTGAATAATAGAAGAAGATAATAGAACAATTTGTCTATTTATATGGTTTTGGTGTAATAAACTATCAGATTTATATTGAGTGATTAAAGAGTTTATATTGAAGAAAGAAAAAAAAACAGCAGCTGGGAAAAAAATCATGGGATTGCAAATTTCAAAGAGCTTCGAATTCAACTTTGGGACCTATTTTACATACCTTAGAGCATTAAATGGCTACTTGAACTAGAAAAATATGCCATTCTTCCATCATTTTTTTTTTTTTTTTTTTGAGACCATTGTCATTGTTGTTGTACTACACGATTACATCTCCTGTAATTTGCAATGAAGGCTATGTTCCTCTTTGATTTGTTACTAATTGATTATCCATCGTCTACATGTGGATGATGAATAACAGGATACTGCAATTTAATATGTGGCTTATCTAGCTAAAAAAGACTAATGAAGTTAAAATGTGAATTTTGTTCTTTTCAGTCACTTTTATCTGTTGGCAACTTGGCATTGATTTATTTTTTCTTGACATTATAAATTGTTGGGCCTAAGAATTGTTCATATTTTATATTCCTTGGCAACTAAGAAGCATGGACACAATACGGACACAAAAATTTTCAAAAATATAGGACACAATACACCGGGACGCGTGCAAAATATATAATTTTATATAATTGTTATGTCATATTTTTTAATATTATATGTTTATTCTATATCAAATACTTATTCTCATCAAATTTCATCAACCTTGGTATGCTTTTTTGGTGAGAAAAAAATAAAATAAAATTAAATGGGTCCCCAACGTATCCTTAGCGTGTCCCAATATGTCCCTAGCATGTTCCACTCTCTAGCATGTCCGACACATCTGGAGCATGTCCGAGCGAGTCCGACACATGTCAGACACTTGGAGAGGTGTCAGTGCGTCATATCTCAGCAAGTTTCATTTTAAGTGTTAATGTGTCACCTTGATTTGAGCATTTTTGTTTATTTTATTGGGCAAATTGCAAATAAGTGGAAGAATGAAAAAGTAAATGCAATTTCATGGGAATATTTTTTATGCAAGTATAATTTGTGAAGTTGCACAAATATGACTTGCACCAAAAACATTCGATTAAAAGTGCAAGTATTATACCTAAGTCCCATGTTTTTGCAATTCCCCTTATTTTATTGTGTTGTATAGGGGCGGTTTGGGGTTGTTGGTCTTGCCTTCTAAAGTTGAAATGTTATATGTACATAAAAGTGATTCAAATATGGATTGGTCTTGTATTTTGAACATAATTTCTCACTTCTCCCTGTTGACTGATCTGAAAAATCATTGTCGAATCTAATGCCTTGATTGACACTTCCAGGTGCGTGATCTTGTAGAAGCATCAAAGAAATATAGCTGTTACTCGATGTTGATGTCAAAAATGATACAGTGAGAACACCAGGAAGTCTTTCACGTAATCTGCGTAGAGTTAGGCAGGGTCTTGACCTCATTAGAGCTTTATTTGAAATTTGTTGCCTTTAGGGTATGTTTCACTCCTTTCTAGAATCTTTCTTTTCTCACATCTAATAAAATGATTACTGGCACTTGTAAATTTAAACTTTGTATGACCTGTTCATGCTTCTTTACATGCCACGTGCTTTGGTGATACATCTTGTTTCTCCATCATATATTGTGAAGAATTTTTTCGGTCTCGATTAATATTCTTTTATTCCTTTGTGTTGTGTTTCTTAGCCTTATGCCTTGGCTGCCATATTTGCAATAGTGTTTTAACTTAACAATCTAAAAAACAGTGATTTTGAATCTCAAGTAGGGCTCGAAAATTTGCAATATAAGTTCATTTTTTCCCCATCCAAAACCTTGGAACACAAATTGCTATCCCTTGATTAGTTCTTTCTTTCTTTTTTTGTTGCTTACAAACTCTGTTGATCTTTATCCCCGTTGCCAATACTATTTTATTTTGGTGAATTTGATTGCAGTTTATATTCTGATGCAGGCATATAGACTAGTGAAAACTACAACTTCTATGCTAAAACATGATTTGTGGATATGCTATTTTGTGGTTAATATTAAAACATGATTTGTGGATACGCTATTTTGTGGTTAATGGTGATTGGATATCAAATTAAATGGAAAAGTGAATTACTATTGCATTTGCTATTTGAATGGGAGTTATTGTTTCATATTAGTGCTATTTTTCAGTTTTATTACAGGTATTTTTTTAGTTCAATAACATAAAATTAGCACAATTTAAAAATTAAAAAAAAAAAAGATATCACGGCGTTTCTAAAAATGCCGCTGTAACGGTTAGATTTTTAAAATAAAAACATATATATGATGGCGTTTTAAAAACATCACTAAGTGGTATTTTGGGAAGATGAAAAAAATCAGCTTTTTTGCTTTTAACCAAGCTTTTTGGGAGTGATTTGGGAAGTTGGTAAAAAGTTGCTTTTAACCAAATTTTTTAGAAGTGATTTGACTAAAATACCCTCACTCAACTTAAAAAATTTACATTTCGCCCAAATTTATAAACTTAAAAAATTAAGGGTAGATATGTAAATTTTCCCCCAAATTTTATCACTTGCCAAATGACAAACAAAACGCCAGCAGCAAAACGCAAACCATGCGTTTTCCATAAGTTCCCAAAAGAGCCCTAAATATTATTGTAACGTCATGCTACCGTTAAGTACAACATTTGGCGGCATTTTTAAAAATGCCGTCTATACTAATCTAAAGATGTTTTTAAAGCATCATAACACTATAACGACGGCCGCATCTTTGGCATTTAGTACTAAACATCACAAAAAGAATTAGCGACATTTTTCACACCTATAGCGGTGTTTTTCAAACTCAGCTATCTTCTGTCTTCATTTATTTTGTCTCCCTTTTGTTTATGATAAATCTATGGGCGTAGAATCAATCGCATACAACAATTGTAGCCATATATATATATATATATATATCAAAAGGTAGAGCTTGTTGATAGTTACTGAGAGGGCAATTTATATAAATTAAATTGGGCCGAGCTAGGTAGTGGGCCGTTATGGGCCGCTGTGCGAAGTACTGAGTGAAATGGCAATAAAGTTACTCCAGTCTTACAATGGCTATAAAGTTACTCCGGCCTTACAAAGGCATGAAGTTACTCCGGTCTTAAAGGGCTACGGTTAGTTCGGTCGCCATACTAAAACTTATGCCGGTTATAGCGCAGTGTAGTTAACGTAGTCTAAACCTTACTAAAAGTTAGCTCGGTTTGGGCTTACTATGGTTTAGGGAAGAGGAGCTAAGGTAAGGGCAGTGAACCGAACTAAGGATAGTTCGGTCTATTCTGCAGCTAAGCATAGCCATGCTTAGTTCGGCCACATAGGAGTCCGACCATGGTAAAACCATCTCACTTGGTTTAAGCAGTGAGGGGAGTGTTGAAGGATAAGCATTATCTTTCAGGAGTATGAATCCTAAGAGGACTATGCATGGATGAGTAAGAGTCCTACTTGGATTGTGCCACACGGAACCTATAAAAGCTCACAAACATCACCTATGGAGAGGTAACTGAACTTTGATCTCCAAGTACGCAAAGCTTTTGTCTACTTGTCTATTTTTCTGACTTAGGCATCGGAGAGGTTTCCGGCACACACCCGCCAGGTAGCTCACGTTTGTGTTTTCAGGGAATAAAGCAACGACGTACGGAAGAGCACAGACTTGATCAACAGGATTAGACAAGAAGGTTTATTTCTTTTCCATACAGCTACATTTATGTTCATAATACTGATATTACGAAATGATATATTCGATGGATATATATCATGTATGCATGAATCTTAAAAGAAAAAATTTGGCATATGTTTATGAATTTTATAGCAATGAGGGAATGAGGGACCGGCGGCAAACAAATGCTCTTCTAATTGAGATTATCTAATAGATTTAAATTATTATGTAATCGTGTACCACTCTAATAGTAAATAAACACAACCATTTTACTTAAAATATATATAGTAAAAAAAATGTGCTTACATATACCTCCTTGTGTAAATAATCATTAATTATTACACTTATTTTTTATGTGACTGATTATTTTATTTTTATTATTATTATTATTACTACTATGTTTTTGATACATATTTAATGGGATTCGAAGGTTTGAACCATAACTTGGCAAAAAAAAAAAAGGTTTGTACCATAACTATCCAAAATAGAATTCTAAAGTTAAACCTTTTACATGAATTAGCTTTATACAATTTTCACTAAATATTTCTGAAAATGCTATATATATGAGTAATGTTAAAAACCCTAATTAATATGTCACGTAACACATTAATTAACATACAAGATATATATGTGAATTTTCACAACTTAACATTAGTGTACATAATATTATATCTAATTAGTCTGTTAATTAATATACTAATTAATATATATATATATATAGCATATCACGATTTGAATGAAAAGTTTACTACTAAAATTTGAATACAGCAGTGTTGTTCCGATTTACCTTTAAAAGGGTGATGATGACTTCTTTCATTTCTCCATCAATTCATGTTTACTGTTTTACCTTTTACATGGTCAATGTCAAATTTGAATAAGATGGATGGAGAGTTGTATGCGGCTACATACTCTCGGGTTGGAATTAGTTCAATTCGACCTACATTGAAAGTAATTTTAGGTCTCATTTGAGAACTCTCCTTTTCAGTTAAAAAGTCAAAAAGTTATTAAATTAATCAAAAAGTCAATAACTTATACCAAAAAAATCAAAGATTCTCTTTTTTCTCTATTTTTTGCACATCTTTTCGTAAAAAGTCAAAAAATCATCCTAAACATACTAGTTTTTTTTAGCTCATATTTTAGCCAAATAACCAAAAAGTTACTAAATTAACATGTTCCCAAACGAGTATCAAATTGATTTTTTTAACTTTGATGATTGATGAACCAACACAGCGATTTGATTTTATTATGTAGGAGAGAGATTTACTTAAAAATTTATAAGATTCAATAAAAATTTATAAAATTTTACATTAAAAATAAATAAATAAAATATATGAACATTACTCTATAAATATTTTCTCTTTAATTTTTGAGCAGCGATTGAGAGCCCGAATTGGGCTCCTCCGAATGCCCCGAAACGACGTCGTTTCGTCTTTTTTTTTTTTTTTTTTCCAATCAAAATTTCAGAGAAGAAGACGGAAGAAGACGAAGAGAAGAAGAAAGAGAGGGAAGGCAGAGGCGGGGACGGGGGCCATGCAGGGGCAAAATCTGAGGGGCGGGCGGAGGCGGAGGCGGCGATGGCGGCGGGCCTGCGACGATCAGACAGAGGCGACGGCCGACGGAGACGATCGGACAATTGACGGAGGCGACGGCCGGCGATGGGGCGGACAGAGACGATCGGACAGATCCCGATGACGATCTGCTCCTCTCTCTCTCCTGCTCCTCTCTCTCTCTCTCTCTCGGGGCACTCGGGGAGGGGGGAATTCGGGCACAAAAACATTTTCCCTAATTTTTATCACAAAATTATATTATATTATATTAGTCACTCATCATATAATATTTAAAAAATTAAAATATATAAGTTTTTAAAATATAATTGGGTTGGATAATTGTTAACCATCAAATAATGATAATATATATTTTTTTTCACTTTCCACAAACACTTACAAATTGTTGTAAAGAATTGTGGCACTACAAAATAAAAGTACAATAGTCCTCTAATTTGTTTTGTTCTTTTTTTTGGGCGAGGACAGGTGCTAATTAAAAAGTTAAAAAATGATACATCAATTTCATTTTGTCAATTCTTCTTTCTCATTGCTTAAAAAAACAAATACTACATACATATAGGACCACCATAAACAATTTGAAACAGATGAGGTAACCATCTCTGTGAGTGGTCATCGGGACTTCTCTTCTCTCATCTTTGAACCAATTAATAATAATAATAAAGGCACTGATCTGAGATATTCCATATATATATATATATATATCTATGATAGAGGAACTTTGACCGGGTACCTATGAATGCAGTCACCCCATGGGCTAGCTTTCAACTGAGTAGCAGTAGCAGGAGCAGGAATCTCCCTCAAGGCTTTCCAAACAGCGCTGTTACACTTGAAGCCGGAGCCAAAAGCAATCTGCCAAACCCGGTCCCCTCTGGAAACCCGGCCTTTGGCTTCGGTATAAGCCAATTCATACCATAAAGAGCTGCTGGAGGTGTTCCCGAAGCGGTGCAAAGTCATCCTGGAGGGCTCCATGTGCCACTCAGTCAAGTGCAAGTTCTTTTGCAACTCATCAAGCACCGCTCGACCGCCTGCGTGAATGCAGAAATGCTCAAAAGCCAATTTAAAATCAGGTATATAAGGTTTCACCTTGAGTTTCAACAACTTTTTCTTCACCAAAGTAAGGAAAAACATCAATTGTTCCGAGAACAGGAGCACCAGAGGCCCCAATGTCGTTATGTTGGTCTTCAAAGCGTCTCCGCCACCGCCATTAGCTCGCGAGCTAGCGAAACTCCACTGTGCCCTTATCATCTTCTCTCTGGTACACGCAGTTGTAGCTGTTGTCGTCTGCACCTTTATGGGTTCGAACCGTGTGGACAAGCTCGTACTTGGACCGGACCCTGTCCTTAGCCTTGTTGGACAGAAGCATGGCTGCTCCGCCCATGCGGAAGATGCAGTTGCACAGAAGCATGGACCGGTCATTTCCGAAGTACCAATTCAGCGTTATGTTTTCGGTGCTCACTACCACTGCGTATGTGTTTGGGTTTGCTTTTAGGAGCTGTTTCGCAAGGTCGATTGATATTAGACCCGCACTGCAACCCATTCCCCCCAAATTAAAGCTGTTTATGTCCGCTCTGAGCTTGTAATGGTTCACGATCATGGTCGACAGAGACGGGGTTGGACAGAACAAGCTACAATTCACGATCAGAATCCCAATGTCCTCCGGTTTCACTCCGGTTTTGCTGAACAGCGAGTCCAGTGCTCCGAACATCACCGCCTCCGCCTCCGCCCGGGCCTCCTTCATGCACAGATTGGGCGGTCTGGAAGTAATCCCTCTAGGTAGATAAGTCTCGTCTCCCAGACCGGACCGGGTTGATATTCGCCTCTGGAACTGAACCATTTCTTCCTCGAACGAACCGCTCTCCTCGGTCATGCTCAAGAAGGATTCCACGGACATTTTGCGTTGGTCTTCGGGTTTGTAACAAGCGAAGTCCACGAGATAGACGGGTCTGGGCCGAGTAGCCCAGTAAAGGGCGAAGAGGAAGAGCAAGACGATTGAACCGATAAGGGCGGTCACGGTGTCCAGAAGAGCGGTCTGGCTAGTCCATAATTCAGAAATCCGGTCCAATCTTAGACCGCAAAGCTGAACGAGAGTGGCAATGAACAATGGTAAGACAACAACAAACATGACAACTGTCGCGAAGTTGCATGAGTAGCCATACCCCAACTTCACGTATTTCAGCTTCACCGACTGTAAAAAGTCCGGCAATCGTTGATGGATTTTGATGACAACGGACGATGAGTCCTTAAATGCCATCTCCGCCGTCAATCTCTCCTTATCCATATCTATGCTACCCATCTCTCTCTCTCTCTCTCTCTCTCTCTCTCAATCTTTCTCTTTCTAAATCTTTTTATAGTTGTGATGGGAGTTGAAATTGTGTGTTTTGCTTGGGTTCTTAAACAAAGGAGAGTCTATGGGAAGCTAAACAAAGGACAGTCTATGAGAAGCTGATGAGCTAATTAACCTTCCAAGAAAAAAACAATTGAAGAAATTGAAAGCAAGCACAACACGCTTGTTGGAGCAGCTTAGCTTGGTTAGCGGTGGAGAGAGAGAGCATTTTAAAGAGAGGGAATTAGGAGAGAGAAACAAACGCAACTTGAATAAATTAATTAGGATATTGTTATTCATATAAAATTTTTGGTCGCAATGATGTAGGGCTATTTTGAAAAGGCGGTTGAAAGTAATCTCTCAGTTTTTAATTTATTTTGTGTTATATTATTTTTTATATATTTTTTTAAAAAGTTAAAAAAAATTTGATTTTTAACAATCTTTTCAAAATAATCTGTAGTCGTGGTATTTTTATACATAAGAACATTACTATTTAAATAAAAAATTAGATTTAATTTTCAAGTTTAATGATATGACAATTAATTAGATATTAAAGATAACACTATATTTCATGTCTTCTCCATTTATCAACCAATTATATTATTTATATATCATTAAATTTAGAAAATGAGTTTAGATTGTAAACTTGTATATCATTTTCCTTATGTGTAATATAATCCACAGATAAAAAATGTACACATAATTTTATCCCAGAATCTAGCAATAACAATTTTTAAAGAGTATTACTAGACAAATAGAAAATTAATACATAATGATGTGTCAAATTTTAATTTTATTAGATAACTTATATTTGAAAATATTACTGTCACATTATTGCATTTAAAATTTCAATATAATAAGTATGTAAATATAAGTCACAGATTTTACTTTTAAAGTTACAAAACTCAACACTGCCAATAAAACTCTATTATTCTGAAAATAATTTTTGTAATATATATATATATATATATATATCTGTTTATATATAAACTATTGGCATAAATAGGGGGACACTCCGGCTTACAAGAAAGCTACTAGTAATTACTTGATGGTCATCATTTAATTTGGTGAGCAGTTCCAAGAAAGGATAGATAGCTCAACAACCAAAAGCTACAAAAGAGTGGAAAAAGAAAATAAATAAAAAAGGAAAACCAAATATATAGGTTGTTTGACAGAGGTGGTGTTGTTGAATGTTGGAGGAAGGTGGTCACTAATGGTGAGGGTGGAGGAGGACAATTGACCAAGTGGCCATGTGAGAATGTGAGATTTCGTTCAAGCAAGCAAATCTTATAAAAAGTGTAAGAGGACCTTTCATTTTCTAATTCCATGTTAGTTTCCAACTTTTCACATGCATGCACCAAAGCATGTTAAACATATAATTAATGTAAAAAAGGACCCTACGTAAATTTAAAATTTCACTCTTTTTTTTTAATTATTAATTTTCTTTGTTGCTTTTTTTTTTTAATACTTTATTAGTTCTAAGAATTTTTTTTTTGGTTGGTAATACTCGAAAAGTTGCGAGCGGCTAGTAGTTGAAAGATGGATAGATAGATGACACTGGACAAATAAGTGAATGGGTAAGTAACACGTGTACATATAGATGACATTAAAATTGATAAACAATGATAGGATTTGGACAAATATGTGTCATTTTGAATAAATAGATTTTTTTTTTCCTTAAAAGAATAAATTTTATATTACAAATAAATACTCCAATTAGTTTTAAAAAATTTCTATTAATTTGTTAAGTTCTATTAATGGAGAGTTTCTTTCCGTGTGATCTTGTTTTCGATTTTAGTAGTGTTTTGGTAGATGATTATACCATTTTATTAATGTAGCAGATATGATATAACATTGCAGGTATTAATGTGATACTTTAACGTGGCGGATATGATATGATACTTCAAAAAAACTAAAACCTCCTTAATGTATTTTTCTCAAATGTAACATGTAACACTCTAACGTGGTGGGTATAATGTGACACTTCAAAAAAATTAAAAATTTCTTAATGTCCTTTTTTCCAAATGTAACATGTGACACTCTAACATGGCGACTATAATATGACATTAATAAATTATTTAGTGTACTTTTTTTAAATGTGACACTCTAATATAGCGAACATATGAGTCATTCCACAATCAAAGTAACTAAATTGATCATAAGAAAAAATATAAAACTACATAAAACACAATCTCCCTTAAATTTAAGTCTATTAACCAATTTATTTATTTTATTTATTTATTTTTAAATTCAAGCAATTTTTTAATTTTATTTGGTTTGACACATACATGCCGAGAGTAATTTATTGAAAATTTTAAAAAGCCGGTGGGTGTAGGTGACTGGCCATCAAGAAACATTAAATGTTGGGGGGAGAGGGGGTCAAAGTTGGCAGACGGGAACTCAACTCTCTCCACAGACCCCAAATCAACCCATTACTGGGTAATAATATTATGGATGAATTATATTAACAGTTTTTATGATTTAAAATTTATATTTTTTTTGATTTTTGATTTTTAATTTTTTAATGCGTAAATTATATATATTTCTCTTAAAATTTAGTAAAATTATAGATACCCTCTTGAGGTTTGAGAAATTACAGATACTCCCTGAAGGTACTATTTACATAACAAATTATAGGACAAATTGTTATGAAAATATAAACCTTACGAGACAATTTATTATGAAAATATAAACCTCAGAAGGCTATCTGTAATTTTCGAAATCTCAGGAGTATCTGTAATTTAGCTAAACCTTGAGGGAGGTATATGTAATTTGTCCTTTTTTAATTGTAATATATTTAACTTTAAATTTTAAATCTTGTTTCAAATAAGGACAATTGAAGATATCATTCAGCTTGCTTGGTTCCATTTTTCTAAAAACAGTTTTCAGAAAATTCTACTTTCTTATTTTTCGTATTTTTTTTTTGTTTTTACTGAATTTTTTAAATATTTTATGCAAATTTTTTACTTTTTAGACACACCTAACATAAACACACTTAAAAAGTAAAAAAAATTATAAAAAAAATCTTTTAAAAATTTACTAAATACCAAAAATATATATATATATATATATATAAGAATTCAGTACATTTTTTTTGTATTTTTATGTATTTCTTAATTTTTTAAAATATTTTTTCATAATTTTTTTACTTTTTAGATACATCTAAGTAAGGTGCATCTAAAAAAGTAAAAAAAAAAAATTTAATTTTAAAAATATTCACTAAAACAAAAAAACACGAAAACTAAAAAACTCAGATTTCGAAAAAATTAATCCAGAAAACTCAAACCAAACACACTGATTGATTTTTTAAAGGACAAAATCGTCAATTTCATAAAATATAAACTAATTTGACAAAAACAAATGTTAAAAAAATATTTTTGAATTTTAAAAAATTATTTATACCCACTAAAGATAAAATTATGTAAAATTGTTAAATCTTTTAAGCATTTATTTATTTATTTATTTTTACCAAATTAATTTTTATTATATGTTTGGATGATAATAATGTAATGAGTAATTGTTTTTGTTTTTATAAAATTAGTTTTTATTTTTTTAAAAGTCAAATATGACGTCAACTTTGATATCATTATTAAACTAATCCATTAAATCAAAAAAATCTAAAACTAAAAACATTTAATATATTAAATATGTCAATTACACATTAAAAACTTAACAACTACTCATTAGATGATCATCATCCAAACATATAACAAAAATTAATTTGATAATATAAATAAATAAATAAATGGCTAAAAGATTTATCAATTTTATATAATTTTATTCTTGATAGATGGAAATAATTTTTAAAAATTTAAAAATATTTTTTTGACATTTATTTTTGTTAAATTAGTTTATATTTTATCAGATTAACGATTTTGCCCTTGAAATTAAGTAATAATATCTTTAATTGTCATTATTTGGAATAAGATTCAAAATTCAGGATCAAATATATCACAATTGAAAAGCTAAGAATTAAAATGATACGAAATCCAAACTATAGGGACTGTTAGTGTAATTCGCCCTAATATTATATTATACAAAATTCAAAAATAAAAACAAAAATACACATTTTTTCTGGCGGATGGGGCAACTGAATTGATGTCTTTTATTTTAGAAAAATGTTAGGACCACATAGAAAGAATTTCTTTTTTCTTTTCTGTAACTTTTTATGTGAAATTAGAATTTTCTTAATATATATAATAATGTGTAACATCGATATAAGATAAGTTGAGAGAAAATAGATTGATATGATTTGATCATATTCAACGAAGACTAACAGAGATAGACAGAGATAGTAGTAAAGAAATGCGATATAGTGACAGTAGATAGAAGTATTAAGAGACGAAGTAGATCTAAATTGACGTTAGCTAGCGTAGTAAATAAATATATAAATTTACTTAATTTGACTAATAAAACGATCTTTAATAGAATCGTATAGAGAAAAATGATTCAGGTAACCGATTTCATTTAATAAGATTTAAAATTTGATTTGATTTGAATTTGGATTATATAATAATGTGTATAAGTAGGTCAATATGACAAGTTTGACACGTTGTACGTTGTCAAGTTTGTTAAACAAAAAAGTAAAGCACAAAAAAAGTCGAAGCCCAACACCCCAGCAATGACAACCCTGTGTGGGTTGCCTTAATGGTTTTAAATTTCTTTCTATACTCTAATTCTGTATTATGATTGTGAAAAAGTGCAGTTTTGACAACTTTCATAAAAAGTCACGTTTTTTTATCATTTTTTAAAAATGTAAGTGGCCAAAAACGTAATAAAATTAGTCCGGAGAAGGCCAAAAATAAAGTGTGAAATTACAAATTAAGACTTATGACAAAAAAATAAAAAAATAAATTTCTTATATTAGATAGAATATTTTGATCATTTTAATTTGATTTGACACTATAAATAAATATTAAATTAAAAAACAAAAAGTTAACTTTTTACCAACTTTTCAAATTATTTTTCAAAACACTAAAAAGCTTGATACCAATTTCCTAAAACACTCCCAAAGTTTTGGATTGTGCAAACCTGAGGCTGATCTAGCCGAAAGCAGATGCTATCAAGCAATATGAACCCATTGGATTATTTTTTTAAGGAAAATGTCTTGTAACTTAAATTTTGTGGCTCAAAAGTCGTTTTAGCCATTTTTATGTTGTTCTGTACTTAAAACGACGTCGTTTTGGCCATTTGAGCCAATTTTAAGCCACAAAATTTAAGCTACATAGCATTGTCATTTTTTTAATTGGAGATGTTAAATTACGTGTGTTGGTGTGTCGTTTTAGCCATTTTTATGTTGTTCTGTACTTAAAACGACGTCGTTTTGGCTATTTGAGCCAATTTTAAGCCACAAAATTTAAGCTACATAGCATTGTCATTTTTTTAATTGGAGATGTTAAATTACGTGTGTTGGTGTGGATTAATTGATAAAAATTAATAAAAGTGAGACTTGATTTTATATGTTGAAATTTGTTAATTTAATAAGTGTGGTGGTTAAAATAAAGATGTTAAGGTATATGTTAAAGGACACTTTAATATATTTGTGATAAAAATGTTTTAAAAAATCTCCACTGGTACATCAGGCTCTCTTTCTCCCTCCATGAGCGTGCTAAACCCCTCTCTCTCATCTCCTCATTATTTCAATATGCACACAACTAACAAAAATTTTAATTAGCAAGGTTGCAAGTCACCTCTAACTGATGTATGGGTTCTTTGTTTAATGAATGTTGTAATAGATAACAAGGCTGCTAACAGCTCCATTGGAGCTTCAAACGCACACCATCACACTTGTCAGTCTAATGCCAAATACTCTTAGCTAGCTGGCTCACCACTGTTATTGTCCTATAATATTTCTATTTGCACGCAAACTATCAAATGTCAAACACGTAACCACAATAAATGAATCAAAAAAAAAGAAAGAAAACAAAACAAAATTTGTATAAAAAGGAAACATTAGGCAATTGGATTGGGACTCTCTAATTTCAAAATAGCCCTATCCCCCTATTTCATATCCTTGCTTTCACAGTAAATTATTTAATAGTCTTGGATTTGGGTGACTCTAAAATTAGATTAAGCACTCCATTATTTCGAGACACCAAAATTTGAAATTTAAATATTTATTTATTTATTTAAAATATCTATTATAACTCTAAAAATCAAAATAATCTTAGAAATTCTACTTTTTACACTCCCAAGTCTTATTCGGATACGTGGTGCCGAATAGATGAAATATGTTTAGATACTCAATTCTGAACAATAGAAATTTGGTTGCAACAAATGAAATATGTTTGAACACTCAATTCTGAACAATAGAAATATGGTTGCAGTATTTTTATCTAAATATTCAATGCCAAACAAATTATGTCTAGATAGTTAATTCTGAACTTATGAAATTTCTTTGGATACTAAGTGCTGAACAAATGTTCAGAAAAACAGAGTCGAACATAGACAATTTATTCGGATATTAAATACTGAACAATGACCATTATTTCAAAAACACACTACTAAATGTATGAATTTTGTTTAGAAACAAGTTTTCATATAAACGTAATTTGTTCGATACTGAATTTCCAAATCAATTCCATAATCAAACAACGAAAAATGATAAATATCAAATGAAACTGGGTTGGTTTGGGAAGTGGGTTGGCTTTTTGACTTTTTGACTTTTTTGACTATTTTAGCCTGGGCTAAAAAACTTGGTTTGGGAAGGGCTTTTTGATTTTTTTGACTTTTTTTGTAAGAAAAGAGTATAATGATTATGGGTTGGATGTGATGTTTTGTTTGTTATGGCTAAAATAGCCTATTTTGTCTTTTGTAGCTAAAATAGTCAAAAAAGCCCACAAAATCACTTCCCAAATGGTGTGTTTATCTATAGAAAACTGCTTGAAAATATCTTTTTTTTTATTGTTTATTGTTGATTTAAATAAGAAATAAAATGAAAGAATATAATAGATTCAAACAAATAGGATTGGATATGAAGATACAAAGTGAAGATATTGAAAAGAAATATTGTAGTTGATGATGAATGAGGTGTTCAAAACACTTTGATGCGTAAATTATATTAATAGTCCTTATATTTTACTCTCGATGTCATTTTGATCCTTGTGTTTTTAATTTGCTTGATTTTAACCTTAAATTTTACATTTTGTACAATTTAGTTCAATCATTAACTTCGGTTATCAAATTGGACGGAAATTTCACACGTGAGTCTCATGTGATTTAATTTAAGGAGCAAAATGGTAAATTTACCAGTGTTTCTATGAAAACTTAAATGAGTTAATTAATTCATGGTGAGTTAACTCACTTGAGTCAATTAGCAAGTTAGAGCTGAGAGAAGGAGATGGGGTGTTACGGCTGGGCTAGAGGGGGGGTGGCACCACACTTGAGGGAGAGGAAGAGGTTACGGTTGGGCTAAAGCATAGCGGGTTATGGGTAGCGTCGGGGCTGAGGAATGAGAGGGGTGTGGTGTCATGGCCGGTGATATCAATTAGAGATTTTCAAATCGCAATTGTGAAGATGGACGTTTGGGAAGAGGTGAATCAGGCTTTTTTGGCTATTTTAGCCACAAAAGATAAAATAAGCTATTTTAGTCACAAAAAACAAAACATCACATCCAACTCATAATCATTACACTCTTCTCTCATAAAAAAAAAAAGTCAAAAAAATCAAAAAGTTAAAAAGTCCTTCTCAAACTAAGCTTTTTAACTCAGGCTAAAATAGTCAAAAAAGTCAAAAAGCCAACCCACTTCCCAATGACACCTCTACATATTATAAGATGGAGATTTGGAAATGGAGTTAGAGATAATCAAGATTTGGAGATTGCGATTGCAATCATCCTTACTTTTTTTCTCTTTCTTTTTTTTTTTTTTTTTTTTTTTTGTTTTTGACTTAGATTTTCATTTTGATTATTATTTTTTATTTCGATTTTGGCATTAGATTTTTTATTTAGTTTTGATTGTGGTTTGGTGCTGTTGTTTGGTGGTAACAGAGTGTTTGGTGGTAGTGTTAAGGTAGAGTGGGGGTGTTTGTTTCAGCTTTTCAGAGCCAACTTATGGCTTTTAGCTTTGAAAAGATTTTTTTGGACTATTTGGTTAAACTCATTTCAAACAGCTTCTGATTCTAATAGCTTATTTTAACTCAAAAAATTTGATTCGAAGTTGCTCACCCTCGCTCGATTATCGAACCTGCGTGAACATGTTAATTTATGGTTATACTCTTAAATTTTTTTATTTTTTATTTTTTTAAAAATAGAAAAAGACTCAAATGGACTATAGATTATTATTATTATTTTTTATGAAAAATGTAGACAAATAAAAAATAAAAATTAATTGAAAAAGCTATTTTACAGCTTATTTAACAAACACTACTCAGCAACTTAAATCTATAATCCAACAGTTACACCAAACAGATTAATAACTTCTGATTAAAGTCATAATCTATAATCTGTTAAGCTATAATCTATAAGCTGTTTTAACAGTTACACCAAACGGGGCCAGTGATGGGTGGAGAATGAGGTGGTGCACATGGATGGTGTAAGTGTATGGAAGCTCTGGTATTATTTGATGGTGGCAATAGGGTGACCAGTCACTTGAAGGAGAAGGAGCTGTGCGGTGCTGGTTGCTTCTGAATGTTGCCGTGATGGAAGGGAGATGACAAGTTTAAAATATCCATTTTGCCCTTGGAAAAATGTCACATGCTGTGCATAGGACTTCTTTTTGTTAAAATTCTTCATGGAAATTAATAATTGGATTAAATTAATACAAAATGTAAAAGTTGACGTTAAAATCGAACAAATTAAAAGTATAAGGATTAAAATGACACGGAGTGTAAAATACAGGAACTATTGGGGTAATTTACCCCACTTCAATTTACACTTTTTTAAATGTTAAGTATATTTTAATCATTTTAAATAGGGACTTAATAGTAATAAAAAAAATCATTAAATTAAGATGTTTAACCTAATTTTTGAGATGCAAATAGAACTAGCCCTTAGACCTAGATACGTAACACAAGTGGTGCCTTCTTTTATTATTATTATTTTAACACAATAGAAAAATACGTAATTACTTTGCCTTCTATATTTTAAGCAAAATGATCATGTCTCTTTAGACAATATTTGTTTGGTTGGATTGAATAATTTAAAATTATTAATTAGCCTTGGCTCTTATTATCAATCCCTTAAAATTGTGTCATTTCCTATGTTTAAATTGCTACTAGATTATAAAGGGGATTAATATAATCCTATATGATCTTATGTACAATATTTGTTTGGTTGGATTGAATAATTTGGAATTATTAATTAGCCTTGAGTCCTATCATCAATCCCTTAAAATTATGTGTCATTTCCTATGTTCAAATTGCTACTAGATTATGAAGGGGATTAATATAATTCTATATAATCTTATGTTTGTTTGGAATCACTAAACATAACCTATATGGTGTAATGACCACAGTGATCAAATATTGAATGATATTTTGGTCTTTTAACCCCTTAATTTGGTTTAGTAAAAAAAAAAAATCTTAGTTTGGACCCTCTTAATTCTCACATGTACATCTCATACTATCAATTCAAAATACCCACTTTTATATTCAAACAATGAATTTATGATTAACTAAGATACATAATCCAATCATATAACCTTGTCTCTTCCAAGAAATAAATCTTATTGTTGGTTGGACATACCATCATATGATATGATATGCTGGACAAATAATTTCTTTACATTCACACACTTTTTAATTTAAAAAAATATAAATAAAAATCATGTAATTGTTAATGAATGTGAGAGAGGTACAAAGACTTTTGAAAAGATAGGATCTCATGCCAAGTTAATTGAGTTGTGGCTTTAATAAGATGATAAAATTTTTTGGTACACATGTCCATTTATTACGGATATTATCTAGGATCGCCCCACCACTAATATGACTAGCGTAGTAAATAATTAATTCATTCAAATTTAGCACACCTAAAAAGTTCTCAAATTATATTTTGGCCTATTTTAGGAAGTAGGTTAAAAATCACTTTTCATCTTTTAACTCACTTCCCTCTCTCATAAAAAAATCAAAAAAAATCAACTTTTAACCATCTTTTCAAAACATTTATGTTGTATTTGATTTTTATAAATTTATAAATTAAAAAAAAAAATAGTAGAGAAATATTGAATGGAATAGAAAATGGGTGCTAAAGATGATATAATTAGAAAGATATATATATATTATTGTGGTTAAAAGCACTTATCTTTCATTTTCAACTTATTTAATTTTTTTTTATCATATAAATTATAAACAAAAACTACAATACATTCTAACAAATATTTTTTAAATAAAATAAAAAAAAATTATAAACAATTCTAATAAATGAAACGAAACAAAGCCAACAACAATAATTCTATTCAAATAGAAGTTTCATATAGAATAGTAAAACTTTTTAAAGTGTTTTATTTTGATCCAAAACATCCATCATTATAACTTATAATCAGATGAAAGTTTTGTATAAAAAAATCTAATGGGATGCATTTTTGTACAAATTGCAATATACAGAACACCCTTTAAACTTGTGAAAAATGCTTGGTAGCTCAAATTTGTGAGGTCTGAATGGTTTTCATGTATTAAAACGACGTCATTTTGAAACATTCAAGCCATTCAAGTTATGAAAATTCAAACTAGTAAGTATTGTTGTAAACTTGTAGAGTGAAAGCAAGTGCATATCCGATGTACCTAAAAAAGAAAGCAAATGCATATCCAGCTGAGCTCATTGTGATTGCACGGAGCTTTTTCAGCATTTAAAAATAATAACAATATTTTAAAGAGATTTTTTTTAAAATTTTTTATATTAAAATTTTATAATATAAATAATATATAATACTTTCGTAGTAGTTGAGATCCTTCAATATTTTCACAGAGAAAATTCAATTCAGAGAAATTTGTGCTCGACTTAGAGAAATTTTGGCTCGAGTCAGAAAATTTTCGACCATGACACAGAAATTTTAATTTTCATAAAGAAATTTTAAAATTTCTCTGGCATAATTATAGAGAAATTTCATCAAGGGAACTTAGTTAACAATAAAAAAAATCTTTAACCTCTCATACTATGCAAAGTTAGAAAGTGTTGTTTTACTAATTTTTCTTATTTTAAATCTAAAAAATAAATAAATCAATGGGTGTGAGTTTCTTTAGGTTTAAATAATGTTTAAAAGGTTGTATTCTTTTAAATTTTTTATACAAAATGTTAATTTAAAATGATGTAGTATTAACATTTTTTAAATAAAACTTGGACACGTCTTTTGAATTAAAACCATACGATCAAATATGACATATGATGATGACTCAAAAGATCAAAAATAAATAAATAAATAAAATTGTTATATGATCTATTGTATTTTTTGTTTTTGTACTATTATTATGGTATAGCCATAATATATGAGAATAATAACGAAAAGACCAACTCCCCAACCCATCCATCAAATGCAATCAGGATCCTCTAGAGTAATTTCTCTAGAGTGATCCCTGGAGTGAGTGATCCAACGGCTCAAATTGTTTTTGTTATTATCTTACCGGTAAGATAATATAATTTAATTAAAACGACGTCGTTTTGATTAATATATCTTACCGGTAAGATAATATATCTTACCGGTAAGATAATAACAAAAACGATTTGAGCCGTTGGATCACTCACTCCAGGGATCACTCCAGAGAAATTACTCCAGAGGATCCTTATTGCATCAAATGGGGCAGCTTTCCAACTGTCATGAGAATTAATGCTGTGGACCTTTGGTTATACTTGTCCAGCCAATTCCATGCCAACTGTTAGTACATGCTCTCTCTATTTTTATACAAAGCATTAATGGTTTTTATAAATAGTAAATATGATTTGATTTTGACATCGAGCAAGCATCTTTGGAGTTTTTTTTTTTTTATAAAGTTTCTTAGAGTGGTGCATTGTGTGGTTGAGATTTAATGACAAGTCACATCAATTTTTTAACATTAAATCTCAATCGTACAATACATCACTTTAAGAAACTTTAAGAAAAAAACACTTTAAAAAATCCTTGGTGTTTAATATCTGTCTCACAATAACTCCCATCTTATTTTAGGATAGAAGTTTGATGAAGAACAATCTGAAGGCACATAAAAAGGAGGACAATGAATTGTTAAAGTATTGATAAGCTTTAAGTTTTCTATGGAATGAATATATATAGCTTAGTGATATTTTACAAAAATAAAATAGAGATCATCAAGAGTGGCCTGGCCTGGAGAAGTGATGCAACGAACTTGAATCAATTAAATAGCAAATCTTAGGAGCTTTCTACTCCCTTCCAAACTATACCATTCTTAACTTTCTGGACTACTATCTTTAGAACACCACGTGTATTTGTCAAAAACTTTACTCATGCTTTTTCTTCATCGCTTCCTTTTTCTGGTTAATTATGATGGCATGGGTTTAATTTGATACTTAATTTGATGGTTCACCTCCCTAAGTGGCAAAGTTTTTTTTTCTTGTAGTGTAAGTTGTGAAGAATGTGATTATTGAGTGATTACTTGTGAGAGGGAGATTTATGACTTAATAATGGGCTGAACTAGTTTGGACCGGAGTCCGGAGCCTCTACTTCTTCAAGCATTAGGTGCACGGTGTTGGACAATCTTCGCTGTATTTAAATATATTAAATTTTGTTGTGTACTAAACAAAAACAAGAATATAAAGAAATAAAGGAAATGGGAGAATTTGTTTGATTACATAAATCAAACTAGAAATAAATAAATAAAACAGATTTTATTTTGTTACAAAAATAAAATTAAAATCTGATTTAAATAAACAAATGAAACAGAAAATAAATTAAACAATTTGCTTGATTAATTGTTCGAATAATAATTCTAATCAAGTCCAGTGTTTGACACTGTGTCCTTAAGACAGATTCGTCCTCTCCACGGTGCTTTCAAAATATGGACGTCTATCTCCCGGGATGAAAATGATCTACAACAAACAATAGCAGCACTACAAATTGTTTGCCTAACGAACACACTAAATGTTTATACTCTCTCACAGAAGAAAATAATGCAGCAATATGAAAAGAATATTTACAGAATTATGAAGGACGAAATTAGAGTTACAAAATCCAAATGAGGGCTGTCCTATTTATAGATGGATTGGTGGCTGCAGATTTTGAATTAAACAGATGCAAACCTATTTGAACAGGTATGAAACCTGTTTGGTTTTGAATTTAAACAGATTTGAATCTGTTGGGTTCACAATTCAAACAGATAACAAAAAACGGGAAAGGTCATGTTTGGGTGTACAGTAAAAAACCGGACCAGTTTATTTTCGGATTTTATTTTACCAAAAAATAAAATTAAATTCAAATGATTTTGGCCGAACAAGCCCAAGCTTGCTGTTGGATGGACGGACAGCTGGCGCAGACGTATGTGGTGATTTTTGGGTCCAATGGGTCTAGCCCATAACCTCTCCCTCTAAAACACTTGGGTACCACTTGGGGCATACCCCAAGTACCAAACCCACGCCTTATAAACCCATTCAAAACTTCCCACCAAATCAATGTGGGACAAATCTTATTCAATACCTTTAAGGATTTTTCACCAAAACTCCATTTCCATGGAACATACTTTGGCTTCAATTTCTCATTCACTCGGTAATGGTTTTGAGCAACCAAATATACCACATGAATCACAACGCGGCATAGAACGCGTTACCACTTTGACCCGCGTAAATCGACGCACATGGCCCACCTAAAAAATAGACCAAACTTAGGAAAAAATTCTGGTTTTACCCAGAATTTTATAACCATTTCCAACACACGGTAGATGGAGGATTCAATCTAGTCAAGTTGGGACAACTTTGAACCACTAGCCTGGTGGAGTTGTACGGTCTACTAAGTTGGATGGGATTTGTCCTCAGAAGACTAGACTCAACCAAGCGGAAGCTCGGTCGTGATTGTGCAGCTCAATTGAGCCTACAATCAAGAACTACTGATGAGACCGGACAAGTAGCGCAGTCCTAAGGTGAATGCATGGCACTGAGCTAAGCATAACTCAGTGAAAAGTGCTACGCAGCGCACTGGGGTCGCGAGAAGAAGAGTCTGTCATCCGTACGTGTCAATACCATTTGATAGTTTCGTCGTTTGGTGTTTAGCTGTATTAGTGCTGGTATGTGGGAGAACGTAAGAGGAGAGCAAGTTCACACATCTAGAAGGGAATGGATGCAGAGGTGCGCATAGAAATTATATAAACAGTGCTATGCCTCCATACATAGGTGTAGGAAATCTGGTGATCAGAGTTCACCTACCACTTTGTCTCCTCTCTCTCTCTCTCCCTTCCTCTTGAAGAGCGCTAACTTAATCGTCGGAAGGGTTTTCTGGCTGTACACTCGCCGGATAGCTCACCGTCATTGTGTTCTCAGGTTATTTGAAGCGAAGCGAAACTTGGACACAAGAAGTACAAACAGCGACAAATATTTGCTCCCCATACAATTTGGAAACACAAAGATTGTAAAGAGAGTTAGAGAAGAAAGTGCTTGTGTGGGTTGTGCAAAAAAAGAGATTGTATGAATTTTTATTTTTTAAGAGAGAGAGAGATGGTAATTGAGAAGAGGGTAAGGAAAAAGATAGTGTGTATATGAGTTTACTAATGTAATGTTTTGAATTGTTGGATATTTATAAATATATTGTGTGTGTTTAGTTTGAGTTTTTTGGATTAAATTTTTTGAAAATTGAATTTTTTATTTTTTGTTTTTAGTAAATATTTTTAAAATTTTAAGTATTTTTTTACTTTTTTATATGCACTTTACTTAAATGTATCTAAAAAGTAAAAAAAAAAATGGGAAAAAATATTTTTAAAAATTAATAAATACATAAAAATATAAAAAATATACTGAATTCTCATATTTTTTTATTTTTTTTATTTTTGGTATTTAGTGAATTTTTAAAAGATTTTTTTCACAAAAATTATAAATTTTATGTGTATTTATGTTAGGTGTGTCTAAAAATTTAAAAAAAAATTCTTAAAATATTAAAAAAAATCAGTAAAAACAAAAAAATACTAAAAACAACAAAGTAAAATTTTTTGATTCCAAAAACAAGCAAACTGTAGTTATTTCAGTCGAAAAATTATACTTATTTTTCAAATCTAATGATGTCGCAATCAATTAGAATATTTAAAACAATTCTTAAATCTAAAAAATATTTCATTTACATATTATTAAATCTAAAAAATAAATTTAAAAAATAAACTTGTACATCATTTTTCTATTTATAAATACATTGGGCTTTCTGAGAATTGTGCTGCTATAGAAAACTAAGGATGGTATGGGTCTCGACAAAATGGGCTTGTAAATTTGGCCCAAAATTATGACCTCCATGTACTAAGAAAAAAGAACCTGCTAACAAGTGTGCATGACCAAAAAAAAAAAGGGAAAATTGTGAGTCAATAATAAGATAAATATATATATAATTAAGAAAAAAATTATAATTTTAATTATTAAAGTTGATAAGTTTACCATTGACTTGAAATTTGTTTTGTAAACACCCACTAGAGTGTGAATTCCCCCCCCCCCCCCCCCCCAAAAAAAAAGAAAAAAAAAAGTGAACTATACAACATGTTTTTCATTATTTTCTAAACAATTTTTTCTAAGTTCAAAATTGTAACGCCCCAAACTTTTAGAGTTCGAACCACGTGAAAATACTCCAAATCCGATAAGTTAAAAAAAACAACCAAATAGAAATAAATAAAATCTCTCATGCAATTGATACAATAGTATCATACAATACATGTGCTGTTCCGATTTCATACACCCTACATATTCACATCTACGTGAAATAGATGTTCATTGACTACAACATACAATAGATGATATATATATATATATATATATATGTATATATCAAATTGAAATGTCCAGACTTACATCATTTATAAAGAAAACAAATGGCCCAAGGCCTACAAATCATAGAACCTCCCTACTCGACTCCAAACACAACTTCAACCGTTGACATCCAAATCCACAACATCATACACCTGAAAAACATTTTTAGCCACATAAGGTGAGTATAAAACCTAGTGGAAAATATTTCAAAAACTAAACATGATCCACTAGCATACATGATCATGATGTAATACATATATGCAATATGCTCAAATACATTTTCAAATCTATATGTTTTCTCAACAAAACAAAACTTTTTCTTTCCAATTTTCAAAATATTTCGTTTATTCAAAACGTTTTTTGAAATCAAAACATCTGTTTGATAAAAGTCGATTTCCAAAACAAGTCCAGATATCTCAATATTAACTAGCAAATACATTGTTGAATCAAATGTGAATATATTGCTAAATAACAACAAATACCTTACTAAAACCATTTCAAAACCAAAACGATAATAAATAAAATGGGTAAATCCCCAGAGCTAGTGTTCACAATAATGCACTATACAAGCTACTATGCCATTTTACCAGGATTATCCGGATGGATCAGCAACTATTGTGTAGGTTTTAGGACTTGTACCATGGACATATAGGCTAACTTAATTCTGCTCTAACACCTCCTTACAGCTTTACCACTATATTTACCATTTTCTAATAGCACAATACATGTGATCCAAAATATTATTTTCAAAATGCTATAAATATTCTTAAAACAAAATACGAGAATTTCCAAAACGTTCTTTACAACACATATAGTTTTGAATGCCAAAATCTATGATATACCTCATGATATGAATGATTTCAGTTGGCCTAATCTACATGCAATTTCTAACACATGGCAATGCTATCCTCTACCGATAATATCACAAAAATATATAATTAGATGTTTCCATTCATCGTATATAATTACAAAATATTATCAAAATACAATTTGATATGTTCTAGTATATCGATATTAATTTTCAAAAAAACAATTATTTGCTTTGCATATCTCTACCTAATTCAACATCAATATCAACATTTTGTCCAACTACACCTACTTTGAAATGGAGTTCCACACACACTCTCACATACCCATTGAATCACACTGAATCCCTCAAAGTTAACTTACGCTACCTTAAATCTCTGCCAACCCACTGCACACATACCTATGTGGCAACGTCTTCTCGCATCACACTTAAGTTCGAGCTGAACTTCTAAAGATCAAAATACACAATCACCCACTCGAGTCAAGTCATACATCAACCCATGGTTCTCAAATGCGTCACACACACACACCCAAAGACCGAGAAGGTCAATAACAAACTTACACAACACACAACCTTACTACACCACTAGAAGTTCCACTCTCAAACCAAACCGCAACAGAAAAAAGTCCCAACACTAGGGATCCCACATAAGGTTCGTAAGCAACCAACACATACAACAAAAATAACTCAGCTCTAGCATACATTAAACCACACAACAATACATTAAACATACTATTGCTACACCAAGGCAACCTCTTGGGATAGTCCCATGACCAACCCCCTTCTACACACATCCTAACAACATACAAAAAAAAAAAAAACGTTACACACCACACCAAAACAAACCTCCATTACCCGCTATACAACCTCACACCACTAACCCCAAATGGGTTAACTCGACCTTGGATTCCTCATTCTGCCAATGTTCACACAACCCTACTAAACTCACAATAATCGACTATGCATACTTGCTCTTCGCGCTACACTAACTCGTAAGAGCCTACCGTATCAGAACGCCACTACTACCACGTAGCAACCCAAACCGAACAACAAACAAACACATCACCCCAATCCCTCAATGACCGAGAAGGTAAACCCTTTATCCAACATTCTATACCATTACACATTACACAGGTATAAGCAAAATACTATTTCTCTTGGCCAACCTACCAGTTGCTAACATTTACTAAACAAGTAACCTAAACTAAAACCCAGCAAATACACACCATACTTATAGACTTTTCAAAGTCATACTATTTCAACTCCACGAAAATAACAAAAGAAGTACTAAATCAGCTCCACCACCCGAGTCATAACTCTACACTCCCAACTAGCTTCTCAACCAACCTATACCACTTCATAAGCCAAAGCCAAAGCCAACGCCAATGGTATATCCCGAGGGAGAATCCATTCCCAACACCACCCCAAAACCTCTACCAATAATCACCAAACTATCACAACACTATGCAACGAGTACAACACCAACTGTGGTTATATACCCAACCAATTGTTCCACAACATCTCCTATCCCAAGCAAAAGTGAGATACACACCTTCCACCCAAATACAATAATTACATCTTAGAACTTAAGAAAAGTCCACTATACCACTTCCCAAAACACCACACAAGGTGTTCAAAACAACAACACCCCAAACATTAACAATCTATATTATAATAAAGGACTAACATCCCTTCATAAAGAGCAACTAAACATACATTACCAATATCTGCTAACATTACTTACAATTAAGGTATAAGTCTATACCCAAACTAAACAATGACTCTATTCCCAAAACACCGGTAACCATCAATCTCAATATACCCTGAATAAAATCAAAATCCACATAAAACTCCTAACACAACCACCCATAGGGATATTCCACCTTTGGATACATCCTAATACCACACCTTATCGTTCCACTAAGTCAACCCTAAACAAGCCCATTGCGACAATCCACCACTAAAACACCAACTCCTAACCAACCACACCATGCAAAACATCCTAGCAACCCCCGTGCCTTACCGAATGACTCATAACAACTAGAACTTTACTAGGTATTCAACCAACTACTCCACCCAACTATAGGGAAACAACCCCACCTATTATGAATAACCACGCATCATCTACCATGAGAAACCCATGGACTAAATGGCCCAACTAACTCCACCAACCCCGGAGGGAAGTCAAACCACAATTCTCATCCCAATCAACTACATTCCACAACACAAATCCCTAGGTTACCAACACAGTAGCCAGAACCATACACCAATGTTGCCCACACAAACAAGTTCAACCCCAACTCTTCATGTTCCAAAACTCCAACACCACCTACACCTCTTCATTAAATTACCCAACTTAAAACAACACACCTCAATTGAGGAAACAAACCCTACACTACATCTCATACACCTAATCAACCAAGGTCATAACTAACTCTGAAAACACACTAGTCCACAGACTAACAACCCACACCAAACCTACACACATCTCCCAAGTGAGTATAAGAACTCAACTCTTACATATTGTCACGACCCAAACCCGTCCCTATGGGTTTAGCACCGTAACCGGCCAGTAATCCGAGATTACCGAAGGCTTACTTAACAGTAGAACAGTAAAACAGAGTACAGGGGCATGGCGGAAGCCTAAACAATGTCCAATGAGCTGTGACAGTCTGTATGCGAAATGATTTTTCCATACATTCATAGATATATATACCTGATGCGAACAAGATGCACAATATTTACAACCATTGAGAGGACCTAATCCTATTAAGAAGATAAAGAATACTATATACGGTCATTACAAAAACATAACAGAAGGGGAAAACTAAAACACCCCATAGCCTTTGTTAGACAGGCTCGAAACCTCGCTGTGAGGCACAGTAGTTGGCTTGACAAAACTAAAGTTTAACCTGATGCTTCTAGCTTTGATCCGGTGCCTGTACACCTACATATATATATATATGAGCAGTGAGCTAAAACCCAGTGAATAACATACAGCGTAAAGGGGTTTAAAATGAATGTCCTTCTGGCCGGTGAAAGCAGTTCATTTCAATCGATTATTTGTTGTTCGATTACAATAGCTTATATGTGATACATCCATTAGCATAACAGTAAGCGATGAGGTGCGGAAGACCGACAAAATGATGGCCATCAATCGATGCTTGATAGTGGTTCCAACGAGGGAACCGACAAAGATCTCTGTAACAATAACAGTCAGTAACAGTAGTTGCTAAGGATGCCACAATACAGTTCAGAATACAAGACATACATTCATTCAGTTAACAGTAACAGTTCAGAAAACAGTACAGTTTAGTTTTTGAAAGATAATCATTTGAACATATCTTTACACAATTGTTACTCACAGAGTTCTAGGCTATAGTAAGCTAGAGCGTCTCCTCGAAAGCCAACCCTACACAGTATACAGGACGAACACACACTAAGCCACATGATTGGGAAAGGTAATAATTTAATCCCTAATTTGCCTCAGTGTGTTCTATATCTTTATCCTCTTTAAAATGCCTTAAATATGCCCTAGGAATGCCTAAGATGGAAAGAGGATGCAAAGATGCACTTTTGAACACTTTACAACATTTTCAGAAATAGGGGTCTCGCTCGAGCGTGGTTTTCTATGCTCAAGCGGACATGCAGACAAAGGAGCTACGCTCGAGCGTGGACTTCCTCGCTCAAGCGGACTGTATGCTACAGTAAAAAATACTGGATGCTCAAAATTCACGCTCAATGGGCGCTCGACCCTCGCTCGAGCGTGAGACACATGTCCTCGCTCGAGCGTGGGTTCTCTCGCTCGAGCGGACTGTGAACTCATGCAAAGTACTGGATGCATGCATTTCACGCTCGAGCGTAACTTTTCTCGCTCGAGCGTGGGTCCAAAATCTGGAAATTCCAGGTTTGAACCTTAAGCTCAAAGTCAAGTTCAAATGCATTAAAATCAATCCTCTTGGGCCAAAAACCTAGAAAACACTTATAAACACATAGGATAACTTGATTCGAAGCTCAATTTATAAAATCAAAGCTTAAGGGTGGTTAATTCAAACTCAATTTTCAACCCAATTTTCATGAACATGCTATGAACATGACATGCATGAATTTTAAACAATTTGCAAGCTTCAAAACATGCTCTAGTGAGCCAATTCTTTCAAATCAAGATGAAATCATGGTCTATGATCAAGAGATGGACATGCATGTACAAATTCCATGAAGTTACACTCAAAACTTTTCAATGTACACATGCATGCATGTATTAAGCTATAATACAACAACCTATAACCAATTCATGATCTAGAGCTCTTATCTACCATGAACATGCAACAATTAAAGGCTCAATTAGGATGAAATCCTTACCTAGTTTCCTCAATTTCAAGTCTAGAGGCCCAAATAGGCGATTCTCTAACAATTACTTCAAGATTCCAAGCAATCTACTCAAGAACAATTCAAGTCTCACTCTCACTCTCTCAAGGTCGGTTGAGACAAGAAATGGCTGAGGAAATATTGGCTAAACAAGTGTTGTATCTAAGTGTAATAAGGCTCGACATATTAATAAACAAAGGCCCCACTAAATGGCAATATGGTAAATAAGTCCAATACTTGCAATCTATCAATATTTAATCTAATTTAATCATCCCTAATCACTTTTCAGATAATTACACCATAAAATCACATAAATTATGACGATCATGAGACACTAATCGATTTCCGATTCGGCCGCCGATAAGGCCTTCAATTTGCAGTTTAAACACGAAAAACTGAACAGACAATTAAACAGTCAAACAGATAAACATACAATTAAACAGAACCTGATCAATCGATTCGATTTCAGATCTCATCGGTCGATCCGGTGTTTTAATCAGTCCAATTACTTCTCATAATCAGTCTCAGTTTAACGATGTCGAGTAGTTTATCGATGCTTGGCGAGGTTGTTACACATACTGTCACAAAGGACTAAGAAACACCACCGTTTCTCAAAGACGTATCAACTGCCTCCCAAGGTAAACCAACACTGACTCACAATCAAAACTACACAACAAATACGACACACACTAAGGTACCCACTCCGAGTTCACTACTTCCTTCCCAAAACGTCTCTATAAGAGATAAACACAAGACCTATGTTACTCAACAAAATCACTTGTCATCAAAACACCCATACATTACACTCAGCACAACCAATTACTCAAACAAGCACGTTGGGACTCCATTCAAATCACACATCATCTACCATATAACACGTAACACATAATCGAACTAAGTCTACAGAGATAGTTATTTGTTCCAACACTCGCCTAGATTTCCCAATAGAAACAACGTCAATTAAGCGCGTTTCCAATAAGACCTCCAAGTTAGTCAATTAGACACCGAATAATATCTATGAGTCTCAACACCATACCCACATATAATGCAACATATAAGCATGTTATCATTTAGCACACAACATACAAATGTCCTCACAAAGCATGATAAACCCACTATGGCTAACCACTTCCCACGAACCCAAGGTTTTCAAACCCCGGTTAGCTCTAATACTAACTATAACGCCCTAGATTTTCAGAGTCTGGCCCACGTGAAAATACCCCAAATTCAATAAGCAAAAAGACAACGACTAGATAGAAATAAATAAAATCTCTCATGCAATGGATACAATAGCGTCACACAATACATTTGTTATTCCGGTTTCATACACCCTATATTTACACTTACGTAGAATGGATATTATTTGACTAAAGCATACAACAGATAATATATATATCAAATTGAAATGCTCACAGACTTACATCATTTACAAAGGGTGTAACCTTTACAAGAATGGCACACGGCCAAATAAAAAAAACAAATGGCCTAAGGCCTACAAATCATGGAACCTCCCCACTCGGCTCCAAACACAACTTCAGCAGTTGACAACCATATCCACAACAACATCATACACTTGAAAAACATTTCCAACTATGTAAGGTGAGCATAAAACCTAATAGAAAATATTTCAAAAACTAAACATGCTCCACTACAAAACTTGATCATGATGCAATACATATATACAATATGCCTAAATGCATTTTCAAATCCATCTGTTTTCTCAACAAAACAAAATCCTTTTTTTTCCAATTACCAAAACCTTTCGTTTATTCAAAACGTTTTTCGAAATCAAAACATCTTTTTGATAAAAGTTCATTTCCAAAACAAGTCTAGCTATCTCAATACTAACCAACAAATGCATTGCTAAATCAAATGCAAATACATTGCTAAACAATAACAAATACCTTGCTAAAACCATTTCAAAACATCCTTTTCAAACCCAAAACGAAAATAAATAAAATGGGTAAATCTGTAGGGCTAGTGTTCATAATAGTGCACTATATAAGCCACTATGTCATTTTACCAAGATGATCCGGCTAGATCGGTACCTACCGCGCGGGTTTTAGAACTTACACATGGACATACATGCTAACTTAATTCTTCTCTAACACCTTCTTACAGTTTTACCACTTTATTTACCCTTTTCCAATAGCATAATACATGTGATCCAAAATATTGTCTTCAAAATGCTATAAATGTTCTTAAAACAAAATACAACAATTTCCGAAATGTTCTTTCCAACACATAGAGTTTTGAATGCCAAAATCCATGACATGCCTCACGATATAAATGATTTCAGTTGGCCTAATCCTCATGTAATTTCTAATACATGGTAATATTATCCTCCACCGATAGCTAAAATAGTTTATCTCTAATGCAATAATTAAAAGATAACAATACGGATATACAATCCAATATCCCAAAACTCATTTACATGCATCTTCCAATAACCTAATAATTTCCAAAAGAGTAACAAGACTCGTCCTTTCCAAAATCTCATAACATTTTCTTTTCAACCAAATCTTTTTTCAAAAATCTGTCCAATTCTCAAAAATGATATCATTTAGGGTTTTTCACAAATTGTGATTTTTTCATTTTTAGAAACTCACATGCAATTTTATATACCTAAAATAGAGTTAATAGCAAAATTATAATCAAACAACCCCCAATTTAGAACAAACCCTTGACCCCAAACCATAATTTCAAAACTAACCCAATAACTACAAAATATGTATCTCAAAATTCACCACAAATACACTACCAAACTCACATCGAGTTAAGGAAATATATCCTCCCTCTTGAAGTGAAAAGAAGACAAGCAAGAAAAATCACTGGCGACGAAAAGACGATCTGCTCAGATTAAATAGAAGCCCTCACTGAGCTTTACTTTTTGATATATGGAACTATGCGTCAAAAACGGAAAAAAGTAGATGAAACACAAGCTCAAAGAGCTTAAAAGGTCGGAAATGGCCGAAAGAGAGAGAGAGAGAGAGAGAGAGAGAGAGGAGAAAGATAAAACCAAGAAAATATATATTTTTAGCTTTTGGAGACTTTTATAGGCAGATAGGTTGCGAGTGCGAAGTCCTAACCGCGGCCGCGAACAAGAAGACAAATAGGTCACGGGCGTAACCCTTACAACAGCCGACGCGACCCTAAACACTGCGGGCACGACCATGCGTGTCGCGGCCCCTCACCCATGACCCATCGCGAACAACGCATTCTTGCCTAGGCCAAGGACACAGCTCACATTTGGTCGCGCCCTCCAGCACAACCCATCGCAAGTGCTACTATCTGGTCATAGGCTATTGTCAAGAAGCCCACCCCGAGGCACACCAACAGTCTAGACTCCTCCAAAATGGCCCTCGATACTCGGGACAACCCCAAGTCCCAACCAAAAGACAATGTTTTGGGTTAAACTGACCCAAGCCATTACAAAAATTATTTTTTCAAAATCTTTTTATAATTTTCAAAACACTCTTTACATAAATTTTAATATTAAATAATACCCTAAAAGCACTCATTAGCATTTGCTCTTACAATATGTCAATGGATATTATTAACATAAAGTCCTATATATAGAACTTGTAGCATGTTAAGTCATAACCATAGTATACAAACTCAAAAAATCCCCGAAAACATTTACTAGAATTTAGTGTTTTATGGCCCTGTTTATTTCAACTGATATAAAATAAGGGATATAATATTTTGTGAAATTTAGTCAGAATATATAAGGAATAGGATATAGATGTTGGATAACATATCCCACCATTCATTTTTGTTTACTTGATATATAACACTGGATATATCTTATCCACGTTTGTTTTACAAAATGAATTGTGGGATATAAGCAAAGAATTTCCAAATTGACCTCATAACATTATGTTAATACCCATCTTGCCTTTATGCCCATCAATGGCCACTGCCACAGATCTGGAAAGAATGCACTTCACAACCCTAATACAAATATATACAAATCAAAGATTCATATTAAATTCAACAATTTCTCCCCCGCAAAAAAAAATATATATATATATATATTATAATAACGCTAAACAAACAAATGTCTCACACTATTCATCTACAATATCAACCAACTATAAAAATAAAAAAGTAAATAAAAACTCTGAGAAAATATTTTTGTCATATACATACAATCATATCAAATTTCTCATTGCTTATGAAAAAATATTAAATAAATCATTTTTGTTTGTTCATAGAAGCTTCATTGATTTCCAGATCAACAACATATAAAACAAAAAGCATTGAAGAGGAAGCATTATTCAGCTACAACAAAAAGCATCTATAAAAAAAAATATAACGAAAAGAAATCAAAGACTTGACATAAACAATAAAAAGGGTTCAGAAGGGTAAATAGATAAGCAGGGTAAATTTGACTTTTTAATTCTTATCCCATCCCACAGGATATGATATAATAGGGGAGGGTGATATTACATATTCACTAATTTAGGGGATGTACAATCTCACATTATATTATCTACTCTTCAAAAAAATTTTTTTTGCAAATAAAGGATACGTGGGTCCCATGGTATATAATATCTAATCCAGCCATTTATATCCTAGAAGCAAATAGGGCCTAAAAACTAATAGTTGGGGAACACTGAAATTGGTCTCTAAAAATAATTATTTAGAAAAAAAAAATAAAGGAAAAGAAAAGAAAAGAAAAGAAAAAATTTGATAAAATATGAATGAAATATAATTTGACTCACTTTTTTTTCTCGCTCTTTTCAAATGTGTCATAAAATATTAAAATCTTAAGAGAGAAGAGGGGGTTAGAAAAATTGATACTAATTTGCCTATCAGAGTGTTAATTCCAGCACCACCGACCGGAGCGTTCTTTTCTATTTCAGGTGACATCTCAAGGATCTAGAAGGTCTGACTAAATTGAAGAAGTATTTTGAAATCCATTTCACCACAAAATCCGTACCTAATTCTATGATCCGAATACAGCCTTAAGGACCAAAAAAAAATGGGTAAAATACAAATGAGATATAATTACATTTTATTCACTTTTTTTTTTCTTTCTTTTTTCAAACTCATACCCAATTTCATGATTTGAACACAATCATAGGAACCAAAAAAGTTTAAAGCTTACTCACGCACTTGCCCACTTGACCCATGTCTGTGGTATGTATGAACCAATCAATAATGGACAATTAAAATCACTTTATGTTGCCCTAATCTTTCTTTTTCTAATACATGTTTCAAAATGTATTCAAGTTTTACTTATTTATATAATAAGTTGATTTTGAACGAGTTTTTAACGAATCAAACTTGAGTCGAGCTCGATCAGCTTGAATTTTTAATATATATAAACTTATCGGGAAGAGTAGTAAGTTATTTAAATTTGGTTTGATAACTTAATGAGTTTTAAAATATGTTAAAATTTGGCTTATATACATAACCAGTCGATCTTAAATGAAATTTTAACGAGTCGAACACAAATCGAACTCAAGTAATTTCATACATTAAATAGTCCTACGCATGCATAAAAGTATATCTATATATATATAAGAATTGTAAGGGTTTATACAATTTTCATGATATAGTTAATTGTAAGGGTCTATTAGCTGTGTTATTTTGTATAGTGTTATTTGTTTGGTCCATGCAGTGGCGGAAACAGAAAACTAAATTAGAAGGGGTATTTATTAATTATAATTATAATTTTTTTTTCCATAATCAACAATAAGAAGATAATAATAATTTTTGAATTAATATAAGTACAAAAACTTAAATAAATTATTACAAAAGTATTTCACATAAAATTTTATAATTAATTTCGAGTAATATCAAAAAGAAAGTATTGCGTATAATTAGTATATCATGGGCAATGTAAAAAAATTATATATTTAACTCTTAAAATAAATTATATAATGGTAAGATAAATTAATCTTTTACAAAATTCAAGTAAAAATTTCATATAATATTGATATCACGTCATCATTGACATATGATATCATCAACCAATAGCAAAGCAACATATGAAGGGTGAACTCTACATGCAAACATAACTAACACTCTAGTAACTTTTACATATATATATATAGTGAGATTAATTATATTTACATATCAATAATGATAGATATCACTTTTATATTGAGATTTTTTAACAAAATTTTCATACATAAAAATATAATTTGTTATAATCCCTTCATTTTCAATAAAACAATCACTATTGTTCTCATAAATTTAGAAATATCATTGACATTTTATTCTAAATATTATTTTTGTTTAAAATTTTATTTATATCCCTATGTAAAAAAAAAAAAAAAAAAAACACCAAAACGAAGGGGGGCACGTGGCCCCCGGCCTCCATATGGCTCTGCCACTAGGTCTGCGTATGTATTTTGTTGATATTTGTCCACGTATGTATTTTGTTGATATTTGTCCATGTATCCTCCTGAAGTACCCATCTATCTTCTTTGATAGTCAATGCAATTAAGGGATGTTGATATATGGACAAATGTGTTTATTTTGGTTTAGCCCTTGCACAGCTATTGGGTCCACGTATGTATTTTGTTGATATTTGCTAATGTATCCTCCTCAAGTGCCCATCTACCTTCTTTGATAGTCAATGCAATTAAGGGATGTTGATACATAGACAAATGTGTTTATTTTGGTTTAGCCCTTGCAGAATGTGCAAGGTTTGTTTATATTTTCTTTGGGGTTGTTTTCATTTGCACATCTCCTCCTTATTTGGTCCTTTATTTCGGAAGAAAGCCCAGGCGGGGACCTTGTCATGCTAGGAGCACACAGAAGGGAGACCGCTTATTCACTTGGAAAAAGTAGCGTCCTCAGAGAAGAGAAAGACCTGAATCTATTACTCTATTCCTAACCTTAGCAAGTCAAGAGGCAGTCCTACTAGAGGTCAGATTGAAGACTTCATTCAGTTAGCTACTTGACTCAGGTTTATCTATCGATTCGTTAGGGTCCTTATCTTAGGGGGTGGAGTAGAATTTTGATAGGATTGTAGAATCAACCTGGGTATGCCCCTTGTACATGTGTATATTTTATTGTCTTTATTTTATGACTTAATTACCTAAAAAATCTTATCCATTTTATAAAAAAATAAAAATACAAAAATCTTTACTTAGATTTATAATTTTAAAAATATTACTGTTACATAATTTTTAATACCTATATATATATATATATATATATTTTGTTAAAAATGTGTTTGCCTGTCATTTTTCAAAATGTATTTTGTAAAGAGTCATGTTAGGGATACTTATAATCTTACTAATAATCTTACTAACACACTCACAAGTTGATGTGGGTCCCATAGCTAGTGATGGTTGATCTTATCAAAACTTGTGAGTCTTGTGAATGTATTAGTAAAATTATTAGTAAGATTGTAAATATCCCTAGCATTGTTGTTTGGTAAATGCTTAATACAATGATGTTATATCGTACCAAAAAAACAATCGTGATGTCCATAACTAACCAATCACATTATGGAATTAAAAAATGTTACTCTATTTAACCCATTTTGTGTCACCACTTTCTTATTGTGGGGACATAATTTTTGAATGACAACACGTGGCCGAGGTGTCACCGAAGTGCCAACCGAGGTGCCACGTGTCTTGATTATGACGCTGAGATCGTCTCAGCTAGGTCGAGGTTATCTGCGAAGATACCGAAATCCAAGATAAGCGGATAAGGGACAAGAGTCCTAGAATGAGAGAGGACTTCAGTTTGGGTAAAGATAAGACTCTTAGAGAGTTTATCCCAATCCTACTACGAGTCCACGATTAGCAGTAATCCTAAGTCCAATGAAGCTAGGCTTCTATTGGGAATAGGTTTGTGTTGGCTATAAAAAAGAGGCACCCTCATGTGTCTAAGGTATGTTTTTTATGCTCTGAATAGTGAGTTAAGCACTTTTACTATCTTTGAGAGATAATTGACTTGATTGTCGGAGTATCCCCGGGTAGACGAACTACCGCCAGAATCTCTTCTTTTTGTGACAGATCGTTCAGACTTAATCTATTCTGCCAGTGTTCTCCAGCTAAATGCTTGATTGGCAATGTGGTCGGAAATTGACACACACAATTTGGCACTATCTGTGGGAAAGAAAGAAGAATAGATGGCCAACAACAGACAGAAAGAGAATGTTGGGGACAACACCCCTACTGGGAGCGAAAAACACATTGACCTTGACGTCGAAGAAGACAACTGCAACGAAAAGACTCGTGATAAAAATCACGGAGAAAATGACGTTGGCCAGGAGGGCGACGTGCCAAAGAAATTAGACCAAAGCAGGTATTATAATGATGATGACCTCCAGGTATAGAAGGATAGATGTCTGCGAAGGGACGACGAAATAACGGGAATAGCGAACAAATTGGCGGACCTGCAAACGGTCGTCAGTTTCATGATGCAGAACAACGTCATGCAGTCACCGTTCCCTTTACAAGATACATCGATTCCAACGGCCAAGAAAGATACCCAAAAAAGGAAACAGAACACAGTTCTTGCAGTCCCTTAGCACGACAGGGCAAAGGGGCATTCTTACCGACCTTCATGGGAGGTCGGGCATGGAGAATCAAAGAGGGCTGGAGAATGATGCTTGGGAGTTGGAATTTATAAGTTAAGGTTGGTTTAACACTTGTTGAAATTTTAAAAATTTACAAGTTGAAATTAAACCGAAATCATGTTTAACACTTGTTGTAATTTTAAGAAAAATTTACAAGTTGAAGTTAAACCAAAGACATATTTAACACTTGTTGAAATTTTAAGAAAAATTTACAAGTTGAAGTTAAACCGATGAGATGCTTAACACTTGTTGAAATTTTAAAAATTTACAAGTTGAAGTTAAACCGAGGTCATGTCTAACACTTGTTGAAATTTTAAGAAAAATTTACAAGTTGAAGTTAAACCGATGTCATGTTTAACACTTGTTGAAATGTTTAAAAAAAATTACAAGTTGAAGTTAAACCAAAATCATGTTTAACACTTGTTGAAATTTTAAAAAATTTACAAGTTAAAGTTAAACCGAGGTCATGTTTAACACTTGTTGAAATTTTAAGAAAAATTTACAAGTTGAAATTAAACCAAGGTCATGTTTAACACTTGTTGAAATTTTAAAAAAAATTTACAAGCTGAAGTTAAACTGGGGTCATGATTAAATGAATGAATAATATAGGTTCTATCACCTCAGGATGCTGAGGTAATAGAACCTAAGGGGCAGTTGTGGAGACATAATTTTTAAATGACAACACGTGGCCAAGGTGTCACCGAAGTACCAGGCGAGGTGCCATGTGTCCTGGTCATGATACCGAGATCGTCTCGGCAAAGTCAAGGTTATCTGCGAAGATACCGGAATCCGGGATAAGCGGATAAGGGACAAGAGTCCTAAAATGAAAAAGGATTTCAGTTTGGGTAAATATAAGACTCTTAGAGAGTTTATCCCAATTCTATTAGGAGTCCAAGATTAGCAGTAATCATAAGTCCTTTAAAGCTAGGCTTCTATTGGGACTAGGTTTGTGTTTGCTATAAAAGAGAGGCACTCTCATAGGTTTAAGGTATGCTTTTTGTGCTCTGAATAGTGAGTTAAGCACTTTTGCTATATTTGAGAGATAATTGACTTGGTCGTCAGAGTGCCTCCAAGTGAACAAACCATCACTGGAATCTCTTCTTTTTGTGACAGGTCGTTCGGGCTTAATCTATTCTGTCAGTGTTCTCAACCTGACTGCTTGATTGGCAGTGTGGTCGGAAATTGACACACACACACACATTAAAAAAATAAATAAATTTGTAAGTCTCATTAATGTGTCCAAATGTATGAAATTTTGACCTTAATTTTCTCTTATTAGCCTTCTTTAAATTTAAATTGAAATTGAAATACTTTTCTTTTTTCTTAATAGGTTGAAAAAATATTTAAACAAAGCGAAGATTTTTTGTGTATATATTTATCATTTAAAGATGTTTTCTTTAAAGTTTGTGTATATATATTTATCACAGGTTCAACTCCCCACCCCCCCTTGGGCTAATCTCCTGGGCGGAAGCATTGTTGGTTAGGAGGTTGGACCTCAAGTTGTCTAGTCAGCACTTGGTGTGGGTTCAATGCTCCCCCGCTGTGCGAGTCCTGACTCAAGCGGAGCTTGTCTTGGGAGGTCGGGGCAAGTTCCCAGGTTATAGTCTCCTCGCTCGGAACGGCTAACAGGACACCTTGGTGATCTCTGCAAGGGGCGCTGCCTTGGACCTGCGGGAGGGTAGGGAGGATTTTCCTGTAACAAAAAAAAAAAAAAAAAAGCATAAAATGGGACGAACGAAGTACAAATTGTGCGATTTTAAAAAATTATCATGTGATTTTCTATAAAAAAAAAAATTATTCAGGCTTCGTTTGGGAAGTCATGGTTTGGACTTTTTTAGTTATTTTAGTCACAAAAAATAAAATAGATTATTTTAGCCATAACAAACAAAATATCACATCAAACCCATAATCATTACATTCTTCTCTCACAAAAAAACTCAAAAAAGTCAAAAAGTCCTTCCCAAACCAAGCTTTTAAGCTCAGGTTAAAATAACTAAAAAAGCCAAAAAACTAAAAAACCAACCCACTTTCCAAACGGGGGCTCAATATGAATTTTTAGACACGATATTAGAACGGAGAGAGAAAGACCTAAATAGAAAGAATTCTTGGAAGGAAAATTAGTGAATATTATCATAGCACTATGTACCATTGTTTATGTATTGGTACAAATTAATGGCGGAACTAGAAATATTATGAGTGAAATAATTCACTTAATGTTGTATTTGATTGGGAGATTTGAGAAGGGATTTGAAAAAGAAAATAGAAAAGGTAGGTGAAATGTGAATAAAACATATCTATATTTTACTTAGTTTCACATACCTTTTCTTTCTTTTTTTTTAAAATTTCTTTCAAAATCTTCTAACCAAACACAGCATAAATAAATTGCAATTCTTTATTTGTTAAGAACACATAAGCAATGTTCCATAATAGTCCTGAGCTATCTAACAAATTTTTCTAGGGGAGAAGGAGCAAAGTTTAGATTGCCAATGAATGCCAAACAACCTTGCAAATTTTCTGGCAAAGGTAAAAATCTTAACCCAAGGAGTTGTGGCATTGTGGCAAGGCCTTGGGGTTTAAACCCCAAGGTCACAAGTTCAATTTCCTTCCTTGAGCCAATCTCCTGGGCACAGCACTGTTGGTTAGGAGGTTGGACCTCAAGAATGCCTAATCAGCTACTTGGTGTGGGTTTAATGCTTCTCCGGCTGTGCGAGTCCTGACTTAATCGAATCTTGCCTTGGGAGGTCGGGACAAGTTTCCAGGTTATAGTCTCTTACTCAGAACGGACAACAGGACACCCTGGTGATCTCCTCATGCGGCGTTGCTTTGGACCTGCGGTAGGGTAAGAGGATTTTTTTGTAAAAAAAAAAAAAAGTAGAAATCTTTTTTGTTTTTGTTTTTTTGGTTTTTGTTGTAATTTTATTTCGCTTGCCTCCAAACAGTAGCTAAAACGTTTTGGTACAAAAAAACAAATAAGGCATTTGTGAAGTGAAAGCAACAGAAAAAAAAAATATAATCTAATCTAATACTAATAGTAGTAAACAAAAAAGAAGCTACTCCTACGTACCCCCATACTAGATTACTAGATAGCTGCTGCTGCTGTTCCTGCTGCTGCAGCATCAATCAATTCAGCAGCTGAAGTGTTTTAAACGGAGACGTAATATTCACTTCAATTTCTTCTTCTTTTTTATTTCTTGTTTCTCCTAATTTTTTTTTTTTTTTTTTGGCCTCGATTTCTTTATGTGTATATATATGCCAATAGTTTTTACTTGTACACAACTTTGATAAAAAGGCACGTTTGATAGTAGCTCCTTCGGAATTGCGTTTGTCTCTTTTCTTTTTACCTTTTTTCTTTTTAGAATAAAGTAGTTGCTAGGAAGAAGAAAATTTTAATACGTTTATTTATTTGTTTATTTATTTATTTTTTGTCTTCAATAATCATTTGTTCTCTTTTTTTCTCCTTACTTTTTAGATTTTTCTGAACTTGAAAGTCTTGAGAAAAAATTTCACTAAAAATAAAAATATTCATACTTGCTTAAAAGAGTGGATTCTTTAAAAAAGGTTGATTTTCCTCCCCCCTTAATTGTCAATTAAATAAGTTCAAACTAAATAACAAAAATATTTTTGACTTGTAAATAGCCAAGAAGTAACTTTTTTTTAGTTCAAACCTAAATATTTATTAATATATTGATTGTTACAATTCATATCAATTAATATTCATACTTATCCCTATATAGTTATTTAAAATCATGAATGCCATATGCCTAGTAAAATCCAAAGGTGTGGTCATGGGACTATAGCTGCATTGCTAGTCGGTGGCGAAGACAAGAAATCAAATTAGAATGGGTACTTATTAATTATAATATTTAAAAGTTTTATAAAAATATTTTACATAAATTTTTACTATTAACCTTAAGAAAGATTAAAATAATAATAATAATAATAATAATAATAATAATGTTATTTATAATTAGTGTATCATGGACAATATAAAAAAAAGTAATGAATATAAGTTTTAATATAATGATAAAGTAATTTTTTATACAAAATCTGAGTAAAAATTTAATATAATAATAATATCACGTCATCATTCAGATGTGATAATATCACCAACTAATAGTAAAAAAAATACATGGAGGATGAACCCCACATGACAAAGGTAATTAACAATCTAATAAATTCTATATTTTTAATGAGATTAATTATGTTTTCATGTTAATAATAATAGACATCACTATTATATTAAAATTTTCATAACTAACCTCTTTATTTTTAATCAAAATAATCATTATTATTCTTATAATTTTAAAAATATCATTAACATTTCACTTTAAATAATATTTTTATAAATTTTTTATTTATATTTAAAATAAAATAAAAAATCAAAATCCAGGGCACGTGACCCCCTAGGCCCATTTACCTCCGCCCCTGTTGCTGGCCCTGCCCTAGCACTTCTCTCCCTGTATAAATTTATAACATATATGCTCTATTGATCATGTTGGGTACCTACTTTTTGTAGTCCCATAGTTTGCTACTGTTACTGTATATATTCTTCTGCTGATCAAAAAAGTATATTCTTCTGCAAGATCATAACTCAGGTATGTGCATATCAATTTTTTTTTTTTTCTCTCGTTGATTAGCGAAAAGGCCGTACATAATAAGTTCAGTTCTTGTTGGTTTTGCAATTTTCAGGACATAAACACTTGGACTGATCTTATTGGTTCTTGTTAAATTTAATGGGATCATACAAGGAAGGTAGAGACATAATCAGCTACAACAAGTTTCAGAAGATAGTGAAGGGTTGCATATCTTGCTTGGCTTCATTCTTGATGAGCATGGTTGGAGGGTTGATCTTGGTTTGGTGGGAAGTAAATTATCATCCAAGCAATAGTCAACAGTGGATGGTCCCTATTGGTCTAATTCTTATGGTTACACCGGTCATCGTTTGGTTTGCCGTCTTCGTTTCAGAAATCTGTAGTCCCAGAGAATCATATGGTGTTTCAAGCCTCAACCAACCTGTCATGTCATCGGATAACGCAGTTCATGACCCAGAAAGAAGATGATCGAATACAGAGTTGCCATGCACGTGATTCGCTAGTGAGACCCCACCTCCCCTAGCTTGTTTTTTGGTCAATTTTCTTGTTACAATATCACATCATCACTTTGCAGGTTCTACTTGTGATTCATTGTTCATATATTTATGTAAAAAATTAAAAACAAAAGCATGCTGAGTGAAGATTGAGGTTATTAAAGTGGTTTGTTTGAGATCAATTGGTTTAAGATTGATGATAATATGGAGTCACTCATACTATTTGTTCTTATAAAAACATGAAGGAGAGAGCTGACATAATTTGTTTTCTAACAAATATACTGTGTTTGGTTGAGAGATTTTGGAAGGAATTTGGAAAAGGAAAAGGAAAATGTGTGTAAAACTAGGTGAAATGTAAGTATATTTTATTCACATTTCAGCAAATTTTTCTCGATTTTTTTTCAAATCTGTCTTCAAATCCTCCAACCAAACACAATAATAATGTATGAGGTGAATCAAGGGATGGTATAGGTGTTAACTTTTGTAGTTTTTGAAAGTGAAAATTGTGTTACAATATGAATAACTCAAAATAATTATAATTTTTATCAAAGTAGAAGTGATACAAGTGTGAGGTGTGTTTATATCACAATTTTTACTGATAGATATGGACGGAAATACATTTTACCCTTTTTAAAAGCATATTCTTTGTGATTGAATTATATTTATTATATAATAATATAAGAGGAGGGGAATTTAGGTGTTTCTAATCTAAAAGAAGAAAGAGTAATGATGCTAGAGAGGAGGGTAGGCAAGGCCTGAATGTGACCTTCCCAGTTTTTTATTCAAATTAAATATTTGCAAATAAATAAATAGAAAAAGAAAAAGAGAGTAGTCATATAGGGGAGTTGAGTTGAGATGAGAGAGTTGGAAGGGACCATCCTAATTCAATCCAAACGTGTTGTATTCCTCTACAATGATTTTATAGTAATCTCACCATTTATGTTTAAAATTAAAATAACTCATTTTACTTTAATTTAAACAATTAGTTTATGTACATTGTTGATATGTTTTGTTGTGCTATAATAATAATAATAATAATAATAATAATAATAATAATAATAATTCATTACAAAAAATACATAACAGAGAAACTAACTCTGCATTAAGAGTTGATTTAATAGCTGATCAAAATGTTAAAAAAAACAAATATCCCGAGACCTATAGTTTGAATTGACTTGATAAAAAAAGGTATTTTAGCTTAAGCATTGAATTGTTTTAAATTAATGTATTGTGCTTGTATATATATATATATATATAGAAAATCTCACATAATATTTGAATTTGATAGATAAAATTACTTGCGCTATGTACCAACCAATAAAACTGATTATATTACAGTATAAAATTATACTGCTCAGGTTGTTGATGACTATTAAATTTTCATGCGGTGCAAAAAGAACAGGTTTGAAATGTTTCCAATATTCAAGAATGAGTAGACCATATGACTAAATAAAACAACAATGCATGCTCATAACCACCAAATAAGCCTGACAATATCAACCACCAAAACCAATAGAACAATTTATTGCCTAAGGTGGTTAATGAATGCTCATTATACATTTGTTGAAATGGCCCAAAAAATGAAACAAAAACAAAAATGCTCCTTGTAAGAGGACACACCCTTAAATAAATACCCAGCAGCAAACAACATACATAAATTTTCTTTTTAAAAAAAAAAAAAAAAAAAAAAAAAAAAAAAAAAAAAACAGTAACCCTATCAAGCCGAACTTGTTGTATACATCTTATAAACAAGAGCTAAAATTAAGAAAATACAAAAATGGATCATTATGAGAAACACACCTTTCAGAACCTGATGTTTAATGCATATCTCAAGTGATTTACACAATGGAACACTGGTAGTCAATCTTAACTGCCTGAAAAAGGTCAGAACACCTCACACCTCGGCATCAGGATGTGTAGGAAACTCTAGGCCTTGAAGTGCAGGTATGTTCTCCAAATCTTCTTTTGAGTACAATGGAAAGAACCAAAATGCCTTTTTTGCGCCAAAAACCTTCAAAAATAAAGAGCCCGTAAGAAAAATTAGACCACTAAACATAAAAGGTCCACCCCAAATTTCAACTAGTGATCATGAAAATAATTTACCATATAATATGCTTCAATATAATGATTAAGGTGGCAATCTAACCTTCTTTAGAAATTATGCACACAAGCATTACATTTTTACCTTGATTATTATTTTTAAAAATCACCCTACATACAGGATAGTAATCTTATTGGAATACCCTTTTTCTTCCACCTGCAATTCTCTCAAATCACAAATGAATCCTGTTCTCTATTTCATAGGAACAATTAAGAATGTCAAAGTAGTATAACCTAGTACGTTGATGACCATAAAGTTCATTCAATCCACACTGTAGGAATTACGAAAGGATAAAATATCTATATGTATATACGTATGTCCAGTATGCTCTACCTGCTCGAAATTCTTCTTCCGGCCAAAGTCATACTTCCACCTGACAGCTTTTTTCTTCTCATAGACCTGGAACAGACAATTATACAAGTAACGATTAACCAAGGCAATAACCATCTGCAACTAGCAGGGCTTGCATCTCTGCCCTCAAAAGATGGAGAGTTATTTCTAGGATTAAAAATATATCAGCAAAGCGTTGTCATTTTGACAGTTGGCCATGTCATTGAATGCAATATTGCAAACCATTGTTGCACTAATATGCAGATCTCACACAGCACAAGAAACAATTGTATGATTAAATACAAGTATGGATACAACAACAATGCACCATTATGTTTAATTGCCAAAGTAAATCTAAGTGCACAGGGGATTTTCACAGAATGGGACACAGATGTGAGACAAAAGGTCTGTCCCATTTTGTGAAAATTTTCTGTGGAACACATCTATAATTACCTCTATTGAAGTGGTATTGCTAGATAGAAGAGACACGTGCATAATTAGGAAACAAAGAAGACTCAGTGCAAAAGCTAGGTTCAAAACTGCATCAAGGTACAAAATCTGTAAGAAACATGGAAATGTTGAGACTATAGTGACAAGCATTTGGAGATGATAGTGAGCAATACAAGCATGAGAGTTTACCAAATGCCAAAAACGTAATAGCGAGATTGCCTGGTGAAGCAGAATGGTTCTTGGCTTCTCGGAAGAAATTTATAAAAGTTGGCAGCAATACTAAAGTATTCATTGTTGTCTCCAGAAATGTATAGAGCTGAGAGATCAATAAGCACATAAATAATAACAGCATATGTATGTAGTATAAAAGAATGAATGCAAATCAGAGAGGAACCATCAAATCTTAGTGTGATTTCTAGGCATATTTGAAAAGGTTACAAGAGAAGAGCAGTATAAATGACACCACTCCTCCACATTTGTGAACCACAACAGCATGGCAGCATGGTCACAACTAGACCAATTTTTTTAACGAAAGTTCAATCTAGTTTTCAAACTCATTTGCAAGGTTAGGGAGGAGGCCAAAGTAACAAAAAAACAGTAAGGAGATATAATATAAAATCACCAGGAAAAGTAGGAAAAACTTGTAATTTCGTGCTCCAACACAGTTCACCACCCATACGCAATGGTGATCCATCTTAAGAACACATCTTTGGCCTGCACAAAACATACAGAAACTCAAATGATTCACAGATATGACTGCTCAACCTGATGTCTCATTGCATGCCAACTGAGCTGCAACAATGTTCAAACAAGGCAAATAGAATGGGAAGCAAAATGTAATAATATTCTTTCAACATATCTATACAACAAACAACTTGGAAACATCACATTGAAATTGGGGGTGGAAGTCAGTCACATTAATGGACATTAACAGGAAAGAAAAAGAATCTGAACCTAGAAGAAGAAATGAAAGACATGAGCATCATCAAAGCTAGTTGGAAAGATAAACTTACAAACAGAGCAATGATGGCAACGTGGAGGCTTTCCATTTTTGCAATGGCTGCAGTAGACTAGAGCAGGTCTTCTTTCCAGCCCATCTGAAGAAGACAATGTAGCGGCCAAATTCTGAGTCTCTACACAATCTGAAAATGGCATAGAAGAAGTGCCCGCCTCAAAATTCTGTTCCTCAATCACTGGCTTCCAGTTTTCAGGAACAGAACCAGGGTCACGAAAGACTACCATGAAATAGCACCACAGTAACAACAGAAGCTGCAAAATGAAATGAAATGAATACTTAGTGAGTGATAAACATCTTAGCCATCAAACTTACAGAGTGTTAATTATCCAAATGAAAATATAAAACCCATAAATGGCATTCAAGATATATGTATCAGGATTTTGCAAAATTCATTGATTACATGAATAAAAGGCTGTACCCAGAACATTCCTGGAACTATAGACAGAATATGAACATCACAGTAATCAATGAATTTTGACAAATCCATTACTTGTTTATGACCGCCTAAAAACAATAAAGATACATCAGCCTCACATCCTCATTTGCAAAAACAGTTGAACATGAAAAATTTACGTCATTTTGAATTTATGCATATCAGATGTTGTAGTGACCACTATTGATTGAAACACAGGATGCATATGTCCGTACAAATAAAGAATTAGTGGAGTCTGATGAAGGTAAGTTAATAATAATAGGATAATAAATATGAGTAAAATAGATCCTCATTTGTTTGGTTGGTGCTCCACATTGGATTGGAACATATAATTAATAGCAAAGCATACAACTTTTTTTAATCGATTTAGTTTGAAACAATGAATCTGGTAGAGCCAATATGCAATTGAATACAATTGGGTTCGTTTCGTAGACATAAAAATAGAATTGAAGGAGAAGAAGAATATAAAACAGTAGAGTAGAGTAGAATTGGAATTAGGTAAGTAGGCAGGTAGTAGGTACCAGGAGATGAAAGACAAGGATAACAGTGAATGAGAACAAGGACGTGAATGTGAAGGGATCATCAAGCAAGTGAGGGCCCCAAGTGAGGATGACGACGGCGTAATAAGAGACGGCGATAATAGCGGCGACGAGGACGATGATCAAGTAACCCAGGAATTTGAGGCCGGAGCATAGCTTGAACAGGTTCAGATCCATGCAGGGATTATTAGATCGCCGACCTAACCCGATTTCAGGAGGGATTATTAGTACGGACCAGGACCTCCTGGATCGCTGTGGGAACAAGCGTTTCCAGATGTCCGAAGCCAGGTTTAGGTTTAGGTTTAGGTTTAGGGATTTCAACCGGATTCCAAAACGTGTTTTTGTTTTTGTTCCTGTTCTTGTTTAACAGACGGTCTCTCCAATTCTGAAATTCAGCTCTCCCTCCCAACTCGGACAGACAGAGAGACCACTATCATCCGAACAGCGGGCCCAATCTCATCGCATTACCACTTTTCATTTTTGTTTTGAATAGGTCGCCCCGCCCCCCACAACCCTCTCTTCTTTGCTTTAGCACCGACACTTGACCCTAACCCCTAACTTTAAGTTTAAGTAAAAATCTTATCATAGTCCCCCCAAAAAACAAAATAGTATATTAATGAAATATAAATTATTATTATTTTTTTAATTTTAAATATCACTTTTTAATTTATTTTTAATGTCAATTGTTGATGTGTTAACTATTTATCAACAAAATTAATTTTGTTGTCAAATTTATAAGTGATATTTTAAGAGTCTTAGTATTATTATATTTTTGTAAGGGTCTTGTTAATAAATATTTAGGACATAATAAATAAAAAAAGATTTAAAAAAAAAAAAAAAAAGAATATACTCCTTATTGAATTTGAATATTTTCCCTTGGATTCAATGTACTTTTTAATCCTTTTACTTATTTTTCAACATTTTTTGTTTGTTTTTTACCTCAATTTCAATGCTAAATAATGTCCCTTAAGCACTAATTAGAAGACAACTTTTATAAATTTTAGAATATTTTTCACTGTATAAAAATTTCAATAACAAACAATGGTGATGGCAATTGTTTTACATTTGCTTAAAATTCGGTGCCAATAATTGCTTAATTTTTTTATTTTTATTTTTATTTTAGGATAGACCAAGACCGAGACCAAGTTAGCCATTTTTCAAACAGAGTTATTTTTTGACAAAAATTGGGGAAAGTACAAATAAACCTCAGTTCGAAGGAGAAAACGCTCCGACCATACTTCCGTCAAACCCACTGTCCCTCCCCACACACACCGCCTCACACACCTCACCTACCTCAGGTAAATTAACTTCCCATTTTCTCTCTCTCTCTCTCTCTCTCACACACACACACACACACATCTTTTTTCACAAAGAAAATCTTATTATCAATGTTGTTTGATTTGATTGATTTTGGGGTAGTTAGGGTTAGGGTTTTATAGCCGGAGCAGATATGCAACAACCACAACAGATGATTCCTATGATGCCTTCATACCCTCCCACTAACATCACCACCGAACAGATTCAAAAGGTATAATTTTTTTCAATTAATACCTCCTCAATTTCTTAATTTTACTATGTCCTCCTTATTCAAAACCAATTTTTTTGTCTATGTATTTATTCATCGTCTGTTCATTGAATTGGAGTTGGAGTTGGAGTTGGAGTTTTGGCTATCTTTTCTCCATCATTCTAATTTGGTCAGCAAATTATTGGACATAAAAATTAAAAACAAAAAGAAAAGAAAGAACCCCCTCGATTTTTTGGGTGTTTCGCAGACCAACTTTGTCCCGTATGTCAATTGACCACTTATAGGCCAATTGTCTCAAAATGTTCAGATCCGTGTTTGAAAACGTGCTAGTTCCTAATATTTTGCTTATGGGGTTTTCAAATAATATTTCCGTAAACCATGTGGAACCATTCACTAGCGGGCAGGACTCATAGAATTCCATGTGGCTATACTAGGTGCCTTGTTAACCCTTTATTACAGCACTTCCCTTACTTTTACTGTCTTGTCATTATGCGGCTAGCTTTTAAAAAGCGACCACAACCGCTTTTCAGAACCTTATTATGGGGTATAAACAGAGATGTACTAGCTCTTTGAAGCTCCCTTGTTGGTTGTTGAGAATGAGCATTGAAGGGATCAAGGATAAACTAGATTTACCTAATATTATAATGATTCAATTATCTATCATTATGAAGATTTAGTGTTCAAGGAGATGGATGGTGGTTTTAATATTCATGTATAATTGTTAGCAATTTATAGCAATCTAGGAAAGGAACAACTAAAGGAACATACCTTTTTCAATAGAACGTGATTTCCAATTTTATTTACCCTTGTCAGATTTGTCTTGTTATCATTGTTGTTTGTTTGTTTGTTTGTTTGTTTTTTTTTTAATTTTAAATCAACCTAATGCCATGTAATTCAATAGTACATCTGTCTACCTAAAGCCCATTTGAACATTCACAATAAGCCCTTTCCATCATCCTATTCAAGGATATTTATGTTATGCCCAATTATTTCACATGTAATTGATATTATTTTGCTAATCCTATGTTCTCATCACTATTTAAGTGTTGTTGTAAAACTGCAAAATTTTCCTTTGGATCAACTATGGAATAAATGGAGCAATTTTCCATTGCATGAAGAGTTATTTTTATAATCTTTCTTATCATATGGGTAGATGGGAGTGTTAAGGGACAGGGTAGGCCTAGATTGACGTTGACTTGCGTTGTAAATAGAGATATGAATCTACTTAATTTGACTAACGAAATGGCCTTCGATAGGGCCGCGTGAAGAAAAAGGATTCATGTATCCGACCCCATTTGATGGGACTTAAGGCAAGGCTTGGTTTGGTTTGGTTTGGTTTATGATTTGCTCTCCCTTGTTGATATTTAAATCATCATACGTGCTAGTTGAAAAGCAAGAGCTTGCCCTCACAATGAATATCATTTATTGCGCAAGTGGAGGCTTCACAATAATGCATCAAGCATTCAGGCTTGCATGTGTTTATCTTTTATCCAAGTTTTAGCTTTCAATATCTTATATTCTGAAAAGTAAAAGGGCTTAGATTTATTAAACTAACCCTATGTTTGATTCACTGGAATAAAAGTGAAATAGAATGGAATGCTTATTTCTTAGCCTTTCTACAAATAACCATTCACTATTTATATATTGATAAATAAAATGACCATTCACTAATAATGATGAATGATATGATGATTCCATATGATATATATTTTGTCATTTTTTTTGTGACCGAACTTGATATTAGACATCTGAATTCCACCTTCATTCCAATGAACTAAACACTACCTAACTTTGCATGCTGCAATATCATCATTATTTGGAATTTGTTTAAGATATTTACATCTAGCTTATACTTTGTGATTCCTTTTGCGATCTTCTTGTTTCTTAAATTAATTTCCAAATGTGAATGCATAATTCTACAACTATTACTTTGTTCCCCAACTAGAAGTATTATTATTTTCTTGTTGAATTTTCCTTTTAGTTGCAATTAACCAAACTTATACTGGACTGGGCGATCCAAGTTCTAACTGGCTGAATCAGGACCTTGGTCTAGAAATAGTCCATTAAAACCCTTGAAATTGTTTATTTTAATGATCTTAGTTAAACTTATGGTTTAATCATTGAAGCCCATTAGAGCTGTGCAAAAGGAAAATTTTAATAATGGTTATATATATATGGAGAGAGAGAGAGAGAGAGGGTGCCCAGCCATTAAATTCCCAAACCCACTTTGACACCTCAACCCTGTAGCGCCATGTTTTCCTTTTTTGACAGTGTTGTCTATTCTTCCTTCATTTATCTTTATTATTTAGTATTTCTTTCATCTCCGCTACTTATAATCTGAAACCTTGTGCTTAATGTATGAATCTCTCTCTCTCTCTCTCTCTCTCTCTCTCTACTATGCACTGTGTGGATGAGTTCTCGCCATGTTCATATTTTCAAATTTTAACAAATCAATGAAATGATTATGCCAACAAAATAATTTGCTTCAAACATCAAATTATCAAAGATACAATTGTTGTGAATTTTTATGACTAAAATTTAGGTTTCCATTAGTTAAAATGAAAGTAGACTAGGACTTCCATAAACTACGTAAAGAGTGAATCTCCTCCAATTGTTGCATTCCACTTTTCTTTTTTCTCTGATTTTTCTGTTGAATCTCTCTATAGTGATCAATCCATGTATTTAATTTTTACTATTTATCAACTTTTAACAAATATATTAACATACATAAGTCCTTGTCATTCAAGCTTCTTTGTGTCTTGTGCATGTTTATGTATATATGGTAATTTTTGGGTTGCATGTTATAGTTGTAAGTGTTATGTGTTTCCTTTATTTTTAATAATTTAGTTTTGTTTTTGTTTTTGTTTTTGTTTTTCAATTTAATTACAACATTGTGGTACAATGCCGTTCAATTGTCTAGGTTTCAAAACATTGCTCACAACTTCAATGATGTTTTACTAATTTGTCACCTCTCTTGGTGGCAGATAAATGCATTCCTATTTTATTACTATATATACTCACTCTTGAAGTAGGTTGTGAACCATAAGCCGTTGATGTGCTAATTTAAACTTGTATGATTAAGCAGATCTAGCGAGTAAGGTTTGAGAAAGTAAAGTTTGGGAATGATTATGATTAATATGAGAACTTTGGAAATTTTTGTCACTAAATTTTACCTTGAAATCAGAGTTCTATAACGTAAGACTGCTTTATTCTATTATGTATTGTAAAAAGCTTGGTCATGCTTCTTGCATAGTTGAATTCTCTATATCATCATCCCTTGTGTACTATTAAATAAATAATAAAAAAATGAAATTTAATGCTTCCTCTTCATGTGCATAATGTGTTGTGATTGGTGCAGGGTGGAGCTTCCCATATTAAGGCACGGGTGTTCATATTATTGCCATAACTTTAATAGTGTTTGGTTGATTTCCTTAGTGCTTCTACTTCAACCATTGGTACCTAATGTATCTGATATAATGGCTAATGTATATGCTGATATGCGAATTGCTTTTCTAAATGAATGGTGCAGTATCTCGATGAGAACAAGAAATTGATTTTGGCAATTTTGGATAATCAAAACCTCGGAAAACTGGCTGAATGTGCCCAGTAAGTCGTCCTCTCTCTGCCTCTGTGTCGGTGGGTTGGGGTGTTTGCTTTGCGTGTTTTGTGTTTGATTACTTAGTTTAAACTTTAAGAAAATATAGCCATATTGCTATGAAGCACTGACACTTCAAAACAAATGTCGTAGCCATGTCAAACACACGGACACGGTAGTAACACGTATAGGACATGCCGCATGGCATGTCTCCTTATTTAATTAATTTATTTCGAGGGACAATTCGAGGACACACTGGAGACATGCCAACTATCTTTTCCCCCATTTTCTTGGTGTTTTTGATGAATGTTGGATGTTGAATGTTTATTATTTTTTTCCTAAATTTAAATACGTAATATATCGTCCATAAAAAAAGATATAAAGATATGAACTGTAAGTGTTAATTTAAAAGTGTTTTATTTTTTTTAAAATATAGAATTAGAGTTAGTTTTTGTTAATATTGATTGTTTGTGGATGTAATATTAATCAAGATAGCAAATAAAAATATATGAAAATATATTTTATTGTCGTGTTCCCACCGTGTCTGTGTCCCTATTTTTTTGAAATCGTTGTGTTCCATGTCTGCATCAGTGTCCGTGTCCACATCCGTATTTGTCTCCGTGCTTCTTAGCCATATTGCAACCAATTGTATCAGTTTGTACAAGTGTATCAAATATAAACCATTTTGTATTTGCACACACATCCATCTACATATAGGACTGAATTTGTTGATTCTGTTTCAATCCAAAGATAAGACTTAAGATCTTAGTCAATTTGTACTTGCCCAAATGAAAAAATAAATAAATGAGAACAAAAGACAAGGTCTAAGTTCATATTGAATTCAAAATCTTTTGTTTCTACTGATGTCACACAAATATTATCATGAATGCTGTCATGTATTCATGTGAAGTTGAGGTAATGATTTTGTAAATGATAAACTTCAAATTGTGCCAGAGTAGTTTGTTTTTTGTATGCATGTGTGTTTCTTTGTTGTTCTTCTTGCTACTTTGCTATCCCTTACAAAATGCTCTATGATGGGTTATGTTAATCTGCCAGCAAGTAGAACTCTAACAGTAAAGAAACCACAAATTTATATCGGATATGAGATGGGTGCTGATCATTTATTCTACTATAGTTGAGCATCCAATTTGTAGGTGCCAAGGTGCATGTGCACTTGTACTCGCAAATAATCATGTGTATGTGGACAATGAATTGATTAATGAGATTTGGGATGACTCTTCTTTGTATACGTGAGCTAGACATTCATGAGACACATGATATTCTGGATGATTTAGGTACCAGGCTCAGCTTCAAAAGAATTTGATGTATTTAGCTGCAATTGCTGATGCCCAGCCACAAGCACCGGCAATGCCTGCCCAGGTTCCTTCTAAACTAAAAGATCCTCCATATTTCATCTATTCTTACGGTGGAATACATTTTAAAATATTTTCTTTTGGTGGAAAACATTTTAAAATATTTTCTATGTTTGGTTGCAACCTTAAAACTAATGTGCTAGTGACTGAACTGGAAGCGGTGGTGATGGTGGGGTGTGGTAGAGGTGGGGATGGGGGTTGTTGTGGTGTTGGTAAGATTTTAATCCAATGGAAAACGATTTCCATCTAAATAAGCTTGTTTCCATTGATTTTTTTTTTTTTTTTTTTTTTTTTGGGGTGCCCGGAAAATGGTTTTGGCTGAAACAAACAGAGCTTTAATGTTTTTTCTCACTTATCTGTGTTGGCTCTTTGCAGATGGCTCCACATCCTGCAATGCAACCAGGAGGGTTTTACATGCAGCACCCTCAAGCAGCAGCTATGGCTCAGCAACAAGGTATGTTCCCACAGAAGGTGCCCTTACAGTTCAATAACCCACACCAAATGCAAGAACACCAGCAGCAACAGCAGCAGCTACACCAACACCACCAACAAGCCATCCAAGGCCAAATGGGTATGAGACCTGGAGGTACCAACAACGGCATGCATCCCCCGCATTCCGAGACCACTCTTGGAGGCGGCAGCAGTGGTGGTCCCCCTCAAGCTGCAGGCCCGAGCGATGTACGTGGAGGAAACAAGCAAGAAGCTTCCGAGGCCGGGGCAGGTGGCATTGATGGCCAGGGTGGCTCAGGTGCCGGGCATGGTGGCGGGGATGGAGAGGATGCCAAGTGATGTGGCACGTGGGTCATGTCCCACATAGATCAATGTGGGTGTTGATAAGTAGGTCTCTCTTAACAGTAGAATGGAATTTGGTCTGGTGAGCTTTCCTATCTTGAACAAGGAACAGAGTCTTGATTGTTTTACTCAGTTTTATAGAACAGGTAGGTTTGTGTTGTGTTTTTAAGAACCTGGCATGCCCATGAAAGAAGACCATATTTAGTGATAAAAGGATTGATGTTTGTCGATGCCCGCGTATGTCGTTCTGTAACAGCTTGTAATGGATGCTGGGTGTTGTAGAAACAGTGATCCCTACACATGTCTGGTGTTGGTCATGGTCTCTATTAGGTCTCTCCTGATGATTAAATCAAGTATTGGTTCTCTTGCTTATGATGGTGATTTGAATTTGAAGAGACTAGTGGCATGTTTTGTAGGAGGGAAAAGGAAATAACATAATGAATGTTATATTAAAATTGTGCGCCTAATGATTTTAACAAATCCCAAAAATCATTTTATTAAAATAAGGGAAGATTTGGTACTCTTTTGCTTTGGATTTATAAATAAACCTTAATGTGTTGCTTTAGATACACTTGAAGTAATATTCTGATATGTACACACTATATGTTTCCATTGATTCCAAGCAAGGTTGACAGTGTAGTACATTCCGGTCTTCCTTCATCCTAGTAAAGCTAAGACAGGGGGCAGAGTTGTACGGAGAAGCTGGGGTGGTAGTGGCTACTACAATGCTTGCACAGAGAGGGGCAGAGTTGCAAAATGTCTTAAACAAAGCGATCTAATGCGCAACAAGGTAATTTGTTCCATAACCTTTCTACTGGTCTAATGGATTTGAATGCACAAGTGAGAAATTGACCAATATATTTGGAGAAAAGATTGAGACTTACATTTTAAGTCTCCTAATCGTATCCACAATGACATGACAAGTTATGTGTTAACTTTTTGATTTGTTATAAATTTAATCGTATAATGTCTAACTCCCTCGGTTCAAATTTTCTAGAGTGATTTTCCAGAGTCATAAGATAAGAGTTTGAGCATTGGAAAATGAAATGATAGAGTTTGGGAGTTTTTTTTGGGTGAATATAGAGTTTGGGAGTTGATAGCTTTGGTGAAATTAAATCTTAGTCATTCATTCAAAAAATCACTTTACTATGTTATTGTGGGTGAATTATATGTTATAATGTGTCCCACATTGTTTGGAGTTGCCCCACCTGTTCTAGTTATAAGGTTCCAGTTTCCTTTTCCTTAATACCCGGGTTTTAAGGAGAAGTGTGGACCAAGTTTTTCAATTTTGTATGAGAACTTAGTTGGGTCTGTGATTGGTGTGTGTCGTTTGTCCGACTAATGTATGTTGTGGTTCATGAGGGTGTGTTGGAATATGTTCCACATCGCTTAGAGTTACCCTATCTGTGTTAGTTATAAGGCTCCAGTTTCTTTACTCCTTAATACCTGTGTGCCGTTTGTCTAGCTAGTGTATGTTACTTAGTGCTTGTGTGTCGTTTGTGTGCTAGTTATAAGGCTACAGTTTCCCTGCTCCTTAATACTTGTGTGCCGTTTGTCCGACTAGTGTATGTTCCCGGCTAGTATGTGTGTGTGCCGTTTGTCCGACTAGTGTATGTGCTGGTCCAAGAGGGTATGCTATTTATAAGACTACAGTTTCCCTGCTCCTTAATACATGTGTGCCGGTTGTCCGACTAATGTATGTTCCTTAATACCTGTGTGCCGTTTGTTCGGCTAGTGTATGTCCTGATCAAGAAGGGTGTGCTAGTTATAAGGCTATAGTTTCCCTACTCCTTAATACCTGTGTGTCGTTTGTTTGACTAGTATATATTCTCGACTAGTGTATATCCTAGTTTAGGAGAGTGTGCTAGTTATAAGGCTACAATTTCCCTACTCTTTAATACCTGTGTCGTTTGTCCGACTAGTGTGTGTTCCTTAAATTTTGTGTGCCGTTTGTCTGGCTAGTGTATGTCTTGGTCCAAGAGGGTGTGTTGGAATTTGTTCTACATCGCTTAGAGTTAATGTGTTTTATATCGCTTGGAGTTGCCCCATCTGTATTAGTTATAAGACTCCAGTTATAAGGCTACAATTTCCCTACTCCTTAATACCTGTGTGCCGTTTGTTCGACTAGTGTATGTTCCTTAAATCTTATGTGCTGTTTGTCAGACTAGTGTATGTCTTGGTCCAGGAGGGTATGTTGAAATGTATTTTACATCGCTTAGAGTTAATGTGTTCTACATCACTTAGAGTTGCCCCATCTGTATTAGTTATAAGACTTCAGTTTCTCTCTCTTTAATATCTAGATTTCAAGAAGTGTGAACTGAACTTTTCAAGTTTATAAAACTCAAATTGTGGGTCGTTAGCACTTCTCATGCATTTATTTCTTTGAATAGTCCCTTCCAAAATAATCCTACTACATCCCCATAATTCTTATCTCAAATTTTATCTAAAAATGTCATTATATAAGTCAGATTCATTTGGTATATGACCCATAAAACACTCATTACATTTTAATCGCACACAACAATTCTGAAACTATTTCTTGATAAATATTATGGACTGTAGCATTAGTGCTTCCAAAAACGAAAAGTTAAGTGCAAAGACCTTCCATGGAACAGGGACACGCGCACGTCAAAAACGAGGTTCTCTCTCCATGTAGCTTTAGATATATCAAGTGCAAAACCGATTTCACATTGACGCGGCCACGTTTGACGAGTGTTTTTTTTAATTAAAAAGTTAAAAGAATTATTAAAAAAATTAAAAAGTCAATAACTTATATTAAAAAATTTAAAAAAAAATTTATTTTTTACATATATTTTCGTATAAAATTAAAAAGTCATTCCAAAGATATTAAATTTTTTTATATCATATTTTAGCTAAAAAATCAAAAGATTACTAAAAAAGTCTGTTCCTAAACGAGGTCAAACATCTAGAAACACTCTCCATTTGCAATAAAATTAAAATATATATATATATATATATATTGTTAGAAAATTTAAAAATTCTACCAAATATTTCATGAGTGTGGGACCCACCAGGAGCGGAGCTAGGAATTTAATATAGGAGGAGCACCCATTAATTACAATTTCAAATTTTTTCTTCTCAAATCAATAACAATAATATAATAATAATTTTTCGAACTAATGTTAAATATTAAAAATTAATATCCATTACAAAAAGTTTTAAATTTTAAACTTTTACAATTGATCCCGACGAGTTTTCATCTTTTGAAATCTTTCCATAATAGTATCATTGTCAATGCCATCAAAAATATCTCTCTCGATGTAGACAATCAAGCTATCATTTATCCATTCATCACCTATTCGGTTCCGCAACCGATTCTTCACAATATTCATAGCTGAAAATACCCTCTCAAGAGTAGCAGTCGCAACATGTAAGATTAATGCTAAAGTCAAGAGCAAATACACCAATGGATATACTTTGTCTCTTCCAGTCTCTACCATTTTCTTAGCAAGATCGGCAATTCCATTCAACATTGAGAACTCACTACTAGATAATATGTCGATAATATATGTATTAAGTTGATCATTAAGTACCATGAGCTCCACTGAAGAAAATTCTTTGGGATAAAATTCAGCAAGATGAATTAACTTTTTCCTGTCAAAACTAGAGAAAGAGTTAGATGGATTCAAACATGCCACACAAAGTAACAACTCAGTGTTCGATTCAGTGAAACGAGCATTTAGTTCTTGAATTTGCATATCTAAAATAGTGTAGAATAACTCAGCGCGATAGTAATGTAAGTTTGTAATTTCTTGAGCATTGCGCCTTTTTCTCCCTCGAGCTACAAACATATCTTCCATTTGGGGAACATCAATTTCATGCTTTTCACAAAAAGACAAAATATCATCAAGTAAAGATGTCCACCCACTCTCCCTCATCTTTTGGAGTCGTACTTTAGAAATTTGAACTAAATTCATGGCATTAACAATATCTTGATCTTTCCTTTGTAGTGCTTGCGATAACTCACTTGTAATAGCCAATATCGTTTTCATCAAATAAAGGTTGAATACAAACTCAAACGATTGAATTGAGTCCAACAATATATTTGCTTCTGCTCGTTGTTCTGAATTTGAACCATCCTCCGAAATCATTTCAAGCACATCAATCACTGTTGAAAACATACTAGCCAAGCTGACTAAAGTACCATAGTGTGAACCTCAACGTGTATCACCAGCACGTTTAAGATTAGTTTCTTGATTTAAGCCTTACCCACTAGATAGCTCTCCAGTATTAAGTGCCTCAGCAACTTTTGCAGCTTGCTTCTCCCTAACAATATATCGGCGTTTACATGATGCCCCAACAACATTCACCACATTAGAAACCAAAGTGAAAAGTAAAGCAATTTGATTATGATTCTTTGCCACGGCTACAAGTGCCAATTGTAATTGATAAGCAAAACAATGAACATAATATGCACAAGGATTCTCTTTCAGTATAAGTGTTTTAAGACCATTGAACTCACCTTGCATATTACTAGCCCCATCATGTCCTTGACCCCGCAATCTGAAAATACTCAATTCAAGTTTGGAGAATAAATTTTCCATAGCTTGTTTAAGTGAGAGAGCATTCGTATTAGCAATATGCTCAATACCCAAAAAGCGCTCAATCACTTGGCCTTTTTTGTCAACATATCGTATTACAACTGCCATTTGCTCCTTAATTGATATGTCACGGGCTTCATCAATCAAAATAGAAAAAAATGCATCATCAAGATCTCTAATAATCACATTGATAGTTTCAAATGCGGCCATATTTACAATGTCTTTTTGAATATCAGGAGATGTCAACTTGATATTTTGTGGAGCATTGCTCAATGTGACCATTTTGACATCTTCATTAACTTGAGAAGTTCAAGAAAATTTCGTTGGTTACTTGAATTTGCAGATTCATCATGCCCACGAAACGCAAGTCCTTGTCTTAAAAGAAATTTAACGCAATCAACCGATGAATTCAAACGGGTTCGATACTCAATTCGAGCTTGATCAGATTGTTTGAAAAAAATCGTTTCAATATGTTGGTTTTGGTTTAACAAGTCTTGACAGTTACTCCAAGCTTGATTATGAGCACTATTGGGACCTCCAACATGAGTCTGAATTTTTTTTTTTCTCTTCCAATTTGATAAACCCTCACCAACAAAAGAATCACCACCAGCTTGATCTCCAATATCGGGTTTGAAAAGATAACAACATAAACAAAATGCTGCATCTTTTGCTACACTATACTCCAACCAATTAAGAAATTCACTAAACAAAGCCTGATTAAATCGCCGAAGTTTTTGTCCAAATGATTTTTGTGAAAAATTATGATCATGAGGTTGATAAGGACCTTTTTGTAGATATGCCCTACGAATTCGGTCTCGATCATTAGCATTATAGTCCATAATCCGAGGCCGTAGTCCTGAATCTGCAAGAAGGTCTACTAAGTTGATTTCTATGCGGCTTTGTTTTGCGGAAGAATAATTTTTATCTTTTTCTTGAGAAAGAGACGATTCCCACTTTGATTTTCTTTTGAAATATTTCTCCATGACTGTTTGAAAAAACTAAAAATCAAAATAAAAATTCATAATTAAAATCTCAAACCCCCCACAAATCAAAATCTTCAATTTTAATACAAATCAAAAAAATTAAATTCGCACAAATAACAACAAATCAAAAATTTTAATTTTAGCACAAATTATAACAAATCAAAATCCCTAATTTAAATATTAATCACTGCAAATTAATATTTTTAATTTTAGCACAAATCAAATTCCTAATTTTAGCACAAACAACAACAAACCAAAATTCCTAATTTTAATATAAATTACCACCAATTAAGATTCATAATTTTAGCATATCAAAATCTCTTATTTTAACATAAATAATAACAAATCAAAAAAAATTTACAAATCAAAACTTAACAAATAATTATAAATTAATACCCATAATTTTTATTTAAAAGTTAAAAAAATAATAATAAAGTCACCTGTAAATAATGAAGAGAAGATACCAAGGTTGTAGTGTGGTCCCAAATCTGTGTTTTGTGATCTTAATTTGGTGAATTGCGAGTCGGTAAATTGCAAAACAACAAAGGGAAATAAAGAAGACAAAGAAAATATGAAGATACTCCACAAGTACTGTGAATAAATAAAAAAATAAAGAACTTCATACACTTATAGGGTTTTAGAGTTTTAGCCTTATTATAATTAGAGTTGTGTGTACTCACCTAAAAAAGTTATGTATCAATATTTGATTGGGATTAGAATTCCTAAAAAATAAATAAATAAATAAATAAATAAAAATACAAACTTGGGCGTGCGTGGTGTGTGTGTGTGAGAGTGGTCAGTGGGTGTGTGAAAGCAAAGGAGACCACACTTAAAAAAAAAAAAAAAAAAAATTGCCAAAGTCAAGGGGGGCACGTGACCCCTGGGCCCGAGCTGCCTCCGCCCCTGGGACCCACATACACCATGTGAGAATCATGTAAAACATTTAATAAAAAAAAATAAAGATTGGAACCCCCTTTCCCTCCACCCCCTTTGACCCCCTTTCTTTTTTGATTGGTCACTTTTTTTTTTTTCTTCTCCTCCAATCACCACCCGCCACGTGTGTGGGGGGATGGTGGGGGTAGAAGTTTGAGGGGGTCTAAATTACTGCTGTAATAAAAATTTTAGTAAAACTTTTAAGATGTCTAACATTTTTGTAAAAAAATAAAAATGAAAATGAAAGTGATTTGAAACAAACCATTAGTGGGGACCAAAGAGCGAGAACGGGTCGTCTGTGCCCCTTTCCCTGTAGCACCCCCTGTAGCCCCCAAAACGACGTCGTTTTGGGGGCGGATTTTTAGAAAAAAAAAAAAAAAAACGCAGAAGAGGGAGGGAGGAAGGAGAGGAGAGGAGAGAGGAAGGAAGGAGGAGGGGGGGCCGGACTGAACTGGAGGGGGCCATAAATATTGGGAGAGGAGGAGGAGGAGGAGGAGGAGCTGCATGACCATGGTGCTGCGGCAGCGATGGCGGCGACGCGACGACGGCGGCGACGATGGCGAGGACGGCGACGGCGAGCTCGCCTCCTCCTCCTCCCTCCCTCTCTCTCTCCTTCTCCTTCCTCCCCCCTCCCTCTTCTGGATTTTTTTTTTTTTTTTTCCTGAAAATCCGCCCCCAAAATGACGTCGTTTTGGGAGCTACAGGGTAGTGCTACAGGGTAGCGCTACCGAGGATCCGGATTCCCAAAGAGCAACCTCACATTTGAATCCTCGACACAGACAACCTTGTATGCATTCACATAATTCCAGGCCCACTCATAAATGTATATGTACATATATATAGGACCACTTTAATACGTACATTTGTACAATCCATCTTTAATATTCATCCCAAACGTCAGAATATGGTTCATAAATCCACATCAAACTTGAAAATCAGAATCTTTTGTTATCGGAAAGGTAAAGATGAGAAAAATTAAAACAAAACAGACATATAATGATTTACGAGATTGAACAATAATTTTATGTTTATATACGAATAATGAGCTTATAATCAATCAACTCTCTGGCTCTCTAGACAAATTGGGCTAGAATAAACCCAAATATAAATATTGGGTCAAAACTATCATTTCTATTTTATTCACTTTTTATAATCTTTACACTGTATTTGGTTGGGGATCTGAAAAGGAATTTGTAAACAGAAAGGGAAAGTGTAAGTGAAATATAAATAGAATATATTTACATTTCATCTAATTTCACATACATTTTTTCTTTCTCTTTTCATAGCCCTTCCCAAATCCCTCAACCAAACATTGCCTTACAAGGAATTTCCTACCCAAATAATTGATTCATACACAATTTTATACCATGTTTGGAATTATGGAAGCATAGAATTGGAATTTGAATCTATCTTTAATTCAAAATTTCAGGTAAGATAAGCACATGGTATTGAAGACTACACATATGATTCCAAATCCAAAGTTCGGGTTCTATATATCGCAATTTGCAAAAGGATACTGTGTATTTATATCACTAGATATATAGTTGTGTTGAATGAAAGCTAATTTAGAGTTTTGAATAGACTCTTCGTTGTCTTTTATTAAGATGAGGGGTCAAGTAAACTTATCGCCAATTCCCAATGGATACCTACCAACCATATTGTGAAGCGAAACAACAAAAATAGAATTTTTTTTTTTAAAAAAAAAATTAACATGATAAATACATACATACAATAATAAATACATGGGACCAGCTTTCTTTACAACCTGTTTTTACTCTTGTTTCATCAGGCATCGCCTTTTATGCATATATATACATAATGTAAACTATATCTACAAAAAAAATGCAACGAATGGTTAGGATTAATCTCAAGGGAAAATTAGTAAAACATCGCTCTCCAAATTTGTATAGTAGGAGAGGTTCAAGATATTTTTATTATTAGTTAAGGTCCTTTAATATTTTCACAGAGAAAATTCGACATTGAGAAATTTCACTCGACTCATAAAAATTTCGGCCATGACCCAGAGAAATTTTAAAATTTCTCTATAAAATCAGAAAAATTTCTTTGTGAAAATTAAAAATTTTTTGAGTCGATTAAAATTTCTTTGTAAAAATGTTAAAAAACCTTAACTAGTATAAAAATATTATATATCTTTTATTTTATAAAATTTTAATATTAGGGATTTCAACAAAAATTCTCCTAATCTCAATTATGAAGAGTTCATGTTCAAAATAAATGCAACCTGTTAGTTAATACATTTTCTCTCAGCTATTTTGTTTTTTGTATTAATGTTTTTAATATATCAAGAGATACATGGCACAAAGGAGTCGAATCTACAACCTCTGTAAATCAAGGCCAGCTGGACCACAAAACCAGCTAAGCTCAGGCTTTAGGCCTCTAAATTTAGGAAGGCCTAATTTTTTGATATAATATAATAGGATCATGGGATTCATTATTGAATAAAAATACCTAAAACAAGGACTCAAACTTTGTCTTACCCCAAAGAAAAAAAAAAGATAATGTAACATTAGGGGTTTTTTTTTTTAGATGGGAACATTTCTTATAGAATATTATCAACAATATCTGTAACAGCTGCTCCTGCAGAAAGAAATTTTTTAAAATTAAAATTGATAAAATCTTACCTTAAATCAACTATGTTATATGAAAGATTAAGTGAATTAACTATATTATCAATTGAAAAAGATTTGTTAGCAAAACTTGAATATAAAGCTTTAATTAATATTTTTGCATCTCAAAAAGCTAGGAAAATAAATTTTAAATAAAAATTTTATTAAAAAAATTATTATATAAAAGACCTCATTTTTAATTATTGCTTTAGGCCACAAATTATATAGAGTCAACCTAGCTGTAAATATTCTAATTATATATATTTGTTAGTAAAATTATGATTTGGGATAAATTAATAGGAGTAAATCGATAGCCGTCCACAATTTTCACAAGAACGAAGCGTGAAAAACAGGAACTACTTCTATAATTACAAACGAAGAACTAATTGCTATACGGTCAAGTTACGAAGGAAAACTATCTAATTGATTCTCTTATTTTTAACAAATGTTGTGAAATGGATTTGATGATGTCTCTCCCTTTGAATTCTTTCTTTTTGTTCTTTTGCATTGGCTACAACCACTGCAGCCACGGCTCCTTTCTTGATGCATGCCTGGAAAAATTGTCAAACTCATCTCGACTACTTCCTTTTTTGTTTGTTTGCTTGCTTTATCTGATCACGAGTTTGAAGGAACACTTATCCATTCCACTTCAAGCCAAGGGCGGAGCCAAAAAAAGGTTCAAGGGACTCATGTGCCCCATAATTTGATATATATATTATTGTTATATGTAAAATATATTTTCTTTTTTCTTAGCATGTTCTTTGGCTAGAGTTTATTATATTGTTCACAGTAGATAGTTATTTGATATTTAGGGAGTACCATATGATATTATTTTATGTAATAATCTAAACTAATAGTGTAGCAAAAAATCTTATGGAATGAATATAATGAACTCATTATTTTTAAATAGTTGATAGACTACTTAGAGTTGTTTGGAAAGATGGTTAAAAGTTAACTTTTTAATTTTTCTAATTTCTTTTAAAAAAACGTGTAAAAAATGTAAGAGATGATATAACCAAAATAAGTTAAAAGCTTTAACCATCTTTTCAAAAAAGCTCTAAGTGCCTATTTGGTGCAGCTTAAAAGCTGCATATTTTAGCTTTCAGCTTAATGTAAGTTATTTTGATGTGTTTGGTTTAGATTATGGCTTATAACTTTTTAGAAGTCAAAAATCAGTTTATTCTTTGAATGGGGGAGGAGATGCTTAATTTATAAGTCAGTTGTCAGCTTATGTTCATAATTATAAGCTATAAGCTGTTTAGGCATAATCTATAAGCACTTTCCCACAGTTCTACCAAACAGGGCCTTAGTGTGATTTGTGACTTCCATAATAATTTTCATTTGAAACACATTATTTATAAGTAATATCATCTCTAATATTTTTCTTTCAGAATATATTTTATAATAATTTATTCTAGGGAAAATTATTTATAAGTCCTATTAGGGAGACTTATGTTACATATGGTCCTTTTAAAAAATTTATGTTCCCATAAGTCCTGTAGAAAGTTTGTTGACACATTTACTTTCAATATTAGTTGTTAATATCATAAATAATAGTAAAACCATATATAGAAAATTAAATGTTACCATATATCATATCTATATAAACGTAACGTAACGTGACACCTATAATCTATGGTAACATACAATTTATGATATAAACGTAACGTAATGTGACACTTATAGGAAATTGTATGTTACCATAGATTATATTTATATAACCGTACCGTAACGTAACGTAACATCTACATAAATGTAACGTGACACCTATAATTTATGGCAACATTCAATTTTCTATATAGAAAATTGAATGTTATTATAGATTATATCTACATAAACGTAACGTAACATGACACCTACATAAACGTAACGTGACACCCATGATCTATGGTAACATTTAATTTCCTATATAGAAAATTAAATGTTGCCATGGATCATATTTATATGAAACGTAACGTGATAGCAATATAAACCAGCAACATTTTCACATTTAATTTAAAAAAATAAAAACTCATTAAGTTTGCGAAAACTTAACGTGAACGTTTATGTATGTGTCACGTTACGTTACGTTTATATAAGTGTCACGTTACGCTACGTTTATGTAAGTGTCATGTCATGTTACGTTTATATAGGATTTTGTGGAATATATTCCTATCTAAACAGGACTTGAGACTCTATAAGAAATTACACAGGATTTAGCCTACCATAAGTGTCTGAAAAAGGACTTATAAATAAGTCTCCCTTTATTCTATAAATGAAGTATTTTTATTTTCTAAAATTAAAAATTTTGATTCATAATTGTTGTGCTAAAATTGTAAACTTACATTACCATCTCACACCGAACTATTCCATACTATTATAAAATTTTGATTTGATACTATTAATAATGAATATTTAATTTATTATACTTAAATTTAGCCCATAAAATTATTATAATCTTAATATTAATCATAATTTTTTATTTAAAAAAATTATGATTAATAAGTATTCCTCTAACTTAGGTCAAGTTTGGCATTTTTAAAATAATTCATCTTTTTATCTTTTTATCTATTTTCCATCACATCACCTCTCTATTTTCTATACATCTTTTCATAAAAAGACAAAAAATACACTTATTTAGATCATTCCAAATAACCCCTTAATTTTTTAGCCCCACTACTGCTTCAAGCCATCAACAAATGATCTCAGGCCATGTCATCGTCTCTGTCAACTTATCAATTTTCATATTTTAGGCTTTGTTTGGGAAGACTAAATAAGTGTACTTTTTGTCTTTTTAGACAAAAAAATTAAGGTTGAAAATATGGATGTTTGGGTTAACTTTTTGACTTTTTATGGAAAAATGTGTAATAAAAAATTGTGAAAATTGGTTTTTAGAAGAAAATTTGAATTGGGAGTTGTGCAGCCGTAATTGTTGACTTTTGGTGAATAATGTAAACTTTTTAACTTTTTGAATAACTTTTTGACTTTTTAAATTATTTAAGAATACCCAAACTTCACCTTAGTACTAACATTGTTATTATAGCATGTGGTATATAAATTTTTTTTTTCGGTCTACAAAGTTTAATGATTCGTAGTGAGCAATAAATCTTTATCTTGAAGTTTGTAAAGGAGTGAAACTCAATGAACGCAATAAACATGAAACACGCATATCTATATGTATATATATATATATATATGTGTGTGACTTTTACTCTCTCTCTCTCGTCCACGTAACACCGGCCACCCACCCCACCTCCTCTTGTCTGAATATTCAAGCTATGTTTGGCAATGGATATTTGGTAAAAAAAACATAAAAAAGTAATATTAGTTATATAAATTAATAAGATAAGATGTCACATTTGAATTATAATTATTATATTTTTTCTTTCATAAAAAATAATAAAAAAAACAAAAATAAAAACCAAACTAGACTAAAAAACCAAAATAAAATAGTCAAAAACTCAAAAGAACAATGGTAGAGGGTCACAAAAAATGTAGGGAATTTTCTTAGGTGTGCAACCCACAAAAGGTGTAAGTGTAAGGTGTAAGTGTAAGGTGTAAGTGTAAGTGGAAGGTATAAATGAAATGTATAAGTTGCACACCATGTGCCACTTACACAAAAGGTGTAAGTGCAAGGTAAAAAAGGGGTAAGTGTAAGGTGTAAGTGAACACAAAAAGGTGTAAGGTGTAAGTTGCACACTATAGCATTACCCAAAATGTAGTTCAAATGATTTAAAACTGTCAAAACTACGTCGTTTTAAACGAAAAACGACACAAAACAACGTCATTTTGACGATTTTAAACCATTTGAGTCACACTTTTTATAGTCCTCAAATATTTTTCAACTCAAAAAATAAAGTTATTTTAGCTCCTTCTGCAGACTCAATCGCACGGGTTACCCGAATTTGGATGGCAATTTGACCCGACTTGATGTGACCCAATCTGCCCCGCCTCAATAGGAGTGTTTTTGAAAAAAATATTTGATGATCTTGCAACCAGTTCAGATGGTATTTTAATTTAATTTTTATTAATTAAAATAATAATTTTCGGTTCTCTGTGCTAGATTTTGGATGGTACTTTTTTTTGAAACTCATCCATGCATTTTTAGTTTAAAATAAAAATTTGCTAATATTGCTCTTGTTAGGGAAAACGATATGATTCCTCACAAATAAATTAATTAATAGGAATAAAAATTAATGCAAAAAAATTAAATCAAAGACAACATAATAATTTTTACGTGGTTCCTTCAATGTAAAGTACGTCCACGTGATCGAAATCCGATTCCACTATCAACCAAATAATTTCCAAACAATTACAAACGAGAGGTCTCACAAAACTACCCTTAGGTGAATTCTAAATGATCACAAATAAACAAAAGAAAAGACCTCACCAAATAAAAGAACCAAAAGCCTTCGAAACTAGAATTACAACAAACCACCAAACTGTATCAAATCTGCAACCCAAACAATACTTTGAAACACACACCACGTGAGACAAAAATACTCACCTACGCAAAAGACCACTTCACAAATTAATTGAGCAATCAACCTTCTAAACAGTGCACCAGGTTTTCTTTTACTCCATGTTGCACCCACCGAATTGATGTGTATAATCTATCACTCTCTTTCACCAAGAAAAGTTTTGCTGCTCACACTTTCTCAAGGCAAACAAAAACAATATATATATATATATATATATTGTTAAATCTAGGACTTATTTTATCAAAACTCTAGTTGCATTTAAATTGAATTAAATTTTCACAAAATTAAATATAATATGTAAAAATATATTATACTCAAATTAAACTAAATTAAAACTCTTTTAATAGATTAATTGAGTCTCACACTCTAATAAAAAAGTATAGCCAACAGCTCTTCATAACTACTGATCATAAAATGATAAGGTTCAAGTCCATTGCGACTATAATTTTGTTTCGCGTTTTAATGCATGTTAATATTATTTTATTTAGATGGGAATTTTAATATTATTAAAATAATAAAAGCATGTTTTAAATTTGTTGAAAACTAGATAAATCCAACTCTAGGCAGATAATATAATTGTAGTCTCTAATAATTAAATAATAATATAGTCTCTAATAATTAAATAATAATATTTACCTTTTACTTTTGAATCTATATATTTTTATTGTGGAAAGCAAAATAATGAAGAAAAAAATTTGAGGCGTTAAAAGAAAAACATGCATGTCATTTTCAATAATTTACACAGAAATTATTTATATATAATTTTTATACAATAAATATATTTAAAATGATGTGACAATGATATTTTGTAATTATAAATCAAAATAGTGTGTCTTTTAATTTTCAATAAAGAATTATATATAGGACATATCATCCTTTTTTTTTTTTTTTTTTTTTTTTGACCTTTTATATATTTCTGAGCTTTTTGAATTTAAAGAGATACTTTTTTTCTAAAGGCTTGTTATAGGATTCTATTCCACCCTACAAACTTCATCTTATTCTGAGAAGTAGTTTAAAAATTGACTTTTTAATTTTTTTTTAAAAAATATGTTAAAAAAAATTTAAAATAATATAATTTTAAAAAATTAAAGTATTAAAAAATTAATTTTTAATCGACTTCCAAAATAACCTTTATAGTTAAGTTGGCAAACATAATATTAGAATTGACATAAGTTGGCAAACATAATATTAGAATTGACACCAAAAAAAAAAAAAAAAACTAACCTTTGATATGCTTAAGGCCTCGTTTGGAAACATGCTATTTTAGTAACTTTTTGACTTTTTACGAAAAGATGTGCAGAAAAGTAGAGAGGTGATGTGACTAGTTTTAGTTAACTTTTTAACTTTTTGTCTAAAATAGCCAGTCCTCAAACGAGGCCTAAATCTCGTGTGAAATTGGCATAGATTCCTTTGACATGATTGGAAGATATGTTAGATTTGATTAGTTTACCTATGGGTGAGCATAATCCAGATTAGTCTGAATTGAATTGAAATAAAATCATAATCAATCTATTATTTATTATTTTTTAAAAATTTGAATCAATCTAATCGAATCTGTTTAAATCGTGAAATTAATCTAAACAAATCCATTTAAATACGAATTGAATTGGTTTAGAATTATGAATTCACATAATTAAATAACAAAAAAAATATAAAATATTTTAATTTTTTAAAAACATAAACATAGTATCATATTAATTCTACAATAACAATATGTCTTTCTATAATAGTAACATATTGTTTTAAAATTTAAACAATCATAAGAAAACTAGTTCTACCATAAGTATTTAGACCATTACAAAATAAAACTAAAAACGAACAAACAAAATCAATAAAAGAAGATACTATACGAGTTTAGATTTTATATAAAATAAGAGAAGATACTATGCAGGAGACTGTATAATATAAATATAAGCTATTTGTATATGGTCTAGATCGGATCCGATCCAGAACTGTGAGGTTCAATTCGGAACCGATTCGTGAATTATAGATTTTTTATTTTTCAATTTAGAACCAAATCACAGATTCAAAAAATCAATTCAGACCTATTGAATTGGGCTAAATAGGATTAGATTACAGATTTTACGAATTCCTTACTCAGCTCTAAATTTAACAGTCCATTTTAAAAAAACTCATTATAATTATTGAATAAAAGAATTTTAAAAAAATATATAAAAAAAAAAAAAAAAACAGTAACTTGAGTTAAAATTGGCCAGATGCACATGACCTAAGCGATGACGTATTGTTTCTTATTCCACATTAAAAACGGGCAAATTGGGCTATGCATGTTTTTTGTTTTTTATTTTTTTATATTTTTGGTGTGTATATATAATCGGATGCCTGATTTGTACAATGATTTGTTTTTTGTGCCTATTTGGATTCCCATTTTTGTCGTGGACCAACCTCCATTTCCACAACTACACGCTACAATCACTGTTCAACTTTCTTTCGTTTTTTTTTTTTTTTTTTTTTTTTTTTTTTACATTAAAAAAATTGTTAAATTACACTGACACTCGGAACACCCTTTGGGGGTCACTCCTTTTACCCCCACTTTTGTCACGTGGCAAGAGGTGATTGGAGGAGCAGGAAAAAAAAAGAAAAACAAAAAGAAAAGATGACCAATGAGAGAGAGAGAGGGGGTCCAAAGGGAGTCCTAAAAAGGGGGAACAACAATGATTCATCCCACTAAAAACACCACCACTAATAGCACTAATGCATTAAAAAAGTAAAAAAAAAAAAAAAAAACACAACTCCAAGACCAAAACATCACATCATTACTGGCGGGACCCAGTGCCACCTAATTAGTGGTAGCACTAATTAGTGCTCCCAAGCATTTTTCAAAGGGGGAATGAATCATTGTTGTTAGTATAAATGTTTCTTTACATTTAAAAAATTATATTTTTTTCTTATGATTTATAAATTATTCCTGAATTACTAATGTCATACCTAAAATAATTATTTTGTCATTTTTTTACTATTTCTTCTTTCGATCATCATGACTATACTTTACAACTTTTTATCATTAAATTCTACCTAAATATATTCTTATTGAATAATGATATACAAACATAAAATTTATATAAAATTTTCAAACATAATGATATAACTTAATAGTGACCTTTCACTTTAAAACAAAATATCCATAAATATGATTTATATTTACAACAATATTACTATCACAATGTTTTTATAATATTTTTTTGTATAAATTTTTATATATGAATAGAATTTTTCATTTTTATTTCCACCATCATTTTTCTTTCTCGTCTATTCACCAACATTTATTACAGTATTACAGTGGAGAAGTGGTTTGAAAATACTCTTTGGATCCAATGGGACACTCATGATCCTTAACTAGTAACTTGAAAAAGAATGAACACTTCGGTCAGGGGTGTCGGGATTAACACTGTGTTTGGATTGAGGGATTTGGAGAGAAAAGAAAAGAAATAGAGAGAAATGTATTTCTCTTCCTTGTTTGGTTATCTTAAGTGGAGAGAAATGGAGAGAAATAGAAAGAAATGGAGAGAAACTCATTTCTCTCATAACCCTTATTTTCAATCTTCCCAAAAGTGGAGAGATTGGGAGAGAAAAGAAATACACAAATGTTTATATTTTCATAATACCAATTTTACCCCTATAAAAATAAAAGAAATAAAATGATTGAAAATATAAAAAGGTTATTTTGGTAATATAACATAAAATAATTTCTTTTCTTTTCTTTTAATGAAATCTAACCAAACAAGAAGGAAAGAAATCACAATCATTTCTTTTCTTTTATTTCTTACTTATCCAAACAAAAATGAGAAAAATTACAATCATTTCATTTCTTTTCTTTTCTCTTATTACTTAAGAAATCATTTCTTTTCTTTTCTCTCCTAAGTTACCAAACATAGCGTAACACTCTGACGGATAAGTCAGTGTATACTTTCTAAATTGCTTGTATCTTAAGTTAAGCATATTTGTTCTCACATACCTCTTTTCGTTCGTCGTTCTTCTATTTATATACGCTTTTCGTCCTCTAGGTAGGGCCCACTCTTGACTTGTCATGTGATTGTTCACTCGGCCCTCTCCATTGTGCCGTATTCCAACTTTTAATCGGGTTCTAGCTCAACTGATCTGTGGCCGGTCACATCATTCGACATCTGAAACGTCAGAGACGGGGCCGAGTACATACTATATACCGATTAGGTAGATATATACTTTGGCCTATTTGCGTCTCATTTTATTCGGCTACTACAATTGCCCCCCGAACACCCCACTAACACTGTTTAGTCGGCGTGTTCGGTTTCGAGCTTGAAAAGTCAAAAAATTCGGCGGTTAACCTCGTTCCAAAGCGTGTCAAAATGCATACGTTTTTTACTTATCATTATAAGTTCCCGTCTCTTCATACGTTTCCTCCATTTAATGTGGTTTAAAACTTTATCTCTTCAAATGTATACTTTGAGTGCTCAAGATTTTTGGCTCGCCTTCTAGTACAACTCCTCCACCTCGCGACCTCTGTAACTTTCTTCTGTCTCTCAATATCCCTTCCGCTCCTGTAAGTTCTCTTCTCTTTCACTCCCAATACCATTTTCTTATTTACTATTAGTTTTGCATAATCCTTAGGCTGGCTACGATGGCAAAAAATTTGAAAGAACTCCTTTCTATGGATCGAATTTCCTACTTCCGATGCCATTATTCCATCTCTGATGACGTGTATCTATCTCTCGTGGAAGACAACACCACCGATATGCAGAGGACCGATGAGGGCACAATCATCTTCCATCTCCTATCGATTACTGAAGGCGGCATCCGTTTTCCCTTTCATTCGTTTTTAAGAGCCGTCCTTCGACATTGGGGCCTAATTCCTTCCCAGCCTAGCGTGAATTTTTTTCGCATCATAATGGAGATCATAGAGTTGAACCGTCGTCTTAGGATTAACCTAGGCATACCTACGATTCGGCATTGCTATGCCTTAGCCAAGTCCATTAGTCGGCTAGGACGCTATTTTCTTAGGGCCAAGGACACCGATCATCATTTAGTGACCATGCTTGTCAGCTCTGGCAAGCGTGTCGACAACGTGATGGTCGTTGTTCAAGGCAACTACGAATTCGGCGATGGTGAAAGTCGCCTAGATCGCGTGCCAAGGCGAAAAGGTGATCCAAGTGGCCGTATAGCTCATTTTAGTTGCTTTTATTTCCGTATCTGTATTCGGCTATCCTTTCATGTACTTACCGTTTTGTTTGGACAGGCAACGATTTGAAAAAAGTGTTGGTTTCGGCCAATAATGTTGTACTTGCGGATATTAAAATTGCTCTACAGTTCGTTGGCCATCCAAATCTTCAAAAACAAGGAAGGGCGACTCATATACTCCTGCGCTACGTACCATCCTATGCAATGTTTTCGGCGGCAGACCATATTCCAGTTCCAAGAGACGAAGATCATCTTACAGCCCTTATCTTCCCCAACTTTAAAAGTCTAAAGAAGATTGGTTTAGAAGAATCTGATTCGGAACACGCAGAAGAACAAGTAGCTGATCAGATCGCCAAGGATTCGGAACAATTGGGAGTTGAGGTAGACGAAGCCCTTAACTCGGCGTTGGAGGAAGCTGGACTGAATTTGTCAGACCCTCCATCTACATCCGGCCGAAGGGACGTCTTTGAAGACATTTTTACAAACTTAGGAGATCTTCCCGGTACTTATCCTGAGAACATGGCTGGGGAATCACTTTCGCAACTTGCACGGACGAAGAACGCCGAGAGGATGGCCGCCAAGCGGAGAGCCGAGGCCGTCCAATCGGAAACTCCACCTGCCACGGTCACTGAGTCTACACCCACCCCGGTCGCTGAGTCTACTCCTCCTGTTATTGCAGAAGAGACGGCTCATCCTGAAACGGCCGAAATGGAGCAGGTGGGACAAGCCGACGAAGGTGAGCGAAGGGGAGAAAAGCGCTCCGCCGATCAAGAGGTCGGGCACAACGAGGAACGGAGCGATAAACGGCCCCGCGTTGAGGAATCGAATTTGGTCCTTCCATTCACGATTCAACCAAGGATCAGAAATATGCCGATTTCCTCGGATTCCTCGGCTTTGAGGGACTTGACTGTGGCCTTAAGCATGGCCTCCTCGATATCCCTGCCGGTCGACAGAGTCGTATTTCGAGCGAAGCTAGATCTAATTCTAATTGCTTTGGCCACTCAGTCGGCCCTATCGATACGGTTCTTGTCTTATCTGTAATCTTCCATCTTCACATATATACATTTGTAAATACTTTCCTGATTATTTGTTTGCTGTGACTGTTTCTTTGTTTTGTAGACGGTGGGTAGGATAACCGAGATTGGCTGCCATCAACATGACGCCATAGAACAGATCGGCCTCTTGAAAGTCGGAACTAAAAATGAACAGAACAAGGTTGTGGTGGCCTCTCAAAGGGCCGATTATAAGGCAGCGCAAGTGGCGTTGAAACGCGCAAGAGCCGACTCTGAGGCCGAGCAAGCGAGAAATTTCGATCAGTTAAGGCTTGCCGCCGAGGAAATGGCAAAGGCAAGCAAGTATGCGCTTAAGTTAGCCCATGAGGCAATCGCCAAGCTGGAAGCCGACTTGGAGGAATCGAAGAAAGCAAAGAAAATAGCCGACTCCGAGACTTCCAAAGCGTTCCCAAATTTGGCAAGAGGCGCTTTGAAAGCTACACAAAAGAAGTGCCGAAGTTTGAGAATCGAGGCTTCAAACACGGCTGGGTCAAAGCCCTCGCTGCTGCGAATGTGACATTGGCACAATCGATTCCATACGAGCAGGTGGATGTTGAGCCGCTGGTGTCTGACCCTGAGGAATGACTAAGGCATATTTTCGTTTTTCGTAGGCATCTTAGATGCATAGTTTTTTTTTGTAGGTTTTTTGCTAGTAGATTTTCATGTTTTTGGATGTCAACCGATTTTCATGTGTAAAATGACCGTTGTTAGCGCCCAATTTATTAATGAAAATTTCCTATGCTCTCAAGTTTAATGCAGATACTGTTTGTTATATGAGTAAATAATTAAAAGAATCAGTAGTTACAACAACAAAATTTCACGACTAAGTGAGACGGCAAAAGTATTCGGCGTCTGGCACATAAGCTGATTGATGAATCAGAATAAAATGAATCTGATTGTAGCCGATTAGACTAGTTAATTTGGTTGATGAAACTGAATAAAATGAACTCATGAATACTGTACTGGTAAATTGATTCATGGAGCGGCTGGGGCACATAAGCCGATTAGATTCATGAATCTGTCATTGCCTCAGCTGGTGCATGAACTAAAACGCCGAATAACGGAGATTCGTGGAGCGGCTGGGCACATCCGCCGATTAGATTGATGAATCTATCCTTGCCCCAGCTGGTTCAAGAACTGGAACGCCGAATAACGGAGATTCGTGGAGCGGCTGGGACACATCCGCCGATTAGGCTGATGAATCTGCCCTTGCCCCAGCTGGTTCAAGAACTGGAACGCCAAATAAAATAAAGTCATGAAGTACTAATAAATCAGTTCATGGGGCGCCTGGGGCACATAAGCTGATTAGATTGATGAATTTGCCCTTGCCCTAGCTGGTTCATGAACTAAGACACTGAATAACGGAGGCTCATGGATTGGTTAGGGCACATAAGTTGATTAGATTGATGAATCTGCCCTTGCCTCAGCCGATTCATGAACTAAAATGCCGAATAACGAAGATTCGTGAAGCGGCTGGGCACATCCGCCGATTAGATTGATGAATCTGCCCTTGCCCTAGCTAGTTCAAGAACTGAAACGCCGAATAACGGAGGCTCATGGATTGGCTGGGCCACATGATTCAATCGGCGCCGGGCTGCTGAAGTTTTAGTATTAATGGGATTGCCTCGGAGGGGCTGCCTTTGTAGGGAATAAATGGGGCGTGTACTTCGTGCATGTAGGTCCTAATTATATGCTCAGATTCAGTAACTTAGTCCAGTCCATTGAAGAAGGTTAAACAAGTGCGAATGTCAAATAGACTTTTATTCAACAACAGAGGAAAGGCGAGGACGTTAGCTAAGCTGGAAGGAGATATGAATCGAAGTGGTGAACCTACGCACACGGGAAGTGGGACTTCGAGGGAACGAGAGAGACCCCAATCCCTTCGTCGTCGAAGTAGGTCACCCAAGAAGGATAAGCAGCCACGAGGCAGATCTCCTCAAACTCGTTCTGGAAGAGAATTCAATGCGACACTGCACCCATTGAGTTTTGCAATTTTTATGGGGAATAGACCAATGATGAAGGCGGATTCAATCATTCGTGACCCAAATGTGGCAGTCGAGTTCGCTCGACAGATTTTTTCATCTGAAGTCCAGCAGTCAATAGTTGGTCGGCAGGATTTCGAAGTGTTTCATGAAGGCATTCATGAGGCGGTGAAGGGGCTGTACACCGCCTATGAAATCGGCATGCGTCTTCATGCCGCTCGGTGGTATATAGAGTTGAGAGATGAACGCATTCAGAACTTAGAAGCTCACGCGGAGAAGGCTGAGCGCGAACTAAGTAAAGTCAAGACTGCCGACTCACAATCGGCCAGCCATCCTAACCCGGTCGTGGAAGAGAGGGTGACCCAGAGGCTAATAAGTCATGCGATCGCCGATCGAGATACGGCTAGCATGTTTGCGATTGAGACTGCGAAGTCCAGGGCCTATGAAAAAGGCTTTCATGACAGCCGGAAAGGTCAGAATAGACAAGACCAAGGAAAAACTTACCGAGGAAGTTTGCCGATGTGAAAATCGTAGATTTAAGCACGGTTGGATCAAGGCACTTTAGGCTAGTGAGGCTCTCCGGGCAGCAGGTGTCAATTCGGCGTCTTCGCTTTATCAACGTGATGATTTCCCTTTTTCCGCCTTCAAAGTCAAGAAGAGTGATGATAAGAGAGACGCCGAATAAAAGCAGACCTTGTAATGTTCATACGTAGATTGAGTGCGGATTATTTATTTATTTTCTAATTTAATAAAATGCTCTATTTTATATGTTCGCGTGTTTCAACTCATATTTATACGGCTTATGCCAATTGATCAATTTAATGAAACATTTCATTTTGAATGCTTGCATGTTTCAATTTATGTTTATACGGCTTGTTGCCGTGTGTTGTGTTAGCCTCGCAAGGCGCTTCGAATCCGGAGTCTTATTTGGCCCAAACGCATATTGCACTGATAGAGCTCCGAATCCGGAGACTTATCTTGGTCAATTGTGATATCTACGAAGGGGGTGCTCCGAATCCGAAGGCTTAATCGGCCCACAAGCATCTTGCACTGGTGGGGCTCCGAATTTAGAGGATTAATCGACCCACAAGCGTCTTGTGCTGATGGGGCTCCGAATCCGAGGACTTATCTTGGCCAATCGTGATATCCACAAAGGGAGCTCCGAATCCGGAGGCTTGATCGGCCCAAAAGCATCTTGCGCTGATGGGGCTCCGAATCTGGAGGCTTAATCGGCCCGAAAGCGTCTTGCACTGATGGGGCTCCGAATTTAGAGACTTATCTTGGCTAATCGTGATATCCACAAAGGGCGCTCCGAATTCCGAGGCTTAATTGGCCCACAAGCGTCTTGCGTTGATGGGGCTCTGAATCTGGAGGATTAATCGGCCCAAAAACGTTTTGCACTGGTGGGGCTTTGAATCTGGAGGATTAATCGACCCACAAACGTCTTGTGCTGATGGGGCTCCGAATCCGGAGACTTATCTTGGCCAATCGTGATATTCACGAAGGGCGCTTCGAATCCAGAGGCTTAATTGGCTTCGAATCCAGAATGGAAGTAGGAGCATGTAACTATGGATTTCGTTGTTGGTCTACCCTGAACACCTCGAGGTATGGACTCTATTTGGGTTGTAGTTGATAGACTGACTAAATCTGCACATTTTCTACCTATTAGAACTACATTTGATGCTTATAAACTAGTTACAATATATGTTGATGAGATTGTTCATTTATACGGAGTTCCGGTATCTATTGTGTCGGATAGAGATCCGAAATTTGTATCCAGATTGTGGAAGAGTTTGCAAAGAGCTATGGGGACAGAATTAAGGTTTAGTACCGCATTCCACCCACAGACAGATGGGTAATCAGAACGGACTATACAGACGTTAGAAGATATGCTCAGAATATGTGCCTTGGATTTTTAGGGAAGTTGGGAAGATCATTTGCCACTTGCAGAGTTTGTATACAATAACAGCTTCCACTCCAGAATCGGTATGACACCATACGAGGCTTTGTATGGTAGAAGGTGTATATCACCAATTTGTTGGACAGAAGTCAGGGATAAAGCTTTACTTGGGCCTGAAATTGGGTAAGACACTTCTGAGAAAATCAAAATCATTCAGCAAAGGCTCAAAACAGCTCAGGACCGACAAAAGAATTATGCAGATATCCGAAGAAAACCTCTCGAGTATGAGGTTGGTGACCGTGTGTTCATCCGTATGACTCCGATGCCAAGTCAGGTTTGGAAAGAAGGACAAGCTGTCGCCCCGTTACATTGGGCAGTTTCAAATTTTGGAAAGGCTTGGACCAGTTGCTTATCGAGTCGCTTTGCCACCAGGATTCGAGCAAATTCATAATGCGTTTCATGTGTCGATGTTGAGAGGTTATCTTCGAGATCTGTTTCATGTGATTGACTATCACCGGGTAGCTCTTGATGAAAATATGGAGTATGCCGAATGGCCGGAACGAATCATTGACCGGCAAGTGAAACAATTGAGAAATAAGTCCATCCCAATAGTGAAAGTGGAATGGAAAGAACACTGTGGGATGGATGCCACATCGGAAAAAGATGATGAAATACGACTACGCTATCCACATTTGTTTCCCGACGAAGGTAAAATAAGTTTGGAGGACCAAACTTCCTAAAGGGGGAAGACTGTGATAACCATGGTCCGTATTATGCTAAGTAATCTTAATTATGATTATGATTATGTGTTTGATGTGAATATATGTGATTTTGAATTTCTATCTGTTCACCGTAGGAAAATCTGTTTGGCTTTCTACTTTGGAATTTAAATTGAAGGCCTTATCAGCCACAGAAACCGAAATTGACTACGCTATTGTGATTGGCGTAATTTTTAGAGACTACAGTGAAATTTAATTAAAAATCGATTCTGATCAAATTAAATAGATTAAATTGATGAATGAGTGATCAATTGATTAGTATTAAAATAATGTGATTAGTGGAAGACTATAAAAGGAGCTCTATATTACTTATATTCATTTTATTTGAGCTCAAAGTTGAAAATTGCTCTGAGGAGAGAGAGTGAGGGTCGGCTAGAAAGAAAGGGTGAAGGAAATGAAAGATTTGAGCAAGAAACTTGAGTAATTTGAAGACCAACTCAAGATTTGACCATAAATTGGGAAGATTGAGCTTCTAGGTGAGTAATTGGTTATGAATTCATGAGTTTAATATTGTAATTTTGTGAATTCAAGGTTGAATGGTGATCAAGAACAAGAATTGTGTTGTATTTGATGAGTTTGAAGTCTTGGAATGCATGCATGTGTATAATTGCCATGAATTTGTATAGTTGAGCATGAAAAGTATGATCCATGTAGAATTTTGGTTAAAGTTTATGCTTGTGATCACCATTTGCACCATTTAAGTTGAAAATGGAAGTTATATCTCACATGCATGTACAAATCATAAGAGTATGAGTTTTGAATGTATGAATTTGTTTTGTGGAAAGAAGTTTGGTGTAATTTAGAGCATGCATGTATTTGATTCATAGGATTTGAGCTTCTTAATGTTGTAATTTGGTGTTTGTTTCATGTTAGTATATGTCTATGAGAAATATGGGCTGTAAAATGCAAGAAATACCAACTTGAATGCATAATTGAAGCTCAAAGGAAATTCTGGAAAACCCATAATTCATGAAGTCCACTCGAGCGAGAAATATGAGCTCCTAGAACTTTTTGCAGGCATGGATGTCCGCTTGAGCGGGGAGATTCACGCTCGAGCGGGGAGCCATGTAGTGAGACTTTCAGCTTGAGCGCCGACTTCATGCTTAAGTGTAAAAACGAGGCAACCAGTACTTTTGCAGACCTAATGGGTTCGCTCGAGCGGGAAAGTCCACGCTCGAGCAAGGACCCCTATTTCTGAAATTTTGTAAATGTGTTCTGTATTTCGTTTTTCGTTCTCTTTCACTTCTAAGTACACTTAGGCATGCATTGAGCATTATGAATGAATTAAAAGAATAAGAAAGAAGCCTAAGAGGGATGTATGAATGAAGAACGGATTGAATCGTTTGTGACCCATATGTGTTATGTAATGTGTACGGTCGAGCTCAAGGGTGAATCCACCAGCAGAACACTGTGAGAGTAATATCTTAATAAAGATGTCTGAAGTATGTCATTTGCCCAATTGCTTATTTCTATATAAGTCTTATAAGTTTGTTACATTGAATTGGGAACAAATATTTGTATAACACGAATGAATGGGCCAGAGGCCGTACGACACGAATGAATGGGCCAGAGGCCGTACGACACGAATGAATGGGCCAGAGGCCGTATGACATGAATGAATGATAGTCTGACATGAATGATAGTCGGACATATGACTGATTGGGCTAAAGGTCGTCTGACGTGAATGATAGTTTGAATGAATGATTGGGCCGAAGGCCGTCTGACACGAATGATTGGGCCAAAGGTCGTCTGACATGAATGATAGTTTGATATGAATGATTGGGCCGAAGGCCGTCAGATCTGAACGATTGGGCCAAAGGCCGTCGGATACGAACGATTGGGTCGAAAGGTCGTTAGACACGAATTGATGGGCCAAAGGCCGTTGGGTATGAGTTGATATATTAAATAGAAACATGAATTGGGCCCAAGGCCGTCTGATGTAACTGTTTCAAGGATTGTTCATGTATTTTCCTTATTTGATATTATTCACTGGGCTTTCGCTCACGCTTATTCATGTCTATGTAGGTGAGCCAAGGGACGTCCAAACCCAGCCTCGGTGAAATATGTAAGGAACAATCAAGATTTTTGGAGAGTCAGCCCAAACGTCTCACGCACGAGACTTGTCTTCGCCTCTTTTGTTCTTTTGATATAGTTTGGTTATGTTAGCAAAAACATCAAATTACTTTTGTATATAAACTTTGGATTTGACTAACTTAGACTTGAAAGATCCTGTGTGTATAGAACTATGTGTCATTACTACTTTGACGTGAGTTATTAACATGTATGTATATGGATTGTTATGATGTGCCATGTAAGCACAGCTCTACGGACAAAGTTTTAAATTTGCTTCCATTTGGCTCCTTTACTCTGATGAGTTATGTCTTTTATGGTTTGAGGCCATAGGTAATCTCTTGATTACTGGCCGGTTATGCCCTTAACCCATAGGGGCGGGTTCGGGTCATGATAGTCCCAATTTCCCATCAGCCAGATTCCTGGCAGCTGGAAGCACTTTCTTCAGGACCAATTCGCCTGGAACATAGTGGCGCAGCTGAACGCGTTGACTTAGCAAGCTGCTGCTGGTATCGTGCCATAGATGCAAGGGCATGGTCTCTTCGTTCTTCAATCAGAGTTAAATCCAAGGCTAACATCATGTCGTTTCAGCCCATATCAAAAACTTTTGATTTCAAGGTTGGGAGGCCGATTTCCAAGGGAATGATGGCTTGATTCCCGAAGCACAAGGCAAACGACGTTTCACCAGTGGACCGTCTTGGAGTAGTGCGATAAGCCTACAATACACTCGGTAATTCTTCAACCCATCTGCCTTTACCTTTCTCCAGCCTTTTCTTGATGTCGTCCAAAATGACTTTGTTGGAGGCTTCGGCCTGGTCGTTGCTTTGTGGATAAGCTAGGGTGAAGAAATAGGGTCGAATACCATACTTGCTGCATAGTTCTTTGTAGACACCACAATCAAACTGGGTGCCGTTATTTGAGATTAGTGCTCTTGGAATGCCGAATCGCGTTATGATATTTCTCCAAACAAAATGCTTCACATCAGTGTCTCAAATATGCGTTAGTGCCTCTGCTTCTACCCACTTTGTGAAATAATCTGTTGCGACAATCAGAAATCGCTTGTTGCCCGGGACGCGAGGCAGCGGTCCGACGATGTCAAGTCCCCATTGGGCGAACGGCCAAGGACTAGTTATAGAGCTTAACTCCTTAGCGGCAGGTGGGTTAAGGGAGAAAACTTTTGGCATTATTCACATTTCTTGACGTAATATTCGGCATCAGCTCTCATTGTCGTCCAATAATACCCTTGCGTCACAGCTCGATGGGCCAGAGAGCACCCGCCGGAATGGGCACCACAACTACCTTCATGTATTTCAGTCAGGAGTCCCTTGACTTTATCTGGATGAACGCACTCTAGGTATGGGCCAGAAAGGGATTTTTTGTAAAGTTTTCCTTGCGAGTCCAAATAGTATCACAGGGCTCTGTTCCGCAGCTTGTGTGCTTCTTTCTTATCTAATGGGAGCTGTTCAGAAGATAGGAATGCAACGATGGAGTCCATCCAACTCAGACCTGACTCTATGACATTGATCTAGACTTCTTTTGAAGGGCTAATGCTTGGTTTAGGGATAAAACCCACTTCGATTGTCCGTTTAATCTCTGAGTTAATGGCAAAGGCTAGGCAAGCCAGGGCGTCTACATGTGTATTCTGATCACGAGTTATTTGGTTCAGCTCATGATGGTCAAATTTTGCCAGCAAGGAATTTGTCGTTTTCATGTAAGCGGCCATACGGTCTTTTTTGGCCGCGTACTCTTCATTTAGTTGATTGATCACCAATTTCGAATCGCAAAAAATGAGCAGACGCCGAGCACCCAAAAGATGAGCATTACGTAAGCCGGTTAGCAGGGCCTCATATTCGGCCTCATTGTTTGATGCCTCAAAGTCGAGTTTGACAGCCTGCTCGATTATTGCTCCGTCAGGAGCCATGATCACTACTCCAGCCCCGTTATCGCGTTGATTGGACGATCCATCGCAGTACAATTGCCAAATGTCCTCGACATAAATTCTCCAGTCCGGCTTAGGTTAAATTTCATCAACCTTGAAGTCGGCAAGACCCCTAGTGAACTCGGCTACAAAGTCGGCAAGTACTTGTCCCTTGATTGAGGTTCTAGGCAGAAACTGAATGTCGTACTGGCCAAGTTCAATAGCCCATTTTGAAACACCCCTTGACGCCTCTGCACTACGGAGTACTGACCAGAGGGGGTGGTCTGTTAGTACCCTAATGGTATGGCCCTTAAAGTAATGCATTAGCTTTCTTGTTGTCGTAACGAGGGCTATGATGAGTTTTTCCAACGGAAGGTATCGTGTTTCGGCATCAACCATTGCCTTGTTCACATAATACACTGGCCGTTGCTCCCCAAGTTCTTCCTTCAACAGTACGGCGTTGACGGCTCGGTCGGAAACTGCCAGATATAGGATGAGCGAGTCACCTGCCGAAGGTGTTGTCAAAAGTGGTACTGACCGGAGGTAGGTCTTCAAACCGTTGAAAGTAGCTTCGTACTCAGAGTTCCATTCAAAAGCCTTGCCCTACCGTAGGGTGTGAAAGAATTACCGGCAGCGGTCTGTGGAATGACTGATGAACCTGTTGAGTACGGCGGCCATCCCCTTCAACTTTTATACTTCCTTCACTGATTGAGGGGAGCCGAGTTCCAAGATTGCTGTGATTTTCCTCAGGTTGGCTTCGATGCCTCGATGACTGACAATGTAGCCAAGGAATTTTCCAGATCTAATCCCAAATGCACACTTGGCAGCGTTCAGTTTCATTTTGTACTTGCGTAAAATGCCGAATGTCTCTTCCAGGTCAGCCAGATGAGTTTGCTTTTCCTTTGACTTCACCACCATATCATCAATATACACTTACATAGTACGGCTGAGTTGTTCCTTGAAAATAGCAATGACTAGTCTTTGGTAAATTGCCCCTACATTCTTCAGCCCAAAAGGCATAACCTTATAGCAATAGGTTCCTCTTGGGGTGAGGAATGCAGTTTTGTCTTGGTCCTCCGGATGCATGGCAATTTGATGGTAGCCTCTATAGGTATCGAGGAAACTCATACGCTGATGATGTGCTGTAGCATCTACAAGTTGGTCTATTCTGGGGAGGGGAAAACAATCCTTGGGGCAAGCTTTCTTTAGGTCCGTGAAATCAACGCAGACACGCCAAGTCCCATTTTTCTTCTTCATAACCATGATATTCGAGAGCCATGTAGGGTAGGTCACTTCCCTGATTGCTCCGACGTCAAGCAACCGATCAACTCATTCAACAACGGCGGCAGTGTGTTCTGCGGCTGACCATCGGCGTTTCTAGATAATCGGCTTACATTTGGGGTCAACATTTAAACGATGCTGAGACACAGATGGATCTACCTCCGGCATCTCATATGGCGACCATGCAAATATGTTGAGGTTACCGAATAAGAAGGTAATTAGCCGCTGTCTGTCTTCATCATTCAATGAGGCACCAATCATGAAGAACCTGTTAGAGTTCCCGAAAATTTCAACTCGATTCAGGGCTTCCGTGGCCTTTTCACTTGGGAGCTGTCCAATATCATCGAGGCTCTCTCGATCCGGCACCTCAATAGAATTCATTTCCAGTTCTTTTGGTGCCTTCGCGGCAATGAGATAACATGCTTGTGCCGATTTCTGGGAACGACGGATTTGTTCTACGCCACGTTCAGTCAGGAAGCGGAGCAATTGATAATAGGTGCTCGGCACAACATGCATGATGTGCAGCCAAGTTCATCCCATGATGAGATTATACGGCAAAGGGAGCTTGACAACCAAGAATTCCACATCCACTGTTCGCGAGCCAGCTCGAACTGGTAGTGTGATTTTGCCCAACAGATATTCTGGATTAGCATTGAAGCCGAATAATGGATAAGGAGCCAAAGAAAGATCTGTTTCGGTGAAGCCCATTTTGGTGAATGTCTTGTAATACATAACTTCCGATATGCTTCCCGGATGAATGAGTACGCGCTCAACGGCGAACCGGTTTACGCGTAACCAAGGGATCGGTGTGAGGAAGTGTCACTCCGGCCAAATCTGAATCATCAAAAGCAATGCTCGCAGCTTCATGGGGCCATTTAGCCGAGGTGAGTTGTTCTTGAGGGTCGGGATGCGACTGAATTGTATTCACTGCGAATGTCATTAGCAAGCTGTATATCATGTGGATCATGCCGAGTGGAGGTGAATCCTGCTGTAAGGCTATTGCTTTGGTTGAGTTGCCTTTTCGGATGTACTGTTTTAGCCGACCATCTTGTACAAATTCCTCCAGATGATCCTTTAACGCATAACAACTCTCAGTATCATGGCCGTGGTCTTTGTGATACTCGCACCGCCTATCCCGTCTTCTTGTGTTGGGAGGTCCTACCATTTTGGATGGCCATTTGAAGAACGGAAGGTGTTGGACTTTAGACATAACCGCGCTGATCGGCTCTCATAACTCCGTATATTTCTTGTCCACGCGCTTGGTGCGCCTGCTATCTACTTGAAGTTGTTCACTAGCTCAGTGGGAACATTGGTCGTTTGTTTGAAGCGAATCTCATCTCTTGTCACGCTTAGTCCGACTCCGTTATTCAGGGCTCCGCATTGGTACAGAGTTTATCGGCTGAACAATCTCGGAAGGGGCTGTCTTGTTGATTTTGTTTCCGGCTTTAACCCACAGAGCATCATTTTCCACTTTGCAATATTCCTCGACTTTCTTCATCAATGCTCAGACGGTTTTAGGGGGCCTTCTAGTCAAGGAACTGCGGAGGACATTATCAGGATGCAACCCCATTTTAAAGGCGGTGATGGCCATAGAGTCGTTGCAGGCGTCATCCACAAGATTGAAGCATTCCCAATAACGTGTCGAATACGCTCGTAGAGTTTTTCCTAGTTTGACCTGCATTGCCCAAAGAGAGTCGGCTTGCTTCGGCTGGACCTCGTTGGTGATGAATCTTGCTCTGAAGGATTTCTGTAATTGATGAAAACTCTTAATCGACGCCGGCTCCAACTTATAATACCATCTGAGGGCCAATGGTCCCAAAATGCTCGGAAATATTCTGCACATGAGAGCCTCGTCATCTGTATGTAGCGTCATGGCTTGCTTATAAGGACGGATATAACCAGTGGTGTCCGATTTCTCGTCGTACAGGGTGAACAACAAGGCTTTGAACTTCTTGGGTAGTACTGCCTTTGCGATCCGTCGCACAAAGGGATCGTGCTGGTCTTCTTTGTCTGAACCATTTCGTCTTCGCTTATGCCTTATACGTGGACTCTCTTCAGAGGAACTGGTAGTTTCAAGTCGTCCCTTCTTTTTAGGCTTCAGGGATAATGAGTCAGCGTCACTAACACTATCTTGTCTCCGAACTCGAGGTTTTCGACCATCCGTTCTCAGAGGTCGTTTCGGATCTTGGCGCGCGACTTGTTTAGACTTTGCCACTTCCAAGGCCAAATCCTGTCGGAGGCGCTCGTTCTCAGCAATCATGTTTTCCAACCTTTATTCGTTTTGCTTCGCCTGTTCTATGATCGCTTGCATTGTCTCATGTACTAAAGTTGAGGGTGATGTATGGGCAACGGAGTCGAAATTCAAGGCGCGTCTCGTGGTGATGTTCTCCGGTCACAGTATGTTCGTTGGAGTGAGGTCATCTCTCTGGTCGGTTTCGTCAGCAGCTATCGGAGGATCTTCCGTTACGCCCGCCATGGATGTGGTTGAATAGTCTCACAGACGGCGCCAATTGTGGAGAAGTGGTTTGGAAATACTCTTTGGATCCAATGGAACGCTCGTGATCCTTAGTTAGTAACCTGAAAAAGAATGAACACTCCGGTCGGGGGTGCCGGGATTAGCACTCCGGCGGATAAGTCAGTGATACTCTCTAGATTGCTTGTATCTTAAGTTAAGCATATTTGTTCTCATATACCTCTTTTCATTCGTCGTTCTTCTATTTATATACGCTCCTGGTCCTCTAGGCAGGGCCCACTCTCGACTTGTCATGTGATTGTTCACTCGGCCCTCCCTATTGTGCCGTATTCCAACTTTCAATCGACCCTTGGCTCAACTGATCTGTGGCTAGTCACGTCATTCGGCATCTGAAACGTCAGAGACGAGGCCGAGTACATACTATATACCGATTGGGCTGATATATACTTTGGCCTATTTGCGTCTCATTTTATTCGGCTACCATAATTACCAAATATCGTTATTCATATTTATTACAGTATTACTGAATTTTTATATTTTTTATTCTTTTTTTTTGTATTGGGTGAATTTAAAAAAATTATAAAATATTATACTTTTTAAATATATCTAGATTAAGTATATATAAAAAATAAAAAATAAATTGCTTAAATTATTAAAAAAATTCAGTGAAAATAAAAAATTAAAAAAATTAATTTTTTGTATAAATTAAATCAAAGAAAATAATTATTATTTCTCTTGAAATGATATGAATAAAATATCAATATTATTTTATTATTTTATATATAAAGATTAAGAGAAAAATATGTTATTTTAATATAATAAATGGTAAATGCAATTTTTTTAAATATAAAAAGAAATCTGTATTAAATAGCAACCATAGAAATGTGATTTACTCATTTTTAATCAATAAATCCAAGAACTAATAGATTAGTGATAGAATTACACAAAAGTTTATTAATAATATAGTAGCATTTTTTTAATAATATAGTAGTTACATTTTAATAACTGAAAGTTATCTTGTAAGATATTTTACTTTAAAATAATAAGCATGTCCAAAAAAGGATAAAAAATTAAAAAGTTATTAAAAAAATTAAAAAGTTATCACTATTCATTAAAAAAATATTAAAAAATTAATTTTACATACAAAATTACAACTCAGATCTAACTGGTTCAGATCTGTGCCCGCATTTCTTAAGAAAAATTGGACAGTTAGGGTGCAATTTTAACGCACTGTTGTTCGTCCTGTAAGGGCCATCATAGGTCCCGTTTTGATAATCTGAACTGTTCAACGTGTAGAACTCGTCGAGTACTATGTGCCTGTAAAAAATCATATTGATCGGATATCGCTAACTATATAATCAAATCAGTTTTGTATACAAAAAATGAATAGTGTTATAGTTAACGGTTAAACAAAAACCAATCTAATCAGATAGCTATCGATATCCGATCAACGTGATTTTTTACAAACATATAGTACTTGACGAGTTCTACATAACGGATTTAGATTATCAAACGGGACCATCGATGATGGCCATTACCGTCGAACAGTGATCTTAGAAAAAGTAGCCAATCATTTCTTAGCATCAATTCAGCTGCGCAAATAGTACGGTTGTACACCTTACACTCCTAATCTTCTTCTACACACTACACACTAATTTATATAATTTTTAATACATATTTTTTTTATAAAAAGTTAAAAAATTAATCCAAATAATTATATTTTTTTCTCAATTTTTAAATTCAAAAAATTAAAAAATACATTTATTTAAGACACCCCAACAACCCTTAGTCTCAATTCAATTAAATCGTACTGTATAAAATATTTGCGTATACTCAATCTATTTGCATATACAACAATGATTTAGATCATTAAAAAATACATCATTAATAGCACTAATACATTGAGAATGATAAAAAAAAATAAAAACAAGGCATAAAAAGTGAAATAAATAAATAATAAATCTTTCATTGGAGGAAACGGTCCAAGCCAATTGCCTATACCTACGGTACGGGCTTTAATAAAGGAAGTAGTCATAAGCCACCAATGAATAAAAAGTAGGGAGAGCAGCGGTACTGGTGTTTGAGGCCTCCTTTCTCAATTATTCATTTTAGTCAAGAAATTACAAAGGCATTATAAATTATTACGTCATTTTAAAAAAAAATTTCATATATCTTTTTATAAAAAATAAAAAATTATTAAAATAATTTATTTTCAACCGAGACTTGAGTGGAGACTCTTTTCTTTTCTTTTTCTTTTTTTTTTTTAAATGTGATTCAAATAGTTCATATTATAAAATTCGTTGAATGGATTATTTATAAAAAAAAATTAAATTGATTAAAATCCTAAAACTTTATAACAAGATATTTTTTTTTAAAAATGAACTGTTAACATTATCTTAATAATTTTTGTAAAATAATTTGAATTTGATTATAGGATTGTAAATTTTTGATTAAATTAATTTTTGTATGAATGATATACTCAACGAATCTTTCAATATGAACGTTTAAATTATAAAAAAAAACTCGTAAAAACCCCCCACTGGAGCAGCACAGATCTCTCCTACAAGTCACAATAGGATTCTCGAATCCAAAAAGTAGTGGTTAGTATCTATGCTATTATATTAAGCGAGATACATATTTAATGTAGTGAAATTTTTCTCATGTGATATTTAGATAATAAATAATGGCAAAAAAATTATTTTATAATAACTTTCATTTAATCACATTTTGAAAATAATTACTCTACAATAATTTCTTTTTTTTCTCTAATAATTTACTTTTTATCATTTTTCTGTTCTACTTTCTGTATTCTTCCTCTCTTTGTATAATGATTCTCTCTTTTAGATAACAAAAATGATCTTGACCCCTTTTTTCCCCTCATCTCCACAACTCTCTCTTGAATTGATTGGTCAAATTATTATTATTTTTTTTTTTTCCCTCTTCTTTCAATCATCAACCCTCACGTATGTGTGGAGTGATGGGGTAAGTGATTGAGGGGTCTCAATCACATCTCTTTGAATAAAGTAAATAAAATATTTGATTCATTTTATGGCAAAGAAAGTTATGACAGATGAAGTACAAACCAAAGGAATTATATCTTTTGTTTCTTTTGACAGTTCGTTTGGCAAGTGATTTTTTTAGTCAAAAAATTAAAAAATTATTAAAAAAGTCAACAAGCAAACAATCTATATTAAAAAGTCAGAGATTCTCTTTTCTCTCTACTTTTTATATATCTTTTCGTAAAAAATTAAAAAGTTATCCCAAACATACCAATTTTTTTTACATCATATTTTAGCAAAAAAGTCAAAAAATTACTAAAAAAACCTGTTCCCAAACGAGGCCAAGTGATCTAAAGTTTTATTTTTTATATTCTCAATAACTGAAATTTTTGTTTATTTGTTTTCTTTTTCTTTTCTTTTTTTTTTTATATAAATTTTGTTTTTTTTTTTCTTCATTTCATTTTACAATCATTCTGTTATATTATTTTTTTTTTTTAACTTTTTGATTTTTCAGAGAAGGTGATTGAGTATGTTGAAAATGTCTAAATGGATAGAAGAAAGACAAGAAATTGAGAAAGAAAGAGATGTAAAGAATAAGAATAATTATTAGGTTTAGAGATTGAGAGAGAGGTCTTTATATAATTTTTTTTATATACAATTTAAATAAATACAGAAGAAAAGTTCTTTACTTCTTTTTACACAGTTAATAAAGAACTCAAAAAAAGAAAACAAAAAGGGAATAATATTTTTTATTCATTGTGTTTTCAATTGTTTTCTTTCTACTTTTCTTTAAAACATAGGCAAACTATTTTTCAATTTTCAAACTAATTAAAAAAAAGTAGTATTCCAAACTTTTCAAAAAAAAAAAAAAAAATGCCCACGCGAAAAAAGAATGGATATGTTCTAAAACAAATTTCAAAAAAATTAATAATAATAATAATAAGCACGAAATTTCTTGTTCTTTTTTTTTTTGCATGGGTGAGAATGGTAAGTTAAAAATATATTATGATAGTTTACTTATTTTAGAAAAAAGAATGAGAAAGAAATAGAAATTCAGAATTTTTTTTGAATTTCAATGTTTGATAGGATATATATACACTCACATGTATTTCGAAAGTTAATTATTTTAGAAGAAGAAGAAGAAGGAGGAGGAAGAAATAGATATTCGAACATTTATTTCAATTTCAAGATTTGATATGATATATATATATATATATATAAACACTTATGTATTATCTTCAAATTTTATAAGATATATATACACTCATATACTTTTGCATTATTTTTGAGTTTTTTTAAACTTTTAATTTTTTAATTTTTTTTATGTGATTGCGAATGTTTAGTCTTTGCATTTGTATTTAATTTTTTTTATATTTAATTTTTTTTAAATTTATATTCAATTAAGAATATTAAATTTGGCTAAAATTATTTTTATATTCAATTTTTTTAATTTATATTTTTAATTTTTTAATATATCATTTTTTATAAATTTATACACCCATCACGTGTGTCCTATCACTAGTTGTTATTATATATACTACCTTAGCACATGTTTCAGGTGCATAAGTTTTAGGTCAAGTTTGGCATCCCAATATAAGTGTACTTATTTCATCTTTTTATCTTTTTTGAGTCACATCAATCAATATCTCCTCTTTACTTTTTCTACACATAATACAAGAAAAGTTAAAAAGTACATTTATTCTAAACTTTTCAAACTTGGCCTTAGTATAATGTCCAAACAAATTTTAAAAAGCTTAATAAAATAAAATAAAATAAAATAATGGTGCATCTTTTAGTGGTGGTGTGGGTCAGGAGATTCCATTGTCCCAACTCACATAAACTTTACTACTAGATGTTATATTTTGGCCACACAAACAAAGGCAGGAAACAACATTGTGATATTTGAGGCCTAAGCAATGTGAGAGACAGAGAGAGAGAGAGAGAGAGAGAGGAGAGTCTGTGTCAGAGGGAGGGATTTTCTCACTACATCAACGTAATAAATATCTGAGTTCAAAAAAAAAAAATGTAATAAATATCTTTATTTTTTTCAACAATTAATAATTGTGAAGGAGTGACTTTAATATATTTTAAATTTAAATTAAATAATAATTTAGAGAAATTTTAAATTCAAATTAATTTAACAACTACAAACTTCTCATTTTAAAGATATGTTGCAATATGTATTAAAATGTAGATTTTCTATTTCAACTATGTGAGAGAAAATATCTACATCATTAGAAAAAAAATATATATTGAGTGTACATTGACACTTTTTTACATTACATGGAGTTATCAATTAATAAAAAATTACAAATAAAATTATGTGAACAAATTTTATCTTTTACTAATTTAATCATATTATACTCTCTATTAAAAAATGATATTACTTATTGTCCAGTGATGTTATCATTATATTCAAATATATGTTCAAAGTGAGAGAGAGAACATCCTAACAAGTTTACATCTATTGTAGATTTCATAGATATTTGACATAATTTTTTGAGGTAACAGAGGAGTGGGGTGGGGTAGGGTGGGGGGCATATTATGACCAACTGCACATAACAGAGGAGTGTGGGTGGGAAAATTATTTTATACTTGTGAACCATTGTTAGATAGTGTTTTAAAATAGTAATTGTTGATTTAAATTATGAAATTTGTCACTTTTGTGTTAGAGATTCACTATTTTTATGCTAGAATTATCCGAGACAATTGATAATATGTTTAACCTGTAAATGAAAACCAAAACTTCGAATAATTTTTCGCGTGGGATAGGCACTTTCATAATTCCCCATTTGACTGAGCCTACTTCGTCATCTATATGATTTTACTTACAATTTCAAGCCTTTCTGTGCCACAAACTCAGGTAACACAAACAGTTTTACAACACATGTACAAGTTTCATTCCAAAGACAACCTCACCGTTGTTTCAAGGGAAAATTACGAGGATAGGATATAGTTAAAATAGTTAAAATTTTTGGAGATTGATGATCTCTAACTAGTAGATTAATATTAAAAAAATTCTAAAGACATATATAATTTGATTGTAATACAACCCTCTCACATATTTAGTTGAATTATTCACATAAAAAAAACTAGTAGATTAGTCCTATTAATATTAATAGAGAAAAGTTAGGGATCAATGAAAGATTTATGATCATTGGATTACCTTGATTAGTGTGTGGTGCGTTATTCTAAGTGTAATTTAATGGTCACAAAACTTTTATGATTGTTTTCATGAAAATTTTTTCATGATACCTAACATTGCTGATATTAATAATTCTTCTACCTGTATTGTATTGTAGTATACGGAATTTTGATCATAAAATCAAACACGATTCTTTCATATAAATAAATACATGTGACACCGAATGAAATTTATTGTAGTAAAAATTGTGTCGGATTAGATAAGGCGCAGTAGAATTATTCTTAGGCAAATCTTGCGAGGAGAGCAGCTTTGAGTCCATCCTCAGTGCTGAAACCGTCAGGAGCCCTAATGACAACATCTTGAAGCATGAGATGGTTAACGCTTGACATGCTGGCATGGTAAACCGGCAATTCCAGATCTCTGAGCGCATCCATTAGCCTGGCTGCAGGATAATTAGAGTTGTCCGATTGAACCCTAATCATAGCATCGGAGCCAACAATCTTGACTTCAACCTCTAGGCCCCCTGATTCAGAATTATTAGCCGTCCTAATTTGCTCCACCGAAGTGGTGGCGCTCTGGTTGTCGGCGGTGGTGTCCGCCACCTCCGTCTTCACTTTCTTAAACTCTCTCTCCATCTGAACTTGTTGCGCTTCCAAGTCCTCTACTTTCGCCTTCAGCTCGTTGATGTATGACACCGCGTCCGACAGCAGCGATGCCTTGTCCATCCTCGACACGTTCGGCACAACCGCACGCAGCGCGTAGAACCGGTGGTTCAGCTTCTCTCGCCGCTGCCTCTCTGCTTCCACGTGGTTCAGCGGCGTCTCCCTCCCTACACCCGGCTTTCTCCCTCTCTTCTTCGGCGCCGCTTTCTGCTGCTCATGTGCCGCAACAAGAGGACAATCCGAATCTGAAAGCTCAGATTCGGCATTGGTTTCTTGTTTGTTGATGACGTTGATGTTGATGTTGTTGTTGTCAAAAGTGTCATCGTCGTCTTGTAAACTTGCAACAATTCCGATCTCGGCAAAAGAAATGTTTCGCTCAAGAAAGTGTACAGAGCCACCGCCATTATTACTAGTGTTTGGGAGTTGTTTTGGGAGATCTGAACCAAACAGTGACTTGGCTTGTTGCACCAAACCCCAGTTTTCTTTAATCACATCGCTCGAACCCAATTCAACAACTCCATTACAGGTTGGAATACAAACAAATGTCTCAATGCCATGGATCTGAGCTTCTTTAGCTCTTTCACAGTTGTAAATTTAAGTTGGTGGTCTCCACATAACCAAACCAAGGAGCCAGAACTAAAACACTTACCCGGAACCCCGTCTCCGGCCGAGAAGGACCGAGTTAACGACATGGAGTAGAAACACTCGGCAGCCGTGACGTCACCGTCGGCGTCGGAGGAGAGTTTTGTTGAGAAGTGGTGAGGATGGATGGTAAGGGCCTTGTGAGCTTAGTCTTTCGGTCTCTGATGGGTTTGGTGGGGGGAAGTGAAAGTGAAGATGAGGAGGAGTGTTTGGTTCCCTGGAAACGGCCGTCAAGCCAAGAGAGGAAGAGACGGCCATTGTGGTCGGTGGAGGATTGCCAGAAAATTGCGTAGTCCCACCAGTCTGGCTGGGTTTGGAGGATCAATTGAAGCCTTTGTTGGAGTGTTGGTGGTGGGTTTTCATGGGATGATGATGATACAAATGAAGAAGATGAAGATGAGGAGATAATTAAATCTGCCATGGTATGTTATGTTTACAGAGAGAGAGAGAGAGAGAGAGAGAGAGAGACGAGGATCTAAAAGGGAGTGAGTGAGTAGCAAACAAATGTAGTTGGGTGGGGGTGTGATTGAATCGCTTCCTTTTTCCTTGCTTTTCTTTTCTTGTAATTTAAAAAGAATACTCTGTAGGTATGGTGGTGGATTCCTAAGATATATATATATATATATGCGGAGACTTTCAGATTTTCATTTGTGCAGATTATAGAAGCAAGCAAGTCATTTGTGTTTTGGAAAGTAAAAATTTTAATTTTTAATTTTTAATTTTTTGTGATTTTATAATTTTTTTTATATAAAAAATATAAAAGGGTTATATGATCTAAAAAAATTAAAAAAATAAAAAAAGATGACTTTTTACTATGTTACCAATACGCTCTACAGCAAAATGATACTCTTACAAATTTATTTTTTAAATTCAATAATAGGTAAGTAACATAATTAATTGATAATTTTAAAAGATATAATCGAAAGTTTTGCCTTTAATATATTGATTAATTTCATATTATTAAGTTTAAAAATTATTTCTTTGTTTTTTTTTTAATCTTCGATAGCATTACTGGTCCTACATAAAAAATAAAAAATAAAAACCTAAACCTCTAACCTCTCATTAATGAAAAAAAAAAAAAAAATAGTAATCCATTCAAACTGAAAAATTAAATTTCTTTTTCAAGTCCAATATTACTCTTATGTGTTATTCTTTCCTCTCGTATCTTTTTTAATAATTGATTAATTATTTTAATTACATATCATTAAATTTATAAAATAATAAAAAATAGACTTGTGTATCGTTTTTTAATTTAGAATTATTTATTCTTTTTTTTAATGGACCATCTTACTCTTAACTTTGTTCAAACTCTCTACGAATAATATTAATTTAACTAAATTAATATAATATAAAAATTAATAATAATATTTTAAAAACATATTGCTATTCAAATCTAAAAATTATATTTACTTTTTAAATTTAACGTTGTAGTAATCAATTAGGATATATAAGATAACAGTATCTCTCATCAATGTACTATTATAATTGCAAAACGTGGCTAATAGGGTCGGAAAAGTTACAATTTTTTTTCTCATTCTTTTGATTTTGTTTAATTTTTGTTAATATGTGTCACAATATGATTGGTCAATAAATTAATGTATATTTTTAAAATAAATTTAAAATTTAGATTCTTCCTTAAATTATGTTATCATAATTGGAATAAGATCAATATTAATTTCATAATTTATGCATTCTTTATTAAACTATAAAATAAAATTTTAAATTTAAATTCTTCATTAAATTATGTTACTATAATTAAAATGAAATTATCATTCACATGTGTCATATTATTAGTCTAAACATAATATGTTATTAAATACACGTGTTCAAATTATTAAATGCTATTAAAAGTTTATATTTTTATTTTTTGTTTTAAATTTTATTTAAAAAAATTATATTATTCTAAACTATAAGGACTTGAACAATAAATTTTTTTAATACAAATATTTTTTTTAACAAAAGACAAACATTAAGAAAATAAACGACTTTTTTAACACTTGCAAAAAATGGTGGATTTTTTTTTTTTTAATCTCAATTGTTAATTAAACAAATTAAAATAAAATAAAATAAAAAATTTAACTTAAATAGTTAAGAAGTGACTTTTGCTAAAATCAAATAGAAATAAACATTAATTTTTTTTTTTATTTAAAGTGATAGTTCAAGAAACTTATTTTTTTTATATAATAAAAAAATAGGAGTTACATGAGATTAAAAATTCACACTTTCACCTCAAATAATGTGGCAAGGGAGTTGGGCCCATGTCATTGAGTTTATAGCAAATTCAGAGTTACACATATGATACCACATCATATGGGGATAATTGTGAGTTTCAAACATTTTCTTTATTGTTCATCTAGACCTTTTTAGCACTTGCGAAATATAGTGGATCAGTTAATTTTTTTTTAAATCTCAATTGTCAATTAAACAAACTAAAATAAAAATTAATATTTTTGGCTCAAATTACTAAAAAGTGACTTTTGCTAAAACAAATATAAATAAATGTTATTTTTCTATTAAAAGTGATGGTTCGTAAAATATTTTTTTATTAAAAAAATGACGGTTATAGGTGATAATTTATTGGTCATTTAAAATTATTTTCAGATCTTTTTTTGGGTAGGTAATTATTTTCAGATCAAATAAGAATATCATTCTAAATTTTCTTCTTACATTTTTTTTTTATCCACATACTTTTATTTTGTAAGAAATTTAATTTTATTATATTTAAATTATTTTATGCCATTATAAATATAATTTTTTTAATATCAACTTATTAGATAATCCATTTTTAAAAGGTGTATTTTATAAACATAATAAAAAAATTCTATTGAAAAAATTTAAGCATATTGCTTTTGTTTTGGTTCACCAATATTAAAATTTTAATTAATCTTATTTATTATTAAAAATAAGTAAATTAGCAAATAATTTTATATATTTATATATATAATTTTGTTTCAATTGCTCTGGTTATCTCCGCCCAAATCCATTCAAATTTATTCGAATTTTTGAATTTTACATATGTTCTCGCCGAATTAAAAATTATGTTGTCCAATCTTTAAAAAGTTTCAGGTTTGACTCGAATTGTTTGGATTGAACTCGCCTGAGTTTACAACTCTAACAAGGGGGTTGAAAGTTATATGATTGAAATTGTGATAAATAAAAAATTAATACATAAATTATGATAAAATTGTCAAACTTAAATTGTAGGTTTCAATATATTTTTTTTTTTGTTTTAACAATTTACATTCAAAAATCTAACTATTTATATTATTTTATATAAAAATATTAAATTAATTTTTTCATATCCCATGCATGGTACGGGTTTTTACTAGTATTTTTTTTAATGATTAACTAATCATATTACTCACACATCATTAAATCTAAAAAATACATTTAAAAAGTGAGCTCGTATATCATTCTCTTTTATTTAAAGGTAAATTACAAACACACTCTCTAAGTTTTGCTTAAAATACGAATTGTCTCTATAGTTCTGAAAATTACATTTCGTTGTCAGGAATTTTTAATTTCATAACAAATTGCGCTTTTTATTAATAAATTATCAAGTTAATTAATAATTTTTAATGATATGAAAATTTTATTTCAATTAATAATTTAATTAATTTTACTATTGTATAAAATAATAGTTTAAGAATTTTATTTTCCAATTAATTTTATTAAATAAAAAATTTTGATAACAAAAATTATAAATATAATTTATATTTTAAATAAATCTAAAACGGTATATTTTGTAATACACCTTTTATTTTAATAAATATGAAATTCAAACATGTGTGTCCCATGTGTGTGTTGTTTGTTTGTGGGTGTAGCCAGAGAGTGCACGTGATAGGAAAGGGATGGGGCAGTGACCGGTGGGGCAGACTTTATTCTTGGTGAAGTTATTTGGTGATGTAAGAATATTATCCAATATTATTTATTAAAAAATAAATATTTAATTGTTTTCTAAAAAATAAAAATAATAAATAATAAATCTCATTATTTTAAAAGTCATGATAGAGACCCCTCCAATCATCACCTCCACAACCCCACACACACGTGACGGGTAGTGATTGGAGGAGAGGAAAAAAAATAAAAAAGAAAAAAAAAATATAACCAATGAGAGAGAGAGTGGATCAAAGGGGGTGGGAGAAAAAAGGGACATGAAACATTTTTGTTTTTGTTATTTATGAGGGGTCTCGTGTTCAAGCAATGATTGATAACTCTAAATTTTAAACATTTTAGCCCTAATAAATTGGAAAATAAAATAAATAGAAAAAAAACACAAGATCTAAACATCTCATACCCACATTAAAACTGTTAAAAGTCTGATATTAGAAGTATGAAACATTTCTGCCCGTTTTTGTTACGTGGATTCATTCAATTAGAATGTGACCTTTTCGTACTAACTATTGTTATGGCTCTATTTGTAAAAAAAAAAAAAAAAAGCAGCTGCATTTGCCATCAAATCATTTGGAAAAATAGTTGAAAATTATTTGTGAAATTACAATTATATCTACATTAAAGTCGTTAAAACTCTTAAGAAATGATTATTTTGAGAAGATAGTTATAATTAATTTTTTTGATAAAAAACTGTTTATAAATAATTTTTTTTAGAGAGGAAATGAGTTATAATTTGAAAAGTGAAATAGGTAAAAAATAATTAAAAATACCAAAAATAATGTTCTAATAGCACTACTAAATAATGTTGTAGTAGACCCCATTTATTGCCTATCCCTTTTGTTTTTTTTTGACATTTTTAATATGTGTCATTTTGGGAAGTTGGCAAAAAGTCAACATTTTTTGTGTGTTGCTAAAAATTTAAGTTGTCAAAAACGCCCCAAATTCTCATTTGGAAAAACCAAAAACGTCACCCCCAAATTTACCAAATTACCCTCTAGAAATTTTGATTAATTAATTTAAAAATTAAAAAGTAAGGATATTTTAGTCATTTTGGAGTGATGTGACATTTTAAAAAAATATTAAACCAAAAAGTAAAAAAGTCAGCTTTTTATCAACTTCCCAAATCACTTTCAAAAAAATCAAAAAACTTGATAAAAAGTTAAAAGTCAGCTTTTTATCAACTTCTCAAAATACCTACTATTGGTGATTTTTTATTTTTAGTAATATAAATCATTGTTAAATTCTTAAATTAAAAATATGAATCATTTCTGTCCGCGTTGTTACGTGGATTCATTCAATTTGAATGTGACGTTTTCGTACTAACTATTATTATGGCTCTATTTGAAAAAAAAAAAAAAAAAAAAAAAAGAAGAAGAAAGAAAGAAAAGTAAAGAAAAAGCTGCATTTGCCATCAAATCATTTGAAAAGTAATTAAAAGTTATTTGTAAAATTATAATTATATTTGTTTGAATGGGCCATATGAATAAAAGTGATTATTTTTAAAAATAAGTGAGAATATTTTGATCATTGGTTTGGCAAGGAGTCATTGGATTTTTTTGGCTCAATGAGTCACAAAAGATAGAATAGATTTATGAGTTACAACAGACAAAATATCTCATCCAACCTCATAATCATTACACTATTCTCTCACAAAAAAATAAAAAAAATAAAAAAGTTAAAAGCCCTTTCCGAACCAAGCTTTTGAGCCCAGGTTCATATAGTCAAAAAAACTAAAAAACTAACACACTTCCCAAACGGAGGCTTAATTTGATGTGGTTAAAGAGTAATTTTTTTATCAATTTTTCAAATGATTTTTTAAAAAAAGTTAAAAAACTTAGTTAGGATCCGTTTGTCAAGTTAGTTTCAGGGTATTTTAATCATAAAAAATAAAATAGGCTATTTTAGTTATAACAAATAAAAATATCACATCTAACTCATAATTATTACACTCTTCTCTCACAAAAAAAGTCAAAAAAGTCAAAAAGTCCTTTCCAAACTAAACTTTTTAACCCAGATTAAAATAGCTAAAAAAAATCAAAAAACCAACACATTTCCCAAACAAAGGCTTAAAAGTAAAAAATTAACTTTTAACTATCTTTTTAAACATCTCTCTATATGCTTGGGAAATTAACAATACTATATGCTTTTATAGTATCTCTAGACTTTAATGCATGTACACTGCTACACCTTATTTACATGTATGAAAAATATTATAGATCCTAAATAAATTATTAAATATTTTATTTTTAAAAAAAATAATTTAAGTAGGTAATAAAATAAGAAAAATGACTTATTTTAATTTAAGTATATTTTAATTTTAAAATCTTAATTTACAAATAATATAAATTTATTTTTATCTTATAGTAATCTATGATTAATAAATTTTAACTTAATATATATAATTACATAATATGTAATAAAATATTATAAATTAATTTAATAGTGGAGAATCTTTATAAAGCTTTTCAACACATTTCTTTTTTGAAACCTAGTATTACCCTCAGATAATTGACACATGTATAAGCGATTTTATTATAATTTTTCCTAATAAAAATAACAAAAACGTTATATATAATCAAATTTTTAATTGAATTTTTCATCACATGTAAGCCGCATTATTTTTCTTGTCTAGTGATAATATATATATATATATATATATATGTATGGTGAAATTCCATGGAAGTGATAATAGTACCATTCTTTTATTAATATAATATTAGAAAATGATATATAAGTCTATTTTTTAAATTCACCTTTTTAAATTCAGTAATGTATCAATAAGATAATTGATTGATAATTAAAAAATATTTAATTATTAGTCAATTTTTTTTAGACATATTATTAAATCTAAAAAATAAATTTAATTTTTTAGTCTGAATAACAATACTCGATGATATTTGACCAAACAATCTTAGCCCTGTTTTGGCTATCAATTTAGGGCTAAAAAAGTACAAAATGACAAAATAGGTTAAGTAAGCTAATAAGACAAAATATCACATCCAACCTATAATCATTACACTTTTTGTCACAACCTGCTCCTCGTACTCAAGGGTTAAGTATCGTGATGGCCAGTAACTGAGGTTACCTCCGGCCAATTCTTAAATAAATAAATAAACGCGAGCGGAAATAATATTCAAGTGAGGGTACCAAAATAATCATTGGAGCTTCTATTTAATTAACTTGTCAGATCTGAACTATCTCTACAAAGTGTTTCGTGCCTACCCCACGCACTAGCCCTGACATATCACCTGAAAGTGGTAAACAACTATAAGTACATGGCAGAGTGAGACATATTATACTAAGAGTATAAGGGTATAAAATTTACCATGGATAATTATTGGCTAAACAGAGTTTGATATTAAAATACAGAATATATAATACAGAGATCAAATACGGAAATCATATACATAATCATAACCACGGTACAGAACAGAATAGAATAGATATATAGACTCAAGAGATGGCTCATACGAACTCTAGAGGTGGCTCCTACCATAGTGTAGCACTGAATTCCGTATAGCACTTTGCTCCACACCAGATGTCATAACCACGATACAAAACCGGACAAATGTATGGACTCAAGAGGTGGCTCGTACGAACTCTAGAGATGGCTCCCACCATAGTGTAGCACTTAACTCCGTACAGCACTTTGCTCCACACCAAAAATTCAGAGGGTCAATGGATCTATGACAGATAGAGGGTCACAAAGTGACTAATCAGAGGGCCAATAGTTATTTAAGTCTCCCAAGGCGTGGGACTCCCGTGGTGGTACTTACAAAACATAATTGTATATAAGGTTATAATCAAATATTCTTTAAAATATAAATAAACATATCCATAGGTTTCATTTTAAGCAAATAGGGTTCAGAAAATAATCCACGTAACTGAAATATTAATATAACTTATAATAATTTATAAAATATAACTTATATAAAATAAACTATGGCAAGTCAAAACGTATGTAAAATACATTATGGAGACTCAAGGTATAATATAACTTACCTTAACTTTAATACCTTACTCTTTTATTCCACTACCAAAGACCTACTTAGCTTCCATATTTTTTTTCCTCCATTTTCTTCCTTTCTTTCTCCTTCCTTTCTCTCCTTTCTTTCTTTTTCCTCCCTCCATTTTTTTTCTTATTCTTCACCCTAGCAAATCCTCTCTTTTATAGAGAGATTGTCTTGGCCACCAAGCCAAGTTATCACGTGTCACCTTTTTATTAATTTCCATTAATTTAAGCTTATCTAAACTTAACTTAATTATAAATATTATATTTTGATCATTTTTTATCTCTAAATTCTTAATCATTATATCATTTTATAAAATTACACACAATAATACAAAATAAATTATATATTTTCTTAACTGTGATTAAATAATATTAGTATAAATTGTATAGAATAATTAAAAATCTAAATTGTTACACTTTTTCTATCACAAAAATCAAAAAAGCTAAAAAATCCAAACTAAACAATGGTAAAAAAGTCAAGTTAAAAAAATCTCAATATAAAAAAATTGACTATATTAACTAATGTCAAACGAAGTTTTAAAAAACCTTGAGAAGAGAAAGTTGATGATACCATGAAGGATAACTTAGAGGTTTGTTTGGGAAGATGTTATGGGCTAAAATAGTCATATAAGACAAAATATGTTATTTTAGTTAAATAAGACAATATGTCACATCCAACCTAAAATCATTTTATTTTTTTCTCTGACAAAAGTCAAAAAAATCAAAAATCTTATTCCAAACAAAACTTTTTAGTCCTAGACTAAAATAGTCAAAAAATTAAACATCCAAAATGAGCTCTTACAGAGTTTCTCTACAAATAAGGGCTAGTTTGGCACAACCATGGGAAGTCCCATTACAAGCACAAGCTATAAAAAAATTGTATTAGAGGAGACATCACGTGTCAAATTTTAAATGGGTGTAGAGTAATAGTAATAAACTAAGTAATTTAGGATAACTCTGGGTGATGTCAGGAAAAAAAATATAAATTTATGAAAAAATTTATAATTTTATTATTAATATTTATAAAATTTCTATTTGTAATTATATGTTTTTTAACACACCACCAGGCCCGCCTTTAAGAGTTCTGAAATTTAAAGTCAATAATCAATTAATAAATTTTTAGAATTTTTTATATTTTTTTTATTGAATGAAAAAAAAATGAAGATAAAAGACAAAAGATTTGTGTCAAAATTACAAAAAAATACTTAGTTTTACATTAGAACAATTAATAAATGTCACACGATCCTCGCTTTTCTTGCATTTTTAGAAGCAAATAAATCAATCATACTTGCATAATCTAATTTTTTTACAAAATCATTTTCAATGGATAACAATGTTAATTATTTTAAATGGGTCTTTCAATTTTTTAATGGGTCAATTTATTTTAAGTTAGTTTGAATCTTCCTTAATTTTTTTTTGGATTTAAAATATACCTAATATATTACAATAAACTATAATATGGACCCTTTTTTTGGGTCTATTTTCAATGGATAATAATATTAATTTTTTTGAATAGGCCTTTCAATTTTTTAATGAATCAATTTATTTTAAGTTAATTTTGGTCTTCTTTTATTTTTTTTAAACTTAAAATATACTTAATATATTACACTAAATCATAATAAGATAGGCTTCTTTTTTAAATCTATTTTAAGGGATCGCAAGTCATGGCCTGATTGGTCTATGCCGAGGGCCGGCCCTGCACGCCACTCATGTGATATTTTTTCAAATAATTTTCCGATTACAAGTTTTTCTACCAGAATTGAACTGACAAATTGGAGAAATATAAGTAAATTAAAATTAGCAAAGCTAGAAGTGGAAATTCTTGCGGGTGAAGTATTGTGTGGGTGAAGTATCATGTGGATAGGTATAACCAAAGGAAGCAGATTGTAATTAGGCATATGTGGGTGAAGTATTACGTGGATAGGTATCACCAAAGGAAGTAAGTTGTAATTAGGCACATTTTGAGAAATAGGTTAAAAATTAATTTTTAAAATTCTTTTTTAACTTTTTTTTAAAGATGTAAAAAAAATAGAAAAGTAATAAGAGTTGAAAAAGTAAAAAAACTGAACTTTTAATCCAATTATCAAAATAGGCCTTAGACCATCAAAAAGTAAGGATCGTTGTCACTAGTTTGGTCTCTTTTGAAAAGATTGTTAAAAATCAAAATTTGACTTTTAACTTAGGGTTGGTTTGGCATAAACTAAGGGGTTGTTTGGATTGTTTCCAAACTTGGCCTAAATAATACAAAAAGTCAAAAAGTCACTATCCTATTTAAGTCACATTATCTTATTTAAATCACATCACCTCTCTAACACATCATATCAAATCCAACCCATATAAGCCAATAAGTCAAAAAGTACACTTTTTAGAACATCCCAAACCAATCCTTATTTTGAGTCATATCATCTTTACTTTTTTACATATTTTTTCAAAAAAAGTAAAACTGTCAAATTTTAACCTTCTTCTCAAAACAATCCGTTGTTCATGAAGAGAGAGAGAGAGAGAGAGAGAGAGAGAGAGAGCATTAGTTTATGGGAAAATTACATTTCACTACAAGTTTTCAAAAGTAATTGCTAATTAGTCCTCGTTTGGTTTTCTCATTGGGGCTAAAAAAGCATAAAAAGACAAAATAGGTTATATAAGTCAATAAGACAAAATATTACTTTTTATCCATAATCATTAGTATACTTTTTATCTCACAAAAGTTAAAAAAATCTCAAAACAAAAATCAAACGTAGCTAAAAAAGCCAAGTTGAAAAAGTCCCAACACACAAAAAACAAATAAATAATTTCAGTTTTAACAATTATAATTATAATTTTTTTCATAAATATTTATAAATATTTTATCTAAATACCACTTATTTATAATTGTCCCTTAGGGTTGTTTTGGCAACTTACAAAAAGTCAAAAAGTCAAAAAATTTCTACAAAAGTTAAAAAGTTATCACTATTCACCAAAAAAAATATAAAAAAATTATTTTCATATAAATTGTGAGACAACTTACTCTGACGGAAGGCAGCTGTGCTTGACTTTAGTGAGGATAAATTACACAAGTAGAGACAAGCTTAAGGACTGTGATGTTCGGCCCATGGGGGCCATCACGGGTCCTGTTTTGATAATCTGAACCGTTTAATATGTAGAACTCGTTGAGTACTATATACTTATAAAAAATCACATTGATTGGATACCGCTAACTATATGATCAAATTAATTTTGTATAAAAAAATGGATGGTGTTATAATTAACGGTTAAAAAAAACTAATCCGATCAGATAACTATTGATATCCGATCAACGTGATTTTGTACAAACATCTAGTACTCGACAAGTTCTATACATTGAACGGTTCTGATTAGCAAAATGGTACTCGTGGTGGGCCCCTATGGACCGAAAAACATCATCCAATTTATGCCTGAAAAGGAGAGAATCAACTCCTCTCCTACACTCTACCATGCTGCCCCTTACGCTGCCGACCGCACAGCCTATTCCATCACTAACTTCTCCTATACACTTATTTATACAATTTTTTAATATACATTTTTTATAAAAAGTTAAAAAGTTAACCCAAACATCTATATTTTTTTCCTCAACTTTTTAGTCTAAAAAGACAAAAAATGTATTTATTTAGGACACTTCAAATAACCCCTTAGTTTATTTGCAGTGAGTATTTGGTGAGTTGCATTTTATTCACTCAATTTTAGGGTGACTGAATATAATTTACTTTATTATTATTATTATTATTATTATTATTAAGATTGATTGTTTTAAGTGGGTTCAAAATAATAAATGGGAAATGATATTCATATATTTTTCACAAAAGGGTTAGACTTATCTCATAAGGTCTCAATATGAGATGATTTGAGGGACCCGGAAGGTTTACTACGGGTCTCATTTCAATGATTCGAATAATTTATTTTGTAAAACTCTTAACGTAAATTATTCATAAAATTTTTTAAGCCAATTTGATAATCATAACATTTTCATTTTATCGTATTTTTAAAAAAAAATAAATAGTCTATTTCAAAAATATATTTGTCATTCATTTTTTTTTAGAGACAAATGCGATAAAATGAAAAAGTTACAATTATTATATCGAACTAATTTTTTTATGAATAATATACATTAAGGGTCTTACAAAATGAATAGTTTGAATTATCAAAATGAGACTCACAATGGATCCCTATAAGCCCTTCAAATTCTCTTATGTTAATATTTGAACATTAGAAAAATCTAACCTTTTCAAAAAAAAAAAAAAAAAAAAAAAAAAAAAAAAAAAACATGACATTAAGTAGCATTTTAAAAAATATAAATCACTTTAACAAATTTATTATGTCACTTTGTTTTAATTTAGGGATTGTTTGGAAATGCACTAAATAAGTACACTTATTCGAGTCACATCACTTCTGTATTTTTCTGTATATCTTTTCGTAAAAAGTCAAAAAATATATTAAGTCACATTTGTTTAGCTTCATAGGATGGAGGGGATTAAGAGTACGGTGTGACTGAGTGAGAAGACTATTGGTGTTGTGATATTAAGTTGGAGATATAGGATAAAGAGTGTCACGATCCGCTCCCCGTACGCAAAGGTTAAGCATCGTGATGACCAGTAATTAAAATTACCTCAAGTCAATTCTTAAACAAATTACTAAACGTAAGCGGAAAAATATTTAAGTAAGGGTACCAAAATAATTATTGGAGCTTCTATTTTTATAACAAAAGTTATAAACCAAAAAGGCCAATATTTACATATGAAAATTAGAATTATAAATACTATAAAAGTGTTGTGCGTGTCTATTCCGCAACCCCGCGTCTAAGATTCTTTGAAAGTTATTTCTGAATTGTATTGTTTCTTGAAAATTGATAAACAGCTATAAATATTATACTAAGAGCATAAGGGCATAAAATTCACCATAGATAATTATTGGCTAAATAGAACTTGATATTAAAATGCAGAATATATAATATAGAAATCATTTGATATATAATATAAAAATCATATGAACAGAATAATGATAACCACGGTACATAACAAAACAGATGTTTGGACTCAAGAGGTGATTCGTACGAACTCTAGATGTGGCTCCCACCATAGTATAGCACTTAGCGCCGTACAGCACTTTGCTCCACACTAGAAATCATAACCACAGTACAGAACGAAACAAAACAAATATATGGACTCAAGAGGTGGCTCGTACGAACTCTAGAGGTGGCTCCCACAATAGTGTAGCACTTAGTTTCGTACAGCACTTTGCTCCACATCAGAAATCAGAGTGTCAGTGGATCCATGACAGACAAAGGGTCCCAAAGTGACTAATCAGAGGGACAATAGTTATTTAAATCCCCAATGGCATGGGACCTCCGTGGTTGTACTTATAAAATAATTACTCAAAACACATTTTAATAAACAATTATATCCATGGGTTTTCCTTAGCATATCAAATAAGGTTCATAAATAAATAACATAATTAAAACACAATTTACGTAAAATAAATTATGATAACTCAAAATATACATAAAATATATTATGGTGACTCAAGATATAATATAACTAACCTTCTTATTGACCCTTAACCTTTATTTTCCTAATTTCCCGCTACTAGTAAGCTGTAATTCAGTAGCTTGTTTATAGTGAGTGTAGTGGAATCAATTTGTACCGGATTAGTAGCCTATTTATAGTTGGTGTCATGGAATGAAATTGCACCGTGTGGAAATTTTATATTTGGCCACCTGTCCGACAGGTGACACTGCTTATTTATTTCCTTGTGTCTTTTATGGTGACTTGTCCAAGCTATAGTTTGCTTTAGTCACCATCCTATATATATTAGAATGGTGATAAATTACCATTTTTTTTAAAGCTTAAATAATCGTACATAAAATTATATTTTTTTTTTCATTTATAATTAAATAATACTAATATAAAATTTAAGGGACAATTTAAATTTGCGGGTTGTTACAATTTTTCTTCATTTTAAAAATTTTGCCCTCGAAATTTGTCATATGTATAAGCTATCCGCTGCGTACTCTGATAAATATATATATATATCAAAAATAAATTTTATGATTAATCTAATATAAAATTTGCCAAATCATTATCTCAAAAAAAAAAATTATCAAAAATAACTCACTGTTTATTTGTCAAAAACTGTGTTGAGTTAAAATGAGAAACAATGGGTGACGTTAAAAACTTTTCATTGGTTTTGTTTCTGAAAAGGGAAAAAAAAATGAGAACATAATTAAATAAGCGACTGGAAATAAAATGACAGAATCATATGCAAGAGTTAAAAGAATTTGATATGAGCTTCCATTTCTTTTATCCGTGAACTTTCCATTGATGGAAAATAGTTTCAAAATTAGTATCTTTTATTTATTTATTTTTTTTTGAAAGATTAAAGAGTTGAATCTACTTCTAAAAAGTCAAAATGATTTTTTTTTTTTTTTTTTAAAGATTTAGTATACCTGTTGAAATTTTTTTTTTCTTCAAATTACATATACACGAAAGATATACACAATTATATATAGAGTAACAAATAACTCATCTTAACTACACAAATATTTAATTTAAATACAAACTATAATTTAGCTCAACGTTTCCCCCATCCTATTTGTGCATGTGTCTTATGCTCCAATTATTTTATAAAAATAATTTAAAAAACCTAAGCTCTGATACCACTTGTCATGACCCACTCCCCGTATCCATTTCCCGTACCCAAGGGTTAAGCATCGTGATAACTAGTAACTGAAGTTACCTTCGGCCAATTCTTAAACAAATTAATAAACACGAGCGGAAAAATATTTAAGTGAGGGTACTAAATTGTAGCTTCTATTTTTACAACAAAAGTTATAGACTAAAAAGGCCAATATTTACATATGAACATTAGAATTATAAATACTATAAAAGTGTTATATGTGTCTATTCCGCAACCCCGCTTCTAAGATTCTCCGAAAGCTATTTCTAAATTGCATTGTTTTCTGAAAATTAGTAAACAACTATAAGCACATAGGAGAGTGAGAAATATTATACTAAAAGTATAAGGGCATAAAATTCACCATGGATAATTATTGGCTAAACAGAGCTTGATGTTAAAATGCAGAATATATAATACAAAAATCATTTGACATATAATACAGAAATCATATGAACAGAATAATAATAACCACGGTACATAACAGAACAGATGTATGGACTCAAGAGGTAGCTCATACGAACTCTAGAGGTGGCTCCCACCATAGTGTAGCACTTAGATCCGTATAGCACTTTGCTCCACACCAGAAATCATAACCACAGTACAGAACGGAACAAAACAGATGTATGGACTCAAGAGGTGGCTCGTACGAACTCTAGAGGTGGCTCCGACAATAGTGTAGCACTTAATTTCGTACAACATTTTTCTTCACATAAGAAATCAGAGTGTTAGTAAATCCATGACGGACGGAGGGTCACAAATTGACTGATCAGAGGACTAATAGTTATTTAAGTCCCCCAAGGCATGGGACCTCCGTCGTGGTGCTTATAAAATAATTACTTAAAACACATTTTAATAAATAATTATATCCATGGGTTTTCCTTAGCATATCAAATAAGGTTCATAAATAAATAACATAATTAAAACACAATTTACGTAAAATAAATTATGGTAACTCAAAACATACATAAAACATATTATGGTGACTTAAGCTATAATATAACTCACCTTCTTATTGACCATTAACCTTTATTTTCCTAATTTCCCGCTACTAGTAAGCTGTAATTTAGTAGCTTGTTTATAGTGAGTGTAGCGGAATCAATTTGTACCGGGTTAGTAGCCTATTTATAGTTGGTGTCATGGAATGAAATTGCATCGTGTGGAAATTTTATATTTGGCCACCTGTCAGACAGGTGGCACTACTTATTTATTTCCTTGTGTCCTTTATGGCTACTTGTCTAAGCTATAGTTTGCTTAGTCACCATCCTATATGTTAGGATGGTGATAAACTACCATTTTTTTAAAGCTTAATTAATCATACATAAAATTATATATGTATTTTTTCATTTATAATTAAATAATATTAATATAAAATTTAAGGGACAATTTAAATTTTCGATTTATTACAAAGAGTGTTTGTTTATACACTACTAGATTAGTAATAGTATAGACAATATTAATATATAAAATTAATACATTTTAATTTTTATTATTTTTTTTAATATTATAATTTTTTTTTTGTTCTAAAAACTATAAATTTTGCTTAAAAATTATTTAAAAATTAACAACTCCTCTCACTCAATTTCTAATTCCAATCCCACCATGGGATTGATAGTCCTACTTGGGATTACTAGTCCAGAAGGATAGTTAATCACCTCAATCATCCTCAACCAAACACTCTATAGATGAGTCTCATGGATTATCAATCCAATCATTCTCTCTAAAGAGCTAAACAAACATGACCTAAATAAGTAAATACCAAATAACTTTTTAATGTACAACTTTTTTAATTGTATATTATTATTGAGCACATTTAGATAACACCATAACATAACAAGTTTTTTGCCACTTTAGAGTACATTTTGTGGTACTATTGGGATGAAATAACCATATGTAACCCAACTCTTGCATTAGGGGTTTCTTTGATTGTACTCCATCGCTGTAGGAAATGGGAGATATATTTTCATAATGCATTAATTTCATTACATCATTTTAAGGAAATAAAATCATTGTATACGCCTCAAATTTTATATTTGGGCATTTGTTTGCGAGTACTTCAATCCCAAAAGAAGTGAGGACATAATTCTAAAACACATTTTCTTGTCACTTTTCAGTACAAATTTCATCACATATTTGTAAGGTTACAAAATTATCACTAGAGATGTGCCTCAACTTTTGCATTTGAAAATTTCTTCGAGTGTATATCATTAAAAAAAATGAAAAATAAAAATTTTCAAAACTAAATTAAACAAATTATTTTAATAGAGAGATGTCACGTGTTGAGGAGTTTGTACTTAGATTCCCTCTCTTGTTCATGCTTGCAGATCAAGTCAATCTTTTACGTTGACCTAATTTTGCACTTCCTTCATGAGGTGTTTGCTCAGATGTCTAAAATGTATGTGATGTGTGAATTACGAAATTTATAAATTAATCTAGTTAAGAGAAGACGAATGTCACAGACTGATAAATCTTGATGTTGTGCCTCACTAGAAAGCCTTGGGAGATTGTGGAGATTGCTGGAAGCTTCTAGAACTCGCTAGAGTTTTGTAGAGAATTGTAGATAGTCGTAGATATTTGTACATCCTTCTAGATATGTACATTCTAAAATGATTCTGGAATAGTCTATAAGATAGAGTTGGAGGAAGTGTCTAGAACACTCTCTATCATTATAGTTCTAGAATATTCTTTATAGCCTATGAAAGGGGGAGGCCTTCATTTATCCAAACCATTCAAAGCTATCCAAAGCAATACAAAGCAAGCATTCTCCAAAAGCTCTTTCTCTAACTTTCTCTAAGCTTTCTCTTGTGTGTGTGAATCTCTCCTAGCTCTTTTCCAAAAAGGCCTACTTAGGTGCAAGCAAGGCATGCTACAAGCATCTAAAGCCGCACGGTTGGCTTGGAAAAACTAAGGTCGTGACAGTTGGTATCAAAGCCAGCTTATAAAGGCGTCGTGACTAAGGAAGGAAGAGCACCATGTCGGAAGTAGTCCATACCGAAAAGAATCGTGGTAGGGAGACTATTGCTCATTTGGGCAAGAAGGCCAAAGACAAGTCACGTGACATTGTGAGTACCATGGAGACCCGAGTGGTCAAGGTGGAAGTGACCGTGGCTGATGTCAAGGAACGGCTAGATCGGTTGGAACAAGGAATGGAGCAACTTGACGGCAATGTGGAAAGCCAAGTCGAGGAATGCGAGACACCATCTGGACCAACTTGGAGACCCAAAAGCAAGAAAGCTATGACTTCGAGGAACGGATCTTGAAGGCTATCTCTCAACCCAAGACCAGGTCTAAGAGTTAAAAAAAGGCTTGGAGGAGACATGGGCGGACTGGGCAATGTGCAAACAAGCTGTGGCCAGTGGTGGTGTTGCCACTAATGCGGGATTCACTTCAAGGCTTAAAGCACGAAAACCTAAAGAGTTTGATGGCAAGAGGGATGCCAAAGAGCTGGACGATTACATTTGGCACTTAGAGAGGTACTTTGAAGCCTTAAACTTAAACGATGAAATGGCTAAGGTACGCACTGCTTCTCTCTACCTCACTAAGCTTGCTGGGATTTGGTGGCATCGTAAGAATGCAGAAATTGAAAAAGGCACTTGCACCATGTAGACACCCCATTTTGACCAGCCCTAAGACTTGGGCGTTTTTAGTTGATTACCCGATGATGACAATCAGAATGTGTTCCCCAGCAGTCCTCAACAAGAAAAATAGAAATTGATCCAAATCTTTACACATTTGTGGCCAAACTATTTTAGACCTTAAAACCCTCTTTTCAAATATTTTTCCAAATATTTTTACGATGTTCTGAGGCCCCTATTTCAATTGAAATATTGCACTTTTCTGTAAACCGAGTAAGGACAAAATAGAAATAAATGGAAGGGAGGTAAACTCTTTAAAAAATATTTATATTTAAAAACATCTTCTTTATAGGTTTGGATGGGTTTGGATTTGAAGGAAACATGAGGGGATGGAAGAAAACCGGTTTAGGAAAAGGATGAGCATCAAATTGTTAAGAAGCAAATGAACAGCCTTCACTAAATTAGGCATATCTTTTTGTACACTTGGATTTTAAATGTGAGGCCACCACCATTGGAAACAAGACTTATGAGGCTTTAATTTAGACCCACGAATCACCTAAAACCAAGTCCAGATAAGAGAGATATGTCCATTTGAAGTTGGGTTTAAGAACAGATTTTGTTGACCTAGCTCGAGGGAAATGAACAGCCTTCACTAAATTAGGCATATCTCTTTGTACACTTGGAATTTAGATGTGAAACCACTACCATTAGAAAGTAGACTTTTGGGGCTTCATTTTAGACCCGATAACCACCTAGAACCAAGTCTATATAAGGGAGATATACCCGTTTGAAGTTGGGCTTAATGACAGATTTTGTTGACTCGGCCCAAAACAGCAACAATCCATTTTCATTGGTTTTGGTTCGGTTAGGATACCCCATTTACCTATTTTCTGATCCATTCAAGTGCATCCACTCATCCTCCATTATACCTAATCATCCTTCATTGTCAAAAAGAGGTTTTGTTTGCATCCATAAAGGAGTATCCCATGCAACCACCTTGAAAATTTGCCCTCATATCGCATTATTGTCTCCCACCTTGTTTTTGACCTTTACTCTCCCTCATTGCCTATATAGAATGATCAAATTGTAAGAGAGGAGGAAGACCACGAAATTCAAGAAAAAAAAAGTGAGAAAAGGGTGAAAAGAGAGAAAAATTGAGTTTTTGAACCAAAAACATTCCTATCTTCCATATACACCACATACCTTCCATAAAAATTGAAATTCCATCTTTCCTACATCCAAAACTCCTCCAAAAATTTTGAAATGACTAAATTTCAATAGTGATTGGTCAAAGGAAAGAGTAAGTGTTGTTGAAAGTGAGAAAACAATAAGAGAGTTAGCTACTTTTCTACCATACATACCCAAAGTTCCATTCTAGTTTCAAATTGAGGATTGAGAACACACTTCCTAAACTTAAGGGTGATCAAGAGGAAGTTTGGAAATTAAGAAGTTCAATCTTTCTTTAGAAAGTAAATTTCTAGTCTTTCATTTTCTTATATTTTATATCTCATATTTATTTTCTTGTTTCTTATTTCATAGTGTTTTGTTATAATCTAAGTATTTTGTTTATCTCATATTTATTTTCTTACTTTATATTTCATAGTGTGTCGTTGTAATTTAAGTAGTTTGTTTAACTCAAAATTATTTATTTATTTATTTATTTTTATTCGCTTGCTTTAATTTCATATTAGTTTTGTTGTAATCTTGCATGTTCTACCTCAAAATGCTTTTTTTGTTTTAGGTTCATGTTAGTTTTGTTGTAATTTTGCATGTTCTATCTTATTTTTGTTTTCTTATTTTAGTTTCATAATAATTATGTTGTAATCTTGCATTTCCTAGTTTATATTTTTCTTGTATTAGTCTCATATTAGTTTTGTTGTAATTTTGCATATTCTACCTTATATTTGTTTTATTGTTTTAGGTTCATGTTAGTTCTGTGGTAAGTTTGCATTTTTTTTTTAATAATTGTTTTCTTGTTTTTAATCTAACCGGTAGTGGTTAGTTGAACCACCTACAAATTTCTTGTTTGTTCATTTTTCTTGGTTTCACAATAAGACAGGTTTTGCTAGGCCTAGTTGGCCGGTCGGCTTGTTTGGGCGGTCGGTTAGCTTCTTTTGGACAAAACGATGTTGTCTTCCGATATTAACCAATTTTCGGTGGTTTCCAAGACACATGAAACTTTTTTTTCTTTTGTTTATTTTATTTTGAGTGTATTGTGAGGTTTATTTTGTTGTAATATTCTTCTCACCCCCTCTAATTTGGTTTGTAATAATTTATTCAAAGTGTTGTAATAATTTCCCACCCTACTTATTTCTGTCTCGTTCTTTTACTTGTTTTTCTTATTTGTGAATATCATGTTTATTTTATTTTATTTTTTTGTCGTTATATTCATGTTTTACATCTATGTTTCATGTATCTTGATTCGGCCAAGTTTGCATTTATTTAATCAATTCTTATGTGCGCTACCTCATTGAGATGATTCACATGTCATATCTTAAAAGTCAAATCTTTAGTTGCATTAGGATTTTGTATATAAGATCATGCATATTTTATTAACTTTGTTTTGTAGCTGTTTGCGGGACGTCAGTAAATATGTAAGTTTTTATGCTTTAGCATTCTGTTTGTGTGTGTTTTTCCTTATTATGTTTAAGCATCCTACCATGTGCTTATTTTCTTATGTGATATAACTCTATGAATGCTAGTGGATGGAGGTTGTGTCGCTTAATTTGGAATGATGATAATTTTCATGTTTGTAAACTCTATCTATTTGGGTTGTACATTTTCAAAACTCTTTCAAAATATATGAAATCAAATTATTCCAAAATAAATGACATATTCTATACTAGTATGCTTCACATATCACATAGTAATTTTTAGGATTTATTAAATAATCAAAATATGAACATATAAAGTAAATAAAATTCATATCATGGTTTAGTAAAGGCAGATCTTTTGATCGGGTAAGCAGGGATGCTCAATTAATGACCTTCCCCTCTCATATCTAAAGTTCCGAACCGAGACAACTTTGGTTATGACGAACAATGGCCTTGGCACAAGCCATGGGTTTCTTAATTTTCCAAAATATTAGGTGGCGACTTTGAGATCTGATGACGTAGTCCATTTATGGCAAAAGAAATTACAATAAAATGGATTTTCAATCAAAGTTTCCAAATCTGGACTCTCATCTATGTTTCACATTGCACTAGTGAGACCAGATCAAAGAGACCGAGGGAGTCCGAACTGTTTAACGCGCACAGGTACTCTCCGGGCATATTATAGTTTCTGGCAACTCCACTGGGGATTTTATGAAACCTTGACTCGAACTCCATATGTAGACGGCCCCGAACGTCCCAGGAGAGATCCCGTTTTGTTCATTGGGCTTACTACAGTTCGGACTCGATGTCACGGTTCTGAATCTAATCTCGCAAAGTGCAATGCAATATCAATAAATCACCAAAGAGTCCAAATCCGGCAAATTGTTTTGAAAAACTGATTTTAGAAAGAAGTGCCAAACATGGACTGCTTCGCCAGATACAGAGTCGCTACCTAAATATTTTATTTTGAAGGAATTTAGGAAACCCTGACTCGTGCCTAAGGACACATGTCCGTCATCACCAAAGTTGCCTTGGCTCGGGAACTTGGGTACGATTGGGGAAGGTCATTTCATGAGCACCCCCGCTCGCCCAATCAATGATCGGCCACTACTAAGCATGATATCTTGTTTTTGGAAACACATGTGCTTTTATTTCGGTTATTAACCTAGAATTACTATGTGATGCGCACAGCATACAAGTATAGACTAGATTGCCTAAGTTGAAACAAAGCATCGCATATTTGTTCGTTTTGAAAATGGATTGAAGTTTGCTACTCGCAAGTAGGCTAAAACACGAGTTTCGACGAATTATTCCAATTCAAGCAACCCAACCTTCACCCACAGGCATTCAGGCAGTTATACCACATAAGCACATAGCCTCATGGTAAGCATGCTATCATGGCAGTCACTCACACACATGCAAGGATGTTAAAGCATAAACACTTACCGAGTACTCCGAGCCAAAGAAAGAAGCTAATTAGAAAACATTTATGAATCCTAACTATGCTGAGATGCCTAATGCAACACATGTAAGAATGCAACTAAGAGAGGCTCGGCTATTCTAAGATGGCATATGAGATGCTACAGGTAACATGTATTCAACTTGGAATTGAAATGCGATGCAGTTAGTATGATGCGCTGAGCCTGGTGCATGCAAAACAGATGAATGGATGCAAACATACGAGCATAAGGATGCTAATTGAAACGTGCTCCAAAACTAACCATCATAAGCTAGTAAATAAAAAGAAGAAAGACGTGGGGTTAGAAGACATACATCACACACACGCACACTTATTACAGCATTGCCCTCTCTCGGAGGGTTCGAATAAATAATACAGAATCGAATTAACTAATTATTATAAAACACTAGCTAATTAACAAATTAACTAAATTAGCATGCAAACTATATAAAATGGGCTGCCTCAGCTCTGTTTTGAATGATAAAGGATGCATGCATGCTTGAGTCGCCTTGTCGGGAAATCCATCGCGATGCCCCGGGTCGCCTTTGTTTGCAATTGATTTCAGAAACTTGCACAAAGCTCCAAGGAGATGAAACTCTACCCTGGGAATCTAAGGGGAGGCTGCCGACCAGTTATAGGCATTGGAGACCACCTACCAACCACCCTTGGTGGTGAAAACTAGAAAAGGTGGTCGGCCTGCCAGAAAACCTAGTCAGCCTGCGAGTTTCTTCTCCTAGTTTCTGCATTTTCTGCAACAAAGGCAAGAGCGAGAGAAGGCAAAGTATTTTCAACATATGTGTGCCCGACCACTCTCCCCGTCATTGCATAAGCTCTAGGGAGTGTAGTCCTCGATCCTCGTGCCATCAATCACGCATCCCGATACATGATGGCCGAGGACTCAATGTGAAATGAAAGCACATGTAAACACCTAAAGCCAACAACTCTATCATGGGTAGTCAAGAGTGTCGGTGACCAAGAATCGAGGCACATTTCGTCACTTTGAGTACGAAACATCCCTCGTTTCCCGTGTTTGGACTAAATCCTACTCCAAACACAATGCAACAAACAATGTATGGACAAATGCAACTCTAGCATGCGATCTAAATGCAATGCAACTAAGTGATGCGAAGATGCACGGAATGACATGCAAGTATGCAAATGGCATACACAATGCTATGAACTAATCAATGGCATACTCAATGCACATGGATTATATGGCATGCATACACAATGCACTAACATACGCAATGTTATGAATGAGGCATACGCAATGAAATGATCAAACATGCGATAACATGGACTATAGGGCATACGCAATGCAAGATGGACTTAAACCAAGATGGGTGGGCCTCGGCTACACCCAAATCAGTGGCCAACATGACAAAAATGAGGTAACGAGGTACATGCAAACATGTACAAATGCAAGGGACCAAACATGAGGAACAATGTGCAACTCTACCAAAGCATGACAAGGTTGAAATATGGCATACAATGACACATGTTCCAGCTCTGAAATGACATACAAGATGGTCCCGAATCATGCAAATAACTCACCCGATGCATGTTGGATGGCACAATTACCGAAACTAGTGAAGTGCATTACACTAGAGGTATGCAAAGCTATAGCGATCCTGGTTTTCTTTTTTCTGTATTTGTTGTACTCCGGACTTTGGTTCCGTGGAGTTGGTAGTTGTATATCTTGTTGTCATCCTTTAATTCCCTATGTTTGAATTTTAGGATGTGTTGGGCGTATTTCGAATAGATAGGTTGAGTTTTGGTCTCAGGTGTTGTTGCCCAGAGTTTTGGTGTTACGCTCGAGCGGGTCATTCTGCGCTCGAGCGGAGTTTGCTTTTTGGTTGTCCGCTTGAGCGGGTCTTATTGCGCTCGAGCGGAGTTTACACACTCCCAGTATTTCGTGCCTCTGCAAAACTTCTACAGGTGTGTTTTTCACACTCGAGCGGGTTGCGCACGAGCAGATCTTTGGGCACTCGAGCGGGTAGTGCTTTGTCTGTGAAAGTTCTAGGAGGGGGGAATCTACGCTCGAGCGGACTGTTTTTCGTGCTCGAGCGGATGTACTTTATTCTTGTGTCTTGGTGCTCGAGCGAGACTTATTGCGCTTGAGCGGATCTAGTTTTTTGTTCTTGACGCTCGAGTGTCCTGTTCTCCGCTCGAGCAGATCTGTCGTATATTAGATGACAGTTGGGCATTTTTTAATCACTTTTCACTTTTCTTCTCTCTTTCTTACTTTCCCAAAATTGATTTTGAGAGCTTCTCTCTCTAGAATCTCCCTTCTCTCTAGGGTTTGATCTAGTTAGAGTGTTCTCCATTCCTTCGGCCTTTGTAAAAGTTGTGTTGATCGTCAAGGGCTTTGTTTTGATTTGAAAAGTTTGGAGTTTGGAGCACTTTGGTTTTGGTTTTCTTCTCCATTTGAGCTCTAACTTCGAGGTAGGGATATCCTACTCCATCTTATGAGCTTTGTCTTTAAATTTTGGTATTTCGATATGTTGGGGGTTGTTGGGTAATTTCGAGAAAGTTTGGGGTCATTGTGTAATTTTCAAAAGAGGGGTTTTCAATGTTTAAAACCTTTATGTATGTAATACATTGAAAAATGGACTTGGTGGGGGATTATTGAGGAAAATGGAACCTTAGGGTTGGTGTTGTAATTATGGAAAAAGCCCTAATTATTGATAAATTAATTTGTATAATTAATTTTGGGAAATAAGAAATTGAATAAGAAATATTCAAATTGGAAAGGTTTGGGATTAAAGGGTGTAGTTGGATTAATTTATCGCTTACCTAGACAAATGTTGACATTTTATCCATTTGGTGCATTTATTGCCTGTTTAGAAATAATTGCTTTGGGTTAACGGTGGAGGATAGTCTTGATTGTTGTAGACAATGCATGATGATTAGGCAAACTAAAACTAATCAATGGAATGTGTCATCGAATATGACGGTTGAAAAATACATCAACTTTATGTATTGATTGATTATGTATATGATCTGTGTTTATATACATTGTGTTGTGTGGGAGGAGATATGGGATGTACTCCACGGTTTAGGGAAAGATAGGGGATGGACCTCTAAATCGAAATTTGTGTGATATTGATACAGCACTACAATGTGTATCATGGTGAAGTATGGAAGTGTGTGTTTGATATGATATAGCACTAAAATGTATATCATTATCAATTGTGAAGTATAGAAGTGTTTCTATGTTATATCGATACAGCACCAAAATGTGTATCACTTATAAAGTAAGGAAGTGGTTTATGTGTAAATGATACAACACCAAAATGTGTATCCGTCATGAATTTCGAAAGTGTTTTAGTAATGAGTTATGATCTCATTAAATTATTTGGCCAAGTTCTGAGCCTTGTTTTCAAACTCAAAGTTGAATAAGAAATGGAAAGTGAAACGTAACATTGTTATGATTGTCATGAAACGGTAATATGGCATGAATTGGAATATAAGTATGGACCATTTGTTGAATGCTATTATTTTAGTCATTGTTTATAGTTGGTTTAATATATTTCTACTGGGCTGTGGCTCACCCTATATGGGACATCATTTTCAAGTACAGGTAGCATGCCACCTCCAAGGACGTAGCTTGGGAGGCTTAGTGGCTGGGACTTTTTGTTGTTTTGTTGTATTACATGTATATCAAGCCAAGGGCTTCCTTTGTATAGAGTTAGCACTTTCTTTTTGTAACCAAGTGTTGACTTGGAAAGTTGTAAGCCCATAGGGCATTTACTTTTGTTGTCAACATGTAATACTTTTTGTAATGATTACTCTGATGGAATATATTTATGCTTCATTCTCCTATGTCTAAATATGCTATTGTTGGATGATTTATGGTTTTATTTTGAGGGCGTTACAAAAGCGATGCCCAAATGACCAAACCAACCCCAAAAAGTCCCTATGTAGACCCAAAATAGTGGCAAAATGGACTAAAATGATGGCTTGCAATACACAAAAATGACGCTCATGCAATAGCCCAAAAACGAGGCATACAGGCACAACTCTCAAACGCATTCAAAGAGTGGAAAACATGGGAATATGACACAAGTATAAACTCTGAAATAACATGTTCAATGATGCCAAAACATGAAAACAACTCAAGTTAACCATGCAAGAGGCTTCAAAACTCGAAGCTAGGCAAGGGTATTACACTACAAGTATGCATGGAAAGCATCATTCAACCATGGGACCTCAAAACAGAGTTAAGGCAGCCCAAATCATGAATAAAATCAGTTTAGAACATAGCCAAAATATGCTAGAATCAAGGGCCAAAACAACATGTAATGTGAGCTAGTGAACATGGATTACACTACAAGCATATGAAGCATTCAAGAAGCCATTAAACCAGCAAAAGTCAGAGACATGACATTCCAAAATAAAGCCCAAAAACCCACTGAAACATGATCAATGCATGCAAGAATGTCATGCTCCTTTGATAGGCTATAAGAGGGGTTATTCTACACATGCAAGAGACACACCCAAGGTGACAAAACCAACATTGGACAGAGCCTAGACAGGCCCTAAAAGTCAATGAAAAGGGCCTGAAACAAGGCTTGGAGGTGTGCAAATGAAGGATCCTATGATAGGCCAAAATGCAAGCAAACAAGATCAAATAGAGAGAGGGTCACCCCTCTCTGATTTAGGACCTCAAAACCACATGCCAACTACTGAAAATCCGCCGGATTTCAGTGGCTAGAAGGCCAAGCAAGGACTAGCTCAAAGGCCCTATGGCATGGCACAAAACAAGGCCAAATGAGGCATGCAAGAGGGTAGAAGACCCTCAAGACCAAAAGGGCCTTAAACAAAAATCAAAAAGACCTCAAAACAAGACTTTTTTCAGTTGACAACAAAGCTCAAATATGCATGCAAATAAGGCTAAGAGATGGATCAAAATAAAGCTTAAAAGAGGAAAAAAGTGTGTTACCCTTGAAGCTCAGCAAGACAGCAACTTCTGGACCCAAAACCCAACTCCTTAACCTCTGAAAATGGCCTCCAAGAAGCTCCAAGCAATGGTGGAAGGGTTAGGCTATGAGGTGGTGTGCAAAGGTGCAAGAACAATACACTTTTTGAGCCAAAATAGAGAGATATAGAGGGAGATGTATTGTATGCCTTCAACAAACTTCTCAACCCTCACAAAGGAGGGGGAGGCCCTCCTTTATAGCCAAAAGGGACCAAAGCTTCTCAAAGAAGCTAAAAACCAAGGTTGAAGATCCTCCATACATGTATATATAGGATCTAGTCTGTGCCTTCCAGCTGGCACAACTGGCAACAACTCACAGAGACAAAACTAGGGGAGGTAGGCCGACCAGTTCAGGTGGTCGGCCGACCATTTCAAAAGGTCAACTCAATGAAAGGTGGTCGGCAGCACCATTTGATGGTCTCCACATTGAATGCAAGCTAGTGGTATGGTGGGAGACCAGTAAATATGGCTCAAAGACCAAGGAGACTAGCTTCTTGACAAGAAAATCGGCTGGCGGGAGAAAAGTGGTCTCCAAGGAGAAAAGGTGGTCTCCCACCCTTGTACCACCCTCCAAACAATGAAAACAAGGTCCATGCCAAAAATGAACCAAGACGGATGCAAAACGAGGGTTCGGGGGTCAAAACGCGCAGCCGGGTGCCCTGAAAACAGGCTGTTAAGCAACGAAAGTGGCGTGCGACCACAAAGGTGGTCTCCCGGGCCATAGTGTCCCTCTAGAGAGAGGAAGCAAGGTGTGTGCCAAAAACCGTGCCAAACGGAGAAAGTTAAGCGGTCCCAAACCGAGGCGCACAGCCGACGGCTCCGAAAATCGAAAATTGGTCTCCAAACGGGAAAAGTTGCCTACGACCACGAAAAGTAGCTTACGGCCACCGAGAGATGGTCTACAAGGCCTATCCCTCCCTTCGGGAAGAGAAAGCAAGACCTAGTCCGCAAACCGAGGCAAAGCATAAAAGGGTCCCAAGGTCCGGGGGTAAGGACCTCAGCCGAAACTCCGAAACCTCAAAACGAGCACAACATTCGCAATCACCAAGCGCTCAATCGATGAAGTCTGAGTCTTAAGGTCGGTCAAAAATGGGGTGTCTGCACCATGATATGATCTTTATTTTCAATTATATGTTCATTGCATTGCATTCATCGGTGCACTTCAATTCTCTGTGTTGCCTAGATACTGGTGAGAGCACGGGCAAGCTTTTTGTGACACTACACCTATCTTTACGATACTTTAGAGGCCTTATGTTGTAACCTTTTGAGATCTGTCAAAAAGGTAGCTTTGCTATGTTGCTCTGCTATCTAAGGTTCTCAGACTCCGAAGAGAGGCTATTTAACTCTTCTGATTTCCTAGGATCTTTATTGGTTATGACCCAAAGGACTCTTTTGGTAATGTCAATTTAAGTTCGACCCTTAGAGTAAAGCTAACCTTGTGCATAAAATGAGCTATAGTACCTTCCAAAATTAGGACAGGATGCTCTCTCATATCTAGGATGTATGATGCCACTTGTTTGAATAGTGAAACCCTAGATCATTTCAAAGTTAGGACAGGGTAACCCTAGCCCCCATAGGGATGTTTGTTCTCTTTCCTGCTATGTGTTATGTGCAATGTATGGGAATTCTCAGATTCAGATGAGTGGTTCAGTCATTTCAGTTTGTGGGGTTGAGTTCAGTTTTTCAACATGAGTTAGCGGTAATCAGTTAAGCTGGGATGCTAATGAAATTCTGATTGGGGGTCCCGTTTTGTTTCAACAAGGTAGTCGGGTACTATAGCTTCTGAAAGGTCTGATATCTCCCAAGTTCTGTGGACTCGCATTGGTAGACTTTGCAAAAGTGCAGATTTGGTTCAGGGTCAGCCAGTGTTAGTTTCTTTGCCACTAGTTACATGAAGAAAAGCAAAAGGTTTATCAACTGTCCATAATACCCCTTCTTTACCTACTAGATCATCACCACTCAACTCACGAAAATCAGTGATGGCTCAGATTCTGGAAAATATAACAAACATACTATTGGCCCTTCAACGGAGCATGGATACTGTTGCCACTACGGTTGCTACCCAAGGCACTACTCTTGCCACTCAAGGCAATACTCTTGCTGAACTGCAACGCTCATCTGGGGCGTCCATTACTTAACCACCTCCGATGACTCATCTAGTTCCACCTCCACCTCTACCTTCACCAGCTGGCGAGTTTCCCGAACGTAACTCACCAAAAAATCTGAGGGTTCTTGCACAAACTTCAGGAGGATCATTTCCTCTTCCACAACCAGTGGGAGGGCTCTATCCCTCTGGAGCACTTGAGTCTGACTCAACTATGTTGAAGCTGGCCAAGTTGGAAAAACTTTTCAAAAAGGCATAGGGAGTCAATTCAATCCTGGACATCGAAGACGGGTACACTAAGACAGCTGTGAAGTTGCCAGAACGGTTCAAAATGCCATATATTGATAGGGTTGATGGCTCCAGTGACCCAATGGTGCACATTCGCCTGCTCTCTGATATCTTAAAGCCTATGGGTTTGACTCCTCCGCAAAAGCTCTCTTTATTCGGAAAAACTTTGTCAGGAGTGGCTGCCATCTAGTATGCCAAGTTAAAGGACTCGGTAACACAAAGTTGGAAAGAGTTGGCTGGGGCCTTTATCACCCACTATGCTTATAACACCCAAATTAAAGTGACTACTTGGAAATTAGAGGCCACTTGTCAAGAGCCCAATGAAAGTTTCGTGGCCTTTGTCACCAGATGGAGGGCAAAAACAGCAATGATGACCAACAGATCACTTGAAAAAGACCAAATCCGTATGATAGTCAAAAATCTGCATGGAAAGATGTTACAAAAATGGATAGTCCTCCCGCTCTTTACTTTTAATGACTTAAATGAGATAGGGGTCCACATAAAGGATGCCATCAAACAGGGAATCATTATGGAAGATAAGGAACCTGTTTAGAAGCCTTTTGATCATAGTTCCAATGCTACCACTAGTGGTAGCACAATTGTGAAGCCCTCTAAAATCAACTTGGTTGCAACTACCACTAAAATAGTCGACCCCTTTGCTCATCTTGACCTGCAAAACACAACCTGAGCCCCAAGCAGAACATTCACCCCTCTCCATATGTCACTCTTTAAAGCAATGAACATCTTGATAAAAAGAGGGTATTTGAAGTCTTTGGACCCCCAACCTCTTTCCAAACCTCTCCCAGCCAAACATGACCTTACCAAACACTGTGCTTTCCACCAACAACCAGGACATGACACAGACCGTTACTTTCGTCTTCGTCATGAGATCCAAGATCTCATAGACAATAAAGTCATAGCTCTCCCACAACCACCAAAACCCGACGTCACTACCAATCCGTTGCCACCCCATGATAGAGTTCTACCACCTCCTCATCTTAACCTCATCCATACACTTTCATCTACCTTTAACCCCAGTATCTATATCACACCTACCCATTTACCAAAACCTGACGTATATATTCTTGAAGGCACTGAGTTATGCATGATGGATGCACATTCAACCCAGCTAAAACCCAGAAACCCTATGGTGATAGTATGTATGCTTGAGGCTGGCAAACTATCAGAGAAAAAGTATGATCCTAGCTAGTATATTGTTCCTAGTGGTCAACAAAAGCTTGAGGTTGATCTGCCTGACTCATTTTCTATTAATGTTGTCAGAGAGGATGTACTTGAATAGGGGTTGGATGATTTGGCCAACCTAGAGGAGGACTTGGCTAATCTTCATTTCTTTGAAGAATTAGATATTGGGAATGTGCAGATGGAATGGTGGGAACCGAAGAATTACAGTCACAGTTAGTCAAGCGGTGACGAAGCTTCTGATGAGAAAACTGAAAGAAAAGGAGATGAACTAAGACTTGATTTTGGAAAACCTGTTGAATGTGGTAAAGGAAAAAGCTCCGGAGGAAAAGAAGAAGAACTAGAAAGCCATTCAAAGCATACTGTTGGAATGATTCAAGCAGCGCTAAATAATTGCTTTTCAGTCAACAAAGGCGAATGGTGGGATGATAATGACTTACAGCTGGCCTACACTGATGATGAATGGGTAAACCATGTGCCGGATGAGACTTGGTATGCAAACAAAATTGATCATTTGACCAAGAGTGGGCGCTACTTCAAGCCTCTACATCTAGACCAAGGAGAGCCCTCTGGCAAAGATAAACAGGTAGAGAAAGAGAAAGAAAAAGAGAAAGAGGTAGAAGAACACCTAGTTCTAAAACAACTGAAAAAGATCCAAGCAAACATTTCCATTTAGGGTCTTCTCATGGCTTCCTGAGAACATCGACAAGCAATGTTGTCAATGTTGAGCAAGGCTAAGCTGTTAATTGATACCACTCCTGAGCAATTAGTGTCATTAATCACCCCGAGAGAAACCATCCCAGCAATAACTTTTGCTGACAAAGAGTTGCCACAAGAAGGATCAGGATATAATAAGCCTTTGTACGTATCATTGAAATGCAGAAAGAAATGGATCCTAATTGTTCTGATTGACACCGGATCAGCCATCAATGTTTGCCCTACACGTACTGCTTATGCAATCGGGCTAAAGTCAGCAGATTTCACGCCCACTACTCAATTGATCCGAGCCTATGATAATACTAGTCAAGAAGTGATGGAGACAATCAAAGTACAAATAACAGTGGGCCCATCTGAGCACGAAGCTGAATTTCATGTCATGGATGTTCCCGCAACATTCAACTTGCTATTGGGAAGACCCTGGTTTCATCAAATGAAAACTGTATCATCCACATTACATCAATTGGTAAAGTACCCATACGGCAGAGGAATTATTACTGTATTCAAAAATTCATCCATTCATCTTCTTCTAGAAGTCACAATACCATTGCTAGAAATACAATATGGGGAAGAGGATATGTTCCTGTCAGGTTTTACATTGGTAGTGTAATAACCCTATCTTGTACTATGTTAATTAATCATGATTATGTTTGTAATTATGTTCTTAATTTGAATTTGGGTGTTAATTGCATAATTATATGTGATTTTGGCTTTGTATCTGTTCACCGTAGGAAAATCTATTAGAATCTGTGCTTTGAACTGAAAATTGAAGGCCTTATCGGCCACAGAAACTGAAATTGACTACGCCATTGTGATTGGTGTAATTTTTATAGCCTACGGTGAAATTTAATTAGAAATTAATTTGGACCAAAATAATTAGATTAAACTGATTGAATTGGGTACAATTAATTAGCCTTAATCAAGTCTAATTAGATGAGCCTATAAATAGGCCCTTATACACTTAAACTCACCATATGTTTGAGCTCAAAATCTGAAACACACTCTAGAGAGAGAGAGAGAGAGAAGGGGCCGGTTCTAGAGAGAGAATGAGGGAGAATTGTGCATTTTGGCTCAAAGCTTGTGAATTTGGAAGCTACACTCAAGATTTAACTACGTTTGTGAAGATTGGAGCCTCTAGGTGAGTAATTTGATATGAATTCATGTGTTTAAGTTGTAATTATATGAATTCAAAGGTAAATAGTAATCAAGAACATGAATGGAGTTGATTATGATGAATTTGAAGTCAATGAATGCATGCATGTAAAAAATTGCTATGAATTAGCATATTTGAGCATAAAGTGTATAATTCATGTTGAACTTTGATTAAAGTTCATGCTTTTGATCATCTCTTCACTATTTAAGTTGAGAATAGAGGTTATATCCCACATGCAAGAGCAATTCATAGAGGTGAGAGTTTTGAATGCATGAATTTAATGTATTGGAAGTAAGTTTGGTATAATTTGGGTTTGCATGTGATTCATTCATAAGATTTGAGCTTCATAATGTAGTAAATTGGTGTTTGTATCATGTTAGTAGTTGCATATGAGAGTTATGGGTTATAAAATGCAAGCTATGTTAATTTGAATGCAAGTTTGAAACTCAAACTGGTTGCTGGAAATTCCAGAATTCGACATGTCCGCTCGAGCAGGGAAAGTGCCGCTCGAGTGTGAAACGTTAATTCCCAGAACTTTTGCAAACTTTGATGTTTGCTCGAGCGAGGAGAGTCACGCTCGAACGTAAGTCACATGTGTCGACTCTCAGCTCGAGCGTCCGAAGTTGCGCTCGAGTGTAAAAATAAGGCAACCAGTACTTTAGCAGACAAAATGGGTCCACTCGAGCGGCCAAAGCGACGCTCGAGCGGGGAGCCTTGTTTCTGAAACTTTGAAAGGATGTTTTGTGCTTCATTTTCCATCCTCTTTCATTTCTAAGCACTCTTAGGCATGCATTGAGCATTATGAATGAATGTAGAAGATAAGGAAGAGGCCTAAGAGGAATATGTGAATTAAGAATATATTGAATCGTTTATGACCCATATGTGTTATGTAATGTGTAGGGTCGAGCTCAAGGGCAAATCCATCAGCAGAACACTGTGAGTAATATCTTAGTAAAGATATTTTCAAGTATGTTACTTTCCAAATGCTACTTCTGTATAAGCTTCATGGATTTGTTGATTTGAAATATGAATGAGTATTCTATATGCCTAATTTTGTATAAGATCGTTTGATACGTTTGACATGAATGATTGGGCCCAAGGCTGTTGGACATGAATGATTGGGCCAAAGGCTATTGGATACGAATGATTGGGCCAAAGGCCATTTGACATGAATGATTGGGCCAAAGGCCGTTGGACATGAATTATTGGGCCCAAGGCCGTCGGATATGAATGATTGGGCTAAAGGCCGTTAGACATGAATGCAAAGATGGGCCAAAGGCCGTTTGTATGTATCATTTGATATGTTTGAATTGGACCAAAGGTCGTTTGAATAAAGAGTTGGTTGGACCAAAGGTCGTTTTGTACGGATGGACCCAAGGTCATGTTATATAAGAATTGGACCCAAGGTCGTTTTGCATATGGATATGATGGGTTAGACCCGAGGTCGTTTTGCTTTGTTAAGATTTGTAAATCTAATGTGAATGAGAATAGTGGTTCAAATGTTTACATTATAAGTATGACTCATTTATGAGCGAATCTCATTCATTAGACTCTTTATTTTGATATTATTCACTAGGCGTCAGTTCACTCTTATTTATATGTATGTAGGTGAGCAAAGGGACGTTCAACCCCAGCCTTAGTGGAATTTAAGAAAGGAACCCGAGTTTTGTGAAGTCAGCCTAGGTGCCTCACGCAAGAGGCTTTGTTTATGATCTTTGGTATTTCTTTTGCTATTTCTATTGGTAATGATAGACTATTTGTGGGTATAAAGCTTTTGGTTTACCTGACTATATGTTTGAATGATCCTGGGTATACACGATGTTAACTACTGATATGTGGTGTGAGTTATTATTAAGTTATGTGAAATGTTTTGATATGCCATGTAAGCATAGCTCATTGGACAAAATTTCTAAGTTTGCTTCCGCATCTGGCCCCATATTTCTAACCCTTTATCAATATCAGGTTTGAGGCTGTAGGTAATCTCATGATTACTGGCCGGTTATGACCTTAATCTATAGGGGTGGGTTCAGGTCATGACAGGTAGAGGCCTAGCTAGTTCAAACGCTCATGGCAGAAGACGAAGATGTATATGTTAGTGCCCAATCAATCTATTTCATGAGTAAACTAGGTCACATTCCAGGGATGAGATTGGGACGAAGTGGCAGGAAAGGTATTACTACAGCCAGTGAAGTACCTTATAACCCACATGCATTCGGACTAGGGTATGCACCCACGATTGATGACAGGAAAAGGAAAACTTAAGAGATCAGGGAGAGAATCAAGGAGAAGAGAACCGGGTAGCAGTTTGAGTTGGTTCATAAGCCAATTCATAGGACCTTGAATGGACGCTTTGTCCGCCAAGGAGAAAACTTCCATTTTTGTGATTTTCCTAAGCCTTGGTTTGATCAAGTGGAGAAGAAGAAATACCCTGGGTTTAAGATCTTCTTCGATCATTAGCTCTCTGACAGTGGCGGGGAGTGGGTAGATCCTAGCATCGACATTGGACAAGACAAAGAAGTCAGCTCGGAAAGTAGTCCAGAGGAAGTCCTGGGTCTAACACTGGCTAATTTACTAATAGAATCATATACTAGCGTTGAACCGATGAATTTGAGGGATATGACCATTGTCGTGATTAGGGAAAAGCTACTTGCTGACTGTTCAAGCTTCATCATGGATACAATGCATGGCTCACAAATAAATTGGCATTTTGAATAGAGTTGTATTGGGAATTCTGAATTGGCTGTTGAGTCTCAGTCCGGTGGGCCTATGGGGTTGGAGGCAGATTTAAGTTTGTCTAAAATGTCTATGTCTTCTTTTTCTTTCTCTTTTGAGTCTGTTGCAACTTGTGAGCCCGAGGCTTTGAATGAAGACGTGATTTTCGCTTACTTTTATGTGCCCATAGTTCATAACATTGACCAAAATTTTCAAGATCTTGATAAAAACAAAAAGGAAGAAATTCCTTGGGCTTTGAAAAATTTAATCGACTAGGAGGAAGAAAGGCGTGCTAAGCCATTAGTGGATGAAATTGTTTCTGTAAATGTGGGTACTGAAAAAGATCCTTGCTTGATCTAAATTGGTTCTACATTGTCTTCAGAGGAACGTGAACAATTAGTTGCTTTATTAACAGAATTCAAAGATGTCTTTGCATGGTCCTACGAAAACATGCCAGGAATTAACCCGGAGATTGTACAGCATAGGATCCCTCTCGATCCTGAGGCCCGACTTGTCAAACAGAAGCTTCGTAGAATTTGTCCGAATTGGGCCTTGAAAATTAAAGAAGAGGTTACCAAGCAAATCAATGCTGGGTTTTTGCTCGTATCAGAATATCCTGCTTGGTTAGCCAATGTTGTGCCAATTTCGAAGAAAGATGGCAGAATCCGAGTTTGTGTTGACTTCCAGGATTTGAATAAGATTAGTGTAGACACCCCATTTTTGACCGTCCTCAAGACTTGGTTATGCTTACAGGTACATCTAACCACAAGTTCGATTGCTCATTGAGTATTCGAGTTCGCAGCAGAACGTCACAAGTTTGAGCTTTCCAAACCCTGTATTCTTTCTGTCTCATTTTTGGACCATGTGTTGGCCATCTCTTCATGCTTCTTATGAGGCACTGCTGACCACATTTTGGCCCTACCGGCCATGCATTTTCCCCTATCTACTATTGATGAAGCCTGCCGGCCATCAATGAGGCATTGTCGACCACAGCTGATGGCCGGCAGAACCCTTTGTCTCAGCAGATTTCACGCTAGATCTTTTGAGCCAGCTGGTTTTCACTCATCTCTCCTCCATACACATGTATGGAGGGATAAGGCTCTTTTCAAGCTTGTTTAACAAGCTTTGCATTGCCTCTCTTCTATGTAAGGAGAGGCACCTCCTTCATTTCAGAGGTCCAAAAAAATGGGCTGAGAGTTATAGATATAGCTTTGTATCTATATCTCTCTTTGTTCTTGTTTTGTGCTTCAAAAGTGTAGTTTTGTCTTAGTTTAACACACAAACACACACTCAAACACCTTGCTTTTATTGTTGAGGCTTCTTGAAGTTGTTTTTGGTGTTCTTGGGTTGATTTGAGCTTGAAAAGCTTGCTGAAGCTGCAGTTTTAAAGAAGGTCTTCATGGGTGAGTTTCTATCCCTTAAAACGCCCATTCTTGCTTAAGCTTTTGTTCCTTCTGGCATGCTGTTTTAAGCTTAGCTTTCTATTGGAAAAAGTTTTATTTTTGCATGCTTAAAAAGTTTGTTTAAGGTCATTTTTTCGTTTGGGGTGATCCACCTCCCCTGAGGCCTTGTTAGGCCTTGTTTTGAGTCATCTCTTTAGGCTCTTGTTGCAAGCTTTGCATGACCTTTCTACCATTGAAATCTAGAGGATTTTCAGTGGTGGAAAGGTGGTTTTGGAGTCCTAAATAGGAGAGGGTCATCCCCTCTCCTTGTGTCTTGTTTACTTGTTTCATATGCCTTATGTTTAAGCATTGTGGAGAAGTGGTTTGGAAATACTCTTCAGATCCTGAGAGACGCTGGTGATCCTCAGCTAGTCACCTGAAAAGATACAAACACTCCGGTCGGGGGGCCAGAATTAGCACTCCGTTGGACAAGTCAGTTCAGACACTCAAGATAGCTTGTTTATTAAGTTAAGTGAAATGATTCTTACATACCTTTCTCAATCCATTGTTCTTGTATTTATACCTGTTCCTTTCAATCCTCAGGGTTAGGGCCTACTTTTTAATCATTGTCCTTTCTATTATTCGGCTCTAAGGATCTACACTTATTCGGCACATATATTATATTCGGTTTCCCATTTTCGTAGGATACAACCGATTAATATCAGTCTTTCAATGGTACGCACCTTCTGATTTTGCCATATATTCTGCTCCCACAATTGCCCTCTGAACTCCCCATTGACGGTAGTTAATCGGCGTGTTTGGTCTTGAATTGGAAAGGTTAAAATAGGTCAGGCGACTTCGTGTACCCTAATACAGATGTCAGAATGCGCACACCTTTTCGGTCATCATTACACTTTCCCGCCTCATTCGTGCGTCTCGCATTTATTGCGATTTGAAATTTCAGTCCTTTTGAATGCACATTTCGTCGAGTATTCGAGACTCTTGGACCGCCAGCGGGTATCCATTCTCTGACTCGCATTTTCTGCAACTCTTCTCCGTCTACTCTCGTCTCCCTTGCTCCTCGTAAGTCTTCTTCTCTTTTCTTTGCAATCCTACTTTCTGTTTGTTATTTTAATTTTGGCGAACCCTTTATTCCCTGGGAAAATGGCTAAACACTTAAAAGACCTCCTTTATGAGGGTCGTGTTTCCGGATTCCGGCGACACTTTTCCATCCCCGACGATGTTCATCTATCTCTAGTGACGGACAATACTCTGGATATGGAGAGAGAGGATCGAAATTCAATCGTCTTTCCTCTCCTATCCATTGTAGAGGGCGGGGTCCGTGTTCCCCTACATCCATTCCTTAGGGCTGTCCTCCGCCATTGGGGTCTAATTTCTTCTCAGCCCAACGTGAATTTTTTTTGAATCGTAATGGGGATCGTAGAGTTAAACCGGCGCCTCAGGATCGATCTTGGCATTCCGGCCATTCGGCACTGCTATGCTTTAGCCAAATCTTCCGGTCGGCTTGGGCGGTACTTTCTTAGGGCCAAGGATACTGACCATCATTTGGTAACCATGCTTGCCGGTTTTGGTAAGCGTGTGGATGACGTAATGGTCAATGTCCGAGGGAACTGGGAATTTGGCGAAGGTGAGGGTTGCCTAGACCCTATTCCTAGATGGAGGGGTGAACCAAGTTGCCATGTGTCTCCTTGCGTTTATTGAACTTTTCTTTTACTTGGTCTTCTCTCTATGTCTAACCCTTTGTCTTTGCAGGCAGTAAATTGAAGAAGATTCTGGTTTCTACTGACGACGTAGTCCTTGCACAGATTAAGACTACACTCGGATACTTCGGCCGTCCAAACATATAGAAGCAAGGGAGAGCGGCCCACAAACTTCTTCGATATGAGCCTACTTATACTACTTTTTCGGCCGCTGACAACATTCCGATTCCAGCCGGCGATCAACACCTTGCGGCTCTTATCTTCCCTAGCTTCAAGAGCCTTAGGCAAGTTAGTCTCGAAGCTTCTGATTCGGGGCAAGATGTGGAGCTGGTGGTAGAGGTGGTCGCCGAACCAACCAGAGAGTTCGCTGAGGAGGCCGAAGAGGTTGACGAGGCCCTAAACTCGGCGTTTGAGGCAACCAGCCGTAGTTAGCATACCTCGCCGTCCACTTCGGGTCGGGTGGAGTTTTCTTTTGGAGATATTTTTGGAAGTTTGGGAGACCTACTCGGCGATTTTTTTGAAGTTATGGCTGGGGAAAACCTCACGCAGATGGCTCGAAAGAAAAATGCTGAGCGAATGGCCGCCCAGAAAAAGGTCGAGGCCGCTCGTTCTGGACCTGCCTTGATTGAGTCTTTCGAACTCGTTATTGAAGAGCCGGCTCAGATTGTTGCGGCTGAAATGGCAGAAGATGTTGAACAACCAGTCAATGAAGAACGGTTGATTCCGGAAGAGCGGGGCAAGAAGCGTAGCGCCGAGGGAGAGGCTGGTTCAGAAGATAGTCCTACTGATAAAAGGCCTCGCTTAGAAGAGTTAGATGTGGTTATTCCTTTCATTGTTCAGCCAAAGATTATAGACACGCCGATTTCCTCTGACGTATCCATCATTACCGACCCAGCGGTAGCCTTGAGCCTGGCAGTTTCAGTCTCCTTATCAGCTAATAAGGCATCATTTCATGTCGTGCCGGATTTGGTGGCCGTAGCCCTATCTGCGCAGTTGGCCCTTTTGGTAGGTGAACTTGACTTGTTTTGATTTTGGTTGCCTGTCACGACCCAAACCCGGCCCTATGGGTTTAGCACCGAATCGCCGATGTCAAAATTAGAAGGCTCTTGAAACGATAATACAATTAAGCAGTAGTCTGAGAACTGGCGGAATATCTGATAAATAACTAGTGTCCATTGAGCTGTGAAAATCTGTATGCAAAAACATTTTTCATGCATTCATACAGTTCGGAACAGTACAGTCTAAACAATCATTTACAGACACTCAATATAGGGACTTAATCCCTACTCAACGGTCTGATGAACATTCATCTATACATTCGATTCGATTATTGCAAAAGCAGTAAAACTGATGCAGTAGGAAATACTAAAACACCCTAAGCCTTGGCAAGGTAGGCTCGGAACCTCACACGGTGAGGCACATAGGCGCTTGACAAACTGAAGTAACCACTGACGCTTCTAGCGATGCAGTGCACTGTACACCTACATATATATATGGCGATGAGCTAAAGCCCGATGAATAATATAATGCGTAAAGGGTTAAGAATAAATGTCCTTTCAGTATTAAAACCAGTCATTTCAGTCAGTTTATCAATCATTCAGTTTGTGGCTCATATTTCAGGCCATAACAGTCATTCAGTTAAAATAGTGATGTGTGGTACATCCCTTGGCGTAATCTGATGGCGGTAGGTCTTAAAAGACCGGGTCTTAACAGACCAAAGCGATAAATGATGGCCATCGATAGCGATGCGATATGATACCAATTGAGAGAAACGATGCAGACTTGTGGATTCAAGAGGTGGCTCCCCTTTAGCACTTAGTTCCGTAGATTCTAGAGGTGGCTCCTGATGTAGCACTTTGCTCCTTATCGATGTACCGGATTCAAGAGGTGGCTCCCCTCAGTAGCACTTAGCTCAAGTAGATTCTAGAGGTGGCTCCCGATTAGCACTTTGCTCCATATCGGTATCTGAAAGTGGCCATCACAATGTGATGTGATAGTGGTTCCAAACTTGGGAAAGCGAGAGATCTCTCCGTCGCGGTATGTGGATTCAAGAGGTGGCTCCCAGTAGCACTTAGCTCAAGTAGATTCTAGAGGTGGCTCGGTGTAGCACTTTGCTCCAAGTCAGTAAACAGTAGGTGCCAAGGATGCCCTAATACAGTTCAGAATATAACTCATACGTTCATTTAGTATACAGTGTCATCCGATGGGCAGTTCAATTGATAGCGATGGCAGTGTCAATTGATTGATTCAAGAAATGATGAACAAGATTCAATTCAAGAATGGTGTCAATTTAGTAACGATTCGATTCGATTCGATAACAGTTCGATAAAATAGACAGCTCAATAAGGTAAGCAGTTCAATAAAGTAAACAAAATCGAGAAGATAATCAGTTTTGGTCATATCTTTACGATTATTACTCACAGAGTTATGGCTCTGATATGCTAGAGCGTCTCCTCGGTAAGCCAACCCTACACAGTATACAGGATGAACACACACTAAGCTATACATTTGGGGGAAGATCAATAACTTACCCTAATTTGCCTCGGTGTGTTCTACATCTATATCCTCATTAAGATGCCTTAAACTAGGTCTAAGAATGCCTAGAATGGGATGAGGATGCAAAGATGCACTTAGAAAGTACTTTACAAAATTTCTTTGAAAATAAGGGCCTCGCCGGCGAAATCCTTCCTTCGCCGAGTGAGCTTCCAAAATCAAAAGGCTTCGTTCGAGCGAGAAATCCTTCGCCGAGCGGTCGATGAAACAAAAATCTTGGATCTTTGAAATTTTATGCGCGATGCTCGCTCGAGCGAGCTTCCAAAATCAAAGGGTTCGCTCGAGCGGTCTGATGAAACAGTAAAAGTACTGGATGTTCGATTTTTACGCTCGAGCCACCAATCCTTCGCTCGAGCGTGGCTCAGAGGAAAACATTGGTCGCTCGAGCGAGGAATCCTTCGCTCGAGCAAAGAAGCCAAATCTGGAATTTCCAGATTTGCCTTCCTAGCTCAAACCAAGCATTCTCAACTCAATTCTCGACCTCTTGGGCTCAAATTCTGGAGAATACATCCCAAAACAATGTACAACAAGTTTCAAAAGCCAATTTATGAATTCAAGCCCCAAAGGTGAGTCAATTAAAACCATTTTCAAACCCATTTTCAAGAACAATTTCAAACATGCAATGCATGAGTTTTAATCCAAAATCAACCTTCAAATCTTGCTCTAATGAGCTCAATAGTTGGAAAATGAAGTGAAAACATGGACTATAATATAAACATGGACATGCATGTGACAAATTGCCATGAACTTAACTCAAAACCCAACAATATTAACATGCATGCAAGAATTTGACTTCAATCTCATATGCTAAGCTTAAAACATGACTTAGTTCATCAATTTAGCATGAAACATGCAAGAACAAGTTTAAACTCAACAAGGAGAAGATGAATTCACTCACCTAAGTCTCAATTACAAGTCTAGGAGCTCAATCTAGCAATCTATGCCTCAAATCTTCAAGTTCTCCTAGCAATTTCAACAAGAATAATTCTCTCTCTCTCTAACCTCTTCTATGGTTGGTTGGAAAGCAAGAAAGGGCTGATCAAATGGTATGGTAAGTGTAATAAGGCTCTTGGAAATCAATAAACAAAGGGGCCACTAAGGTGGCAATTCGGTAATTAAATCAAACTCTTTAATTGACTTAATTTAATCTAATTTAATCATTCCTAGTCAATTTTAAGATTAATATACCATAAAATCAAAAATATTCTACCGATTCTAAAACATCAAACGGTTTCTAAATCGGCCGGCGATAAGGCTTTCAATTAACAGTTTAAACACATGGATTCAAACAGATAATTAATCAATTAAACAGATAGAAATGCAATATAACAGATAACTTTTTCAATTTCAGTTCCAGTTTCAATCAGTCTATCCAATACTTCAGTTAATCCAATTATCAGTCATTAGCGGTCCAGTTTAGCAATAATCAGTATTTAATTCAGTGGTCAGTGATTAATCGGTAATCGGTAACGAGGATTGTTACATTGCCTATGGCATCTAACGATCACAACTCGTTTTGCAGACGGTCGGCAGGATCGCCGACTTGGGCCGCCGCCTACATGATGCCCTTGAGAGGATTGACCGTTTGTAGTTAGAAGTGGGCGATCAAAAGAGCACGGTCGAGTTTGAGATGATGAGAGCCGCAATGGAGACTGCGCGAGCCGAAACTGAAGTAAAAAGGGCTCAGAATGCCAATCATCTCCGTTTTGATGCCGAAGATAGGGCAAACGCGAGCAAAGAATCGCTTAGGCTAGCCGAGGAGGCGCTTAAAAAGATGGAGACTGAGTTAGTTGAGTTGAAGGCGGCCAAGGAAAAGGCAGAATTTGAGGCTTCTGCCGCATTCGAAGCAGGAAAAGGCGTCGCCTTCGAGGAATACGTAGATGAAGCCCCCAAGTTTGAGAATTGGGGGTTCAAACATGGGTGGCTTAAGGCCCTTGATGCCATTGGGGTTACATTGGCCTTGCCAATTCCTTATGAGCTGGTAGACGTTGAGCCATATGTGTCTGACCTTGAGGATTGATCTGGGAATCATTCGAATTTTATGAAATACTTTCTTTTTTGATGTATGTTTTTGTTTTAAGGACTTTTGTTGGTTCCGAGTAGTTTTCATGTATAAATTGGTTACTGTATGCGCGCAATTTATTAATGAAAATTATCTTGTCGTTTCACTACTACTTATGCGCAGTTTGTGATGTTATGTTGGTGAAGAATTTTTGCTTTTCACTACATTAGATAAAATGATTACTCTGTTGAGCTTTCTACGATTGAATATCATGGCCATATTGACTTATCATTCGTATGCTGAATAGTTTGCGGGTATTATGCTGAACCGATTCATGGGCCGGCTGGGGCACTCAATCCGAATAGATTGATTAATCTGCCCTTGCCCCAGGCAGTGCTTGATCATTTGGGCGCCGGATGAAACGAACTCAAGAGTTTTGAAGTCGATTCATGGGTCGGCTGGGGCACTTGAGCCGAATAGATTGGTTAATCTATCTACCCTTGCCCCAGACAGTGCATGATCCTTCGGGCGCCGGATTCATGGGCTGGCTGGAGCACTTAAGCCAAATAGATTGATAAATCTATCTGCCCTTGCCCCAGGCGGTGCATGATCATTCGGGTGCCGGATGAGACGAACTCAAGAGTTTTGAAGTCGATTCATGGGCCGGCTAGGGCACTTGAGCCGAATAGATTGATTAATCTATCCTTGCCCCAAGCGGTGCATGATCATTCGGGCGCTGGATGAGATGAACTCAGGAGCTTTGAAGTCGATTCATAGACCGGCTGGGGCACTTGAGCCTAATAGATTGATTAACCTATCTGCCCTTGCCCCAGGCGGTGTATGATTCTTCGGGCGCCGGATTCGTGGGCCGGTTGGAGCACTTAAGCTGAATAGATTGATAAATCCATCTGCCCTTGCCCCAGGCAGTGCATGATCATTCGATCGCCGGATGAGACGAACTCAGGAGTTTTGAAGTCGATTCATGGACCGGCTGGGGCACTTAAGCCAAATATATTGATTAATCTGCTCTTGCCCCAGGCGGGGCATGATTATTCAGGCGCCGGATGAGACGAACTCAAGAGCTTTGAAGTCGATTCATGGACCAGCTGGGGCACTTGAGCCTAATAGATTGATTAATCTATCTGCCCTTGCCCCAGGCGGTACATGATTCTTCGAGCACCGGATTCATGGGCTGGCTGGAGCACTTAAGCTGAATAGATTGATAAATCTATCTGCCCTTGCCCCAGGCGATGCATGATCATTCGGGCGTCAGATGAGACGAACTCAGGAGTTTTGAAGTCGATTCATGGGCCGGCTGGGGCACTTGAGCCAAATAGATTGATTAATCTGCCCTTGCCCCAGGCGGTGCATGATCATTCGGGCGCCGGATGAGACGAACTCAAGAGTTTTGAAGTCGATTCATGGGCTGGCTGGAGCACTTAAGCCGAATAGATTGATAAATCTATCTGCCCTTGCCCCAGGCGGTGCATGATCCAGTCGGCGCCGGGTGATTGAGGTTTTCACAATTAATGAGATTGCCTCAAGGGTGCTGTCTTTGTAAAGGATAAATGATTAAAGATATAACTTTTATGAGCACAGTAAACAACTGACTCCAGCTTTCGAAGGTATCGTGTGAATGTCGAACAGACTCTTCTTTAACAGCAGAGGGGAAGCGAGGACGCTAACTGAGTTGGGTGGAGACATGAATCGAAGTAGTGACCCTTCGCGCACAGGGAGTAAGGGTTCCAGGGATCGAGAGAGGCGTCAGTCTCCTCGACGTCGGCAAGTCGCCCGAGTGACAAGCGATCCGCAGGGCAGATCTCCTCAACCTCGAGTCGAGAGGGGATCTGACGCGAATTCGTGCCCATTAAGCTTTGCGGTATTTGTGGGGAATAGACCCATGACAGAGGCGGGCTCGATTGTTCGAGACCCAAATGTAGCGGTCGAGTTTGCTCGACAAATTTTTCCTCCTGAGGTTCAGCAATCGATGGTAGGTCGACAGGACTACGAAGTATTTCGTGAAGGCGTTCACGGGGCGGTGAAGGGGCTTTACACCTATGAATGCAGATCGGCATCTTGCGCCCGCCGAGAAATAGAGAAGAATGAGGAACATATTCGAAGTTTGGAGGCTCGCGCGGAGGTGGCTGAGCGTGAGTTAAGGAAGACCAAGGCGGCTCAGGCACAACTCGCCGGGCAGGGAAACCCAATTGTGGAAGAAAGGGTTACTAGTCAGCTCATCAGTATCGCGCTCGCCGATCGTGAGACGGCGAGTATGTTCGCAATGGAGACCGCGAAGGGGAGGGCCTATGAAAAAGGTTTTCATGAAGGCCGAAAAGTTAGAATCGAAATGACCAAGGGAAAACTTGCCGAAGAAGTTTGCCGATGTGAAAATCATGGATTTAGACACGGCTGGATCAAGGCATCTCAAGCTGCGGAAGCTCTTCGAGCGTCGGGCATTGATTCGGCATCGCCACTCTACCACAGTAAACATTTTCCATTTTCCGCTTTTGAAGTCGAGAAGAGTGAGGATGAGGGTGACGCCGTATAAGTATACCTATTCTAAGGTTGAAATGCAGATCACGTTCAAAACTATGTAATTTATTGTTTGTTTGATTGAATAAAAACGTTCTATTACAAATATTTCGTTGCAGTTCGTATTCGGCATGTACGTGTTTCGCTTTATTGTATACATGTTTGAATGAATGTATAAACGTTGATCGGTCCGAGTATCTGTTAAGTGTCCAGTGATATGCCGGTTTATAAGCAGGCTCGACCCATACGTGATAGCCGTTTATTCCTGAATGAGGCCATTGTAACTTGAGGAAGCCAAAAACCAGTGAGTAGAGTGGTTGCGGCAAATTTGACTCGGCTCGGGGCCTGGATTTTTGGCCAGTGCATGTGCTTCAAAAAGTCGTTTGGATAACTAGGCCGTGGCGAATGTCAACCGACGTTTGTCTCATGGAGTTTAGCATTAATGCAATCGCCTCGAGATTGGGGCCTCGAGATCCCTACCAGTATTGCAAATGAAAGGAGTGGGCGCTTCGCGCAGATAAACAATCACTTATTATGTGAGGTGAGATAAGTTGGGATGTTACTTAAAGAGGCTCGGAGTTCAGCCGAGCTTGGTGTTGCAATGGAGCGCGGCAGAGGACCTATCCGTATGGGAGGTAGGGCGTCCAAAAGTTGGCATAAGTCTTCAAGTCGTCGAAGTAGATCATCCCGAAAGGAAAGGCAACGACCGTTGGGTTTATCCTTCCTTGTCCTGGATCTTTGCCTTGATATTGTCAATGGTATCAGGGGAAGTTTGGCAATGCACAAGTCATGGGCTTGGGCACAGTTGGCTCAAGGCACTGCAAACTATGGAGGACTTCTGGGTGACGGGAGTTGATTCGGCGCTACCGCTTTACCAATGCGTCTTTTCCTCTTTTTAGCTTTTGAGGTTGAAAATGGGTATTGTAATGCTCAAATGCGGGTTGCGTTTATGTAACAACTGTTTGATCAAATAAAAATTGTAATGCTCAAATGCAGGTTGCGTTTATGTAACAACTGTTTGATCAAATAAAAAGTTTTATTTTAAACATTTGCGTCTTATTCTAAATTTTTTATATGCTTAGTTAAGCATCTTATTTCGGATGTTGGCGTGTTTTGTTTTGTTTTGTTTTGTTCGTGCCGAAGGGTACTCCAAATATGGAGGTATGATTTGCCCTAGGGTGTTATGCGCCAGAGGCGCTGCGGATTCGGAGTCTTAATCGGCCTAAAGACATCCTGCGCCGATGGGGCTCCATAACCGGTGTTTCGTATGTGGAGTAAACTGATGAAGTGTTGCCCTCGAATATAGTTCGATCGGCTTAGTTTAGGCCGATCAGTAGCAGCGTGGCTTGAAAACATGGCCGAGCAGATTAATCTACGCCACAAATCTGTTTAAGCGCTCCGAACCCGGAGACTTGATCGGCCGTAAGGTGTCGTGCACCAAAGAGGCTTCGAATCCGGAGGCTTAATGTGGCCAATCGTGATATCCATGAAGGGCGCTCCGAATCCAGAGTCTTAATTGGCCCTAAGGTGTCATGCACCAAAGGAGGCTCCGAATCCGGAGACTTAATGTGGCTAATCGTGACATCCACGAAGGGCGCTCCAAATCCAGAGTCTTAATCGGCCCTGAGGTGTCATGCACCAAAGGGGGCTCCGAATCCGGAGACTTAATCGGCCCTAAGGTGTTATGTGCCAAAGGGGGCTCCGAATCCGGACGAAGGGCGCTCCGAATCCGGAGTCTTAATCGGCCCTAAGGTGTCATGCACCAAAGGGGGGCTTTGAATCGTCGACATAACGAGCGCTACAATGGGGTTTGAGAAATGAATTGAGCGACAAAGAAAAATGGTTTGCATTGCAGAAGTGATATATATACAAATATCAAAGCCCACAGGTCAAGTCAGTGATAAGGTTTTCATAAAATCTCTGCTTGTGCCGATTGTCGGGAGCCACGGATTTCTTCAATGCCATGGGCTGTCGGGAAGCACACAAGCTGATGATAAGTGTTTGGAACGGCCTTCATAATATGTAACTAGGTTTGCCCCATGATGACATTATACGGCGAAGGGAGCTTTACGACCAGAAATTCTACTTCGACCGCTCTGGAGCCCGCTCGAACAGGTAGTATGATTTTCCCTAACGGGTACTCAGGATTCGTATTAAAGCCGAACAATAGGTGAGCACCGGAGACAGATCTGACTCGTTGAAGCCGAGTTTGATGAAAGTTTTGTAATGCATAACCTTTGAAGTACTCCCTGGGTCTATGAGAATGCGTTCAATGGTGAATCGATTTACGCGTAATTTGATGACCAACGGATCGATGTGGGAGGTCATGTTGTCGCTAAGATCGAGTCATTGAAAGTAATTGTCGAGCTTCTGGGCCATTCAATTTAATCGTTGCTTTTGGGGGATTAGATGCGATTGAATTGTATGCACGGTTGGGGATGCAGGCAGGCTGTAGATTATATGGATCACGCTAAGTGGAGGTGAGTCCTGCCTCAAGGCTAGTGCCTTGATTGGCTTTCCCTTTCTCACGTACTGTTGCAGTCGGCCGTCTTGCACCAGTTCTTCTAGGTGATCCTTTAATGCGTAGCAATTCTCAGTTTCGTGGCGGTGATCTTTATGATACTCGCACCGCCTATCCCTTCTTCGCATGTCGGGTGGCCCCACTATCTTTGACGGCCATTTGAAGAATGGAATGTGTTGGACTTTGGTCATTATTGCAATGATTGGTTCTAACAATTCTGTGTACTTCTTGTCGGCATGCCTCGAGCGCTTGCTGTCGACTTGCAGTTATTCATTCGTCCGGTGGGAGCAATGATCGTTTGATCGGTGAGAGTCCCACCTTTTGTCTCGTTCGTGGCTCAGGGCTCGAAGGTGGCACGGAACTTATTAGTTGAGCAATTTCAGGGGGGGCCCGTTTTGTTGGACATTTGTCTGGCTTTTATTCTCAAGGCATCATCTTCCACTTTGCAATACTCTTTAACTTTCTTCATCAATGCCCAAACCATTTTGGGGGGTCTTCTGGTCAGGGAACTGCGAAGAGCACTGTCAGGATATAGTCCCATTTTGAAGGCAGTGATGGCCATAGAGTCGTTGCAAGCGTCGTCGACGAGGTTGAAGCACTCCCAATAGCGCGCCGAATACGCTCTGAGCGTTTCTCCTGACTGGATCTACATAGCCTAGAGAGAGTCAGCCTGTTTCGGCTGTACCTCGTTGGTAATGAACCTGGCCCTGAAGGATTTTTGTAATTGATGGAAGCTTTTGATCGGCGGCTCCAACTGTAATACCACTGACGACTAATGGCCCCAGTCATGGGGAATATTCAGCACATGAGGGCTTCGTTGTCTGCATGCAATGTCATGGCCTGCTTGTAGTGACGGATATGATCAGTGGGGTCTGATTTTCCGTCGTAAAGAGTGAATGACGGAGCTTTGAACTTCTTGGGCAGGGTCGCCCTTGCAATCCGTCTGACAAAAGGATCGTGCTGGTCCTCTTCGTCTGAACTGCTTCTTCTGCGCTTATTCTTTGTATGTAGACTCTTTTCGGAAGAGCTGGAAGTTTCAGATCATCCCTTCTTGTTGAGCTCTGTGGGTAATGAGTTGGAGTCGCTATCGATATCCTTTGGTCGAGCTCGAGGTCGTTGTCCACCTACCCTCAGAGGTCATTCAGGATCTTGGCGCACGGCTTCTCTGGATTTTGCTACTTCCAAGGCCAAATCTTGACGGAGACATTCATTTTCAGCGATCATGTTCTCCAGCCTTTGTTCATTCTGCTTTGCTTGTTCCATGATCGCGTACATTGTCTCTTGCGCTGAAGTCGTTAGTGAGTCGAAGTTCAAGGCGTGTCTTGCAGCGATGGTTTCCTTTTCGAGCATATTTGCTGGAGTGAGGTCATCTCTCTATGCGGTCTCGTCAGTGGCTATTGGAGGATCTTCAGTCACGCCTACCATGGATGTATTTGAGTATTCCCATAGACGGCGCCAGTTGTGGAGAAGTGGTTTGGAAATACTCTTTAGATCCTGGGAGACGCTGGTGATCCTCAGTTAGTCACCTGAAAAGATATAAACACTCCGGTCGGGGGTGCCAGAATTAGCACTCTGACGGACAAGTCAGTTCAGACACTCAAGATAGCTTGTTTATTAAGTTAAGTGAAGTGATTCTTACATACCTTTCTCAATCCATTGTTCCTGTATTTATACTTGTTCCTTTCAATCCTCGGGGTTAAGGCCTACTTTTTAATCATTGTCCTTTCTATTATTCGGCTTTAAGGATCTACACTTATTCAGCACATATATTATATTTGGCTTCCCATTCTCGTAGGATACAGCCGATTAATATTAGTCTTCCAATGGTACGCACCTTCTGATTTTGCCATATATTCGGCTCCCACAAGCATGTTTACTAAGCTTCTGTTAGCTTGTTCTTAGCATATATTTATGGCTATTTTGCTGAGGCTTGCAACTGTTTTTGCTTGCTTTGGTCACTCCATGCATGGTGTATACACTTGTAGTATAAATCACACAAACTAGTTTTGTATGTTTCATGAAGTAGCATGTCTTTCTAGCCTATGTTGTGTCCATTTTATCATGTTCTTGGACTTGTTTTACCATGTCATACCTCTGTTAGGGTTTGGTTTGGTTGGCCTTTACATGTTCCTTGCACTTGTAGTACATTTCCATGAATTAGCCTAACATACATCATGCTTTAACATGTCATTCTAGCATATTTTTGGCTTAACTTCATGAAGCTTTTGTCCATGTTTTAACATGCTATAGCTCTGATTTTGGTTGTTTTGGTCATGCATGCCATGCTTTGTATAGCTAAAGTGCATTTTAGCTTGTTAGCTTTGTGCATCGGGTCCGCTAGCAGGCATTGCTTGGCCTATTTGAATGATTTGGCATCATTTCATATGTGATTTCAGTCCATGTTTCATGGCCATGCACTTGTATCTTTCACTCATTCAATGTGTTGGAGGGTTTCCCCCTTTATGCCTTAACATGAACCGTTGCGTATGCCTTCATGCCTAAGCTTGCGAGCTATCATTTTGATGTGTTTTTGGGGTTATTTTGCCATGATATAACTCTGATTTTTGTTGGTTTAGTCATCCCATGCTTGGTCTTAATAGGTGTAGTGTAATCCACCATATTTGCCTTATATGCATCATGCCTTATGCCCTTCATGCTAGCATGTTTTGGCTTCCTTCCATGCATGTTTTAGACTCATTTTAACATGTTCTAGGACTATTTTGGGTTGCCTTAGCAATATGCTTCATGCTTTGTATAGTTGTAGTGCAATTGGCCTTGCTAGCTTTGTGTTTTAATGACTCATGCATGCTATCTTTGAGCTATTTAGATGATTTGGCACCATTTAATACTTCATTTCAGAGTGTGTAGCGTTTCCATGTTCCCACTTGTTTCACTCTTTCAATGCTTTTAGAGAGTTGTGTTTTGTGCCTTAAGCCTGGGCTAACATGCATGCATGTTTGTATAGTCCTTTGAGCTTCTATCTTTGCATGTCTGGCCACTGATTTGGGCATAATTGAGGTCTGTCCATTTTAGTTTAAGTCCATTTTGCATGTTGTCGCATGCTTGTTGCATACTTGGTAAATTGCATGTTATTGCATGCTAGTTCCATTGCATATTGTTCCATGTTGTTATATTGCATCATGCTTGCATGTTAGAATAGTGCATTTCATACCAAGATTAGCATGTTGTTTGCATGTTTTGCATTGCGTTCAATTGGATGTCGTATTGAACGCGAGGAAGATTGGTTCATTTCACACTTGAAGTGATGAAATGAGCCAATCCCCCTTAGTTTCCATTTCTTTTGATTCCTCATGATAAGGAGATGGTCTTCGTGTCATATTTGTCATGCATTTATTGAAATTTGCACAAGTTGGATATTTGGCCATTATGCATCGAGATGCTTGATTGATGGTCTTGGATCCGATTATGCATCTCCCTTGATATTTTGAGGTGATATGGAATGGCATAGTGCGTACATACCCTTGGGAGACCCTCTATTTTCTCTATTTTGTGCTCTGCTGCAGCTTGGTGTCACAGCACGCCAGTGGCCGGCAGCTCTTCATTTGTGGCCGACAGTATGCATTCTTGACCGGCATGGTGGTCGGCAGAAGCTCCTCATGGCCAGCAGGCCACTGGTGCACTCCTCAGCACTGTTTTGGTAAGATCCAACAGCTAGTTCTCAAGGACACCCTGCAGACAGAGTCTCTTGAGAGCAACCGGAGAGCTTTTCGGGACGGCAACCGAGTATGTGTCCTCTTCTCCTTCAACCAGCGTTGGAACAGCATTGTTTATTGCTTACTTGTTAGTTAGCATTTGGATTTGTAATTTAATTAGTTAATTTGTTAATGAATTAAGTTTTGTAATAATTAGTTGTAGCTAGTTATTTATTCGGTTATGTAATAATTAATTAGCTTGTTAGTTAGTTAATTAGTCGGTTTGTATTATTCATTCAGATCCTCTGTCGAGAGGGAAAATTTTGTAATAAGCGTGCGTGTGTGCGATGCATGTCTTCCAACCCCTATTTCTTTCTCCTTTTTACTTACCTGCTTTCGATGGTTAGTTTTAGGTCATTTTCAATTAGCATCCTTATGCTTTGCATGCGTGCATTCATTCATCTATCTTGCATGCACCAGGCTCGATGCATCATACAAACTGCATTGTATTTCAATTATGATCTGAATACATGATTATCAAGTTGCATTTCACATGCCATTTTAGGATAGCCGAGCCTATTTCTAGTTGCGTTTGGTATGTGTTGCATTAGCCATTTTAAACATGAACTAGGATCATACATGTTTTCTAAGTAGTTTTTTGTTTTGGCTCGGAGTATACTGTGAGTGTTTATACTTTAGCATACTGCATGTGTGTTAATGTTGCCATGATAGCATGCTTGCCATGAGGCTAATTGCTTATTTGCTATAACTGCCTGAATGCTTATGGGTGAAGATTAGATTGCTTAAATTGGAACAATTCATTGAAATCCCTGATTTAGCGTACTTGCAAGTAGCAAACTTCAAACCATTTTCAAACAAACGGATATGCAATGCTTTGTTCCAAATTGGGCGATCTAGTCTATACTTGTATGTTGTACGCATCACATAGTAAGATTAGCTAATTAATCAGAATAAGAGCACATGTGTTTTCAAAAATAAGATATCATGCTTAGTACAGGCCGATCTTTGATCGGGCGAGCGAGGGTGCTTATTGCATGACCTTCGCCTCTCGTACCCAAGTTCCCGAGCCAAGGCAACTTTGGTGATGACGGACACGTGGCCTTAGGCACGAGTCAGGGTTTTCTAAATTCCCCCAAAACAAAATATTTAGGTGGCGACTCTATATCTAGCAAAGCAGTCCATGTTTGGCACTTCTTTATAAAAATCAGTTTTCCAAAATGATTTGCCAGATTTGGACTCTTTGGTGATTTATTGGTCTTATATTTTGCGAGATTAGATTAGAACCGTGACGTTGAGTCTGAACTGTAGTAAGCCCAAATGAACATAACGGGATTTCGCGCCGATTTCACGTGCAAAGCCCGGGACGTTCGAGAGCATCTACAGCTAGTTCGAAGGATGATTTCCCATTGCCACATATTGACGAATTGGTAGACTTCACTGCAGGGCATGTCTTACTGTCATTCATGGATGGTTTTTTAGGGTATAACCAGATCCTTATGGCTCCAGAAGACAGAGAAAAGACAACATTTACCACACCATGGGGGATATACTGCTATAGGGTTATGCAATTCGGTTTGAAGAATGTCGGGCCACTTATCAGAGAGCTACTACCACTCTTTTGCATGATATGATCCACAAGGAAGTTGAGGTCTATGTAGATGACATGATTATCAAGTCCAAAGATCGGGAAAGCTATTACACTGCATTGAAGAAATTCTTTGAGAGAATTAGGGAATACAAGCTAAGGCTGAATCCATAAAAATGCACCTTTGGGATAACTATGGGCAAGATGTTAGGATTTCCGATCACACAGCGAGGAATCGAAGTTGATCCATCTAAAATTAAGGCCATCTTAGAAATGCAGCCACCAATGACTGAAAAGGAGGTGCGGGGCTTTTTGGGAAAGTTGTAATTCATAAGGAGGTTTATTTCAAAATTAACTTTAACTTGTGAACCACTATTTGGTCTGTTGAAGAAAGGGAAGAAGTTTCAATGGGATAATCGGTGTCAGTTTGCCTTCGAGCAAGTTAAGCAATATTTGCAGAATCTGCATGTGTCTCTATGCTCTGCGGATATCTTTCGGATCCGTCTCACGTTATAGATTACCACCAAATTGTTCTGGATGATAAGTTAGCGTATGAAGAAAAACCAATTCGAATTCTGGATCGACAAGTGAAACAGTTACGAAATCGGGAAATTCCAATGGTAAAAGTTAAATGGCAAGAACATTATGGAACAAAAGCAACTTGGGAAAAAGAAGAGGAAATGCAACACCAATACCCCTATCTGTTCCCGTCCTAAGGTAAAACAAGTTTGAGGGACCAAACTTATTTAAGGGGGGGAGAGTGTAATAACCCGACCCTCATATGTGTTTCTGGTATACTTTCGGTTCCCTATTTTGTACATTTAAATGCCTATTGTGAAGCTTTATGTGAAATTAAGTTTAACGAAGTGAATCTTATGATTATAGATTCATATCTGTATAATAAAAAAGATATCTGTCACCATTGTGATGTTTGGATCAGAAATTGAGAGCCTTAGAGGCTTAATAATCCGAAATTGATTTTACGTCTGAGATCAGTATAATTTTTAAGAAATAATAAGCATTTTGTAGAAATTCGATTTGGAGTGATTAAATTGAATGATTTTTGTCCTATTCACCTTATATATATATATATATATATCTATATTCTCTTAATGTTTGACTTAGAGCTCTAAGCAAAATATCCAGAGAGAGAGGGAAGAGAAGAATTTGAAAGGAGGAGTTCTTCAAGGAAGGAATTGGGGGAAATTTAGGAGGTTATAGGAAACTTGATTCAAGGTATGTTTACTCATCTCTAATTAACCCATCTCTTTGAATAAAGAAGGAATTCCTCTAGATTATTATGCTAAGTGGTTAATTGAGTTGTTATTTCTTGTATTGAATTGATTTGGAATTGTGTTAGATTATCTAGTGATGTATCTAATGAGAATTTTACCTTATTTTCCTCAATTATCAAACTTGAATCCATCTATGTGTGTGTGTGTGTGTGTGTGTGTGTGGTTGTGTGAGGAATTAGAAATAGTATAGAATTGGGTTATGTCATAAGCTTTAGAGATCAAAGATTCAAGTTATACTAAGATTGATATATGTTGTAATGTTTGTGTGCATGATTTTTAAACCTTACTTCATCAATTAAAAGGCCTACCTTGAGCCTTATAAAAGCTTACCAAAAGTTGAGTTTTTGTGTGATTTCGGACTGCCCACATAGAGGAATCGCCACACGTGCGAGGTCATGGCGCCGTGAAAGACCGCCAGACGCGGACATGGCGCATGTCATGCGGAAATGATGAAATTTGGGGGCTTTGGCTACTGCTTAAAAAGCACGTACGGAGCATCACTGTCGTACGTATGGGAAATCTTGCCGCACGTGCGGGGCTCACAGCCGCATATGCGGCCCATGCTGAAAAATATGGGTTGCTCCGTTTTACGTGCTTGACCCTCTAATATTGTTAAAATCTATATTTGGTGCATTTTTTATATTGATAAATTCATTCAGGCAAAGTGAGTCCGAAAATGGTTTAACAAGGAAAAAAATTAATTTGTGACTTATCTATATGTGTAAGACACACTCCGGGAGGAACCAACGCTCCGCCATAACACTGTGAGTAGTAGTACCCTTTACTTATTGCTAATGGTTCCTATTGGCATTCTGTTAATCACAAATTACCTGTGTTAAACTATGTGAATGACTGTAAGGATGTGTGAACTTCCATACAACTCTGGAACTCTATATGACACTGGAACTATTATGCTCCAAAGATATCTAGGCCTCTGGCCAATCTGTTTAATCTGGGCTTAATGCCAATCTGTTTAATTTGGGCTTAATGCCACTCTGTTTAATCTGGGCTTGATGCCACTCTGTTTAATCTGGGCTCAATACCACTCTATGTAAAGACTGGACCTAAGGTCGTTCTAGAAACAATTATAGTATCAGATTAACTACATGTCTTTTGCATTTATATACACATTGATATGCATTATAATTCAAGTTAATCACTGAATTAGTTAAGTACTATTATTCACTGAGCTTGACTCACTCTGTATTTTGTCTGATTCTGTAGGTAATCAATCTGGAGTTCAGTCTTAACCCTTGATGCTCGTCTCTCTTTTGTCAGCCTCAGGGGGGTCCAGGCACTTAAATGAAGCCCGTGCATTTTTGTGGAGCTTTGTTAAGCTTTCGGCCTTGTGCTTTACTTGTCTGTCTAAGTTGTAATGTGTATGACTCCTTCCTTCCCCAGTGTTTTGTTATACGCCCAATATTGGGGCTGAGTCTGTAATTATGTATGTATACATAACTAACTTCTTAGATGCACGTCACTATACGTTTATCTATCCATTGCAATGTTTGTAATCCTGGCATGATAATGATAACTCAATGGATGTTGTTATGTTATCGTACGTTATTAAATGCTTCCGTTCAGGCCCCATATGTTATGTATATCAGGTTATGTGTCCGTTTCTGAATAGGTCATGCCCAAAACTTTTAGGGGCGAGTTTGGGGCGTGACAAATGGTATCAGAGCACAAGTTGCCATCTCACACACGAATCCATTGAGCCTTAGGAGGTCTAGAAAAGACTTAGGCATCGTGCATTACATTCTGAAAGCATATAAAAGATCGATGGCAACGTTAAATGTATTCTGCTAATGCTAACGATTATGATCTATGATTATTGTATATTTCTTGTATATGTTGTAATTGATTATCAGGTAGAATATCGTAAGAACGAGGACAGAAGACCCGGAAGATGCTACTTCTGCACGGTTGGACAGGATGGAAAGAATGATCATGGAAATGGCGGAAACTTTATGGTAACAACAACAATAGCCACAACCACAACCGCCACTACCATTGGTACCTCCATCTGTGGTACAAGATTTCCAAGCTGAGGATCGGACAATTACACTCACAAAGGAGTTTAAAAGGATGAAACTGCCGTCATTCAAAGGAGGGATAGAACCAATGAAAGCTGAAGCATGGGTGTTGGGCATAGAGAAGTTGTTTGAAGTCTTCCCTTGTACCGAAGCCCAAAAGGTGCAACTAGCTGCCTTTACTCTTGAAGACGAAGCACGGAGGTGGTGGATGCTTACGAGAACTATACATCAAGAGTTAACACGAGACAGATTCTTGGAGCTGTTTTATGATAAGTATTTTCCTCAAAGTATGCGAGATAAGAAGGTGACAGAATTTGAAACTCTTAGACAAGGGAACAAGACCGTAGCAGAGTATGAGGCCCAATTTGCAGAACTAGCCCGGTTTGCACCTCATATGGTGGACACAGATTATAAGAAGGCACGAAAATTTGAAGGGGGATTACGGGGTGCTATCCTGGACCGAGTCAATTTGTTGAAGTTACCCACTTATGTTGATGTGTTGGAGAGGGCTGTTATAGCGGAAGGGAATATCGCTGCTCAGAATCGGATTTCTGAATGGAAAGGGAAGAGATAGAACAATCAATGGCTAAAGGGGTCAGCTACTCCACCAAACAAGAAACAAAACTCCGGGACTTCTAATGCTTCCACCTTTACATCAGACTCAATCCCCATTTGTTCAGAATGTGGAAAGAAGCACCGAGGAATGTGCTATCGGAAATCTGGAGCCTATTTTCGGTGTGGCAAGGCAGGTCATTTGGTAAGGGATTGCCCTCAACGGAATCAACAAGATGGCAATAAGGCTGCTACCAGTTCAGCGGGATCTACACCAATTTCCAACATTAAGTCAACTGCCAAACCTGTTAACAATAAAGACATTGCAAGACAAGGCAGAGTGTTTGCATTGGTTTCAGGAGATGTGCAAAACGCAGCAACAGTGGTGTCAGGTACATTTATGGTTCACGGTCACTCTGCTTATGTATTGTTTGATTCTGGCTCTACCTATTCTTTTGTATCAAAACTATTTTCTCCCAATTTAGATAAATCTAAAGAAGTGTTATCTTATATGCTATGTGTATCCTTACCTTTGGGGGATTCTATGATCTGTACCTCTGTATATTTTGCTTGTGAACTTCTGATTGAGGATAGTCGGGTATATGCTAATTTGTTACCTCTTAAGATGACTTATTTTGATTTTGTTCTGGGAATGGTCTGGTTGAGCGAATATTGTGCAACTATTGATTGCTTGACTAAGCAAATCAGTTTTCACCCTCTGGGACAATCAGAGTCTACTTTTCAGGGATAAGGAGTGACTTCTCCACCTTATTTGATTTATGCAGCAAAGGCATGTAAATTAATTCAGAAAGGGTGTCAAGGATATTTATGCAGTGTTTTAGAAGGGCAAGTGATGAATGGGGGTACCGACATGATACCAGTTGTCTGTGAATTTTCGGATGTTTTTCTGGAAGAATTACCTGGAGAGTTAGTGGACCGTGAAATTGAATTTACAGTTGAAGTGATACCGGGAACCCAACCCATTTCTAAGACTCTGTATAGAATGTCACCAGTTGAGATGAAGGAATTAAAGAGTCAGTTGCAAGACTTACTTGATAAGGGGTTCATTCGCCCGAGTGTGTCTCCTTGGGGTGCACCAGTTCTGTTTGTGAAAAAAAAGGACAGAACACTTCGATTGTGTATCGATTGCAGGGAACTCAATAAGCTAACAATAAAAAATAAGTAGCTTTTGCCGCGGATCGATGATTTGTTTGACCAGTTACAAGGGGCACAGATTTTTTCGAAAATTGACTTACGTTCTGGATACCACCAACTGAAGGTTAAAGCTGATGATGTTGAGAAGACAGCTTTTCGAACCCGATATGGCCATTATGAACTTTTGGTTATGCCCTTTGGAGTTACTAACGCACCAGCAGAATTTATGGATTTGATGAATCGTGTCTTCAAGCCTTACTTGGATGAGTTTGTGGTGGTTTTTATTGACGATATTCTCATTTACTCAAAGAATGCCGAAGCCCATGAGAATCATCTTTGCATAATTCTTCAAACACTTCGAGAAAAGAAACTATATGCAAAGTTGAAGAAATGTGAATTTTGGCTACAAGAAGTGGCATTTCTGGGGCATGTAATAACAAAGGAAGGAGTCTCTGTTGATCCACACAAGATTGAGGCGATCGTGAATTGGCCAACTCTTACCAATGTGACTGAGGTGCGTAGTTTTATGGGGTTAGTCGGGTATTACAGGAGGTCTGTTCAGGATTTTTCCAAAATCGCTATACCACTTACACAATTGACTTAAAAGGGAGTTCCATTTGAATGGTCAGAAAAGCGGGAATCTGCTTTCCAGGAATTGAAAACAAAATTAACTACAGCCCCAATTCTAGCCTTGCCATCTGGTACTGAAGGCTTTGTGATCTATAGTGATCCTTCGTATAAAGGACTTGGCTGTGTACTCATGCAAAATGGAAGAGTTATCGCTTATGCCTCTCAACAGCTAAAACCCCACGAAAAGAATTATCCCGCACATGATCTCGAGTTAGCTGCGGTGGTCTTTGCTTTGAAGATATGGCGAGACTATCTATATGGCACGACTTGTGAAGTCTACACCGACCATAAAAGCCTCAAGTACCTTTTCACTCAAAAAGAATTGAATATGCGACAACGACGGTGGTTAGAGCTTATTAAAGATTATGACTTGCAAATCCATTACCACCCTGGTAAAGCCAATACAGTTGCAGACGCGTTTAGCCGGAAAAATATGGGAAATTTGACAAATTTGGTTACGGGACAAAAGGAATTAATAATTGACCTAGATAGAATGAAGGTAGATTTAGTGATGCAGGGACAGGAGGCTATAATAGCAGCAGTAATGGCCTAACCGACCTTACTTGAAGAGATCAAGCTACACCAAATGGAAGATGAAACTCTAAGGAAGGTGTGTAATGAGTTAGAGACAAAACCAAAACTGGGTTCAGTTTAGTGGATTCGGTGCTTAAATTTCAAAACCGAATGTGTCCCCAATGTGTTGGAACTTAAACGGAAACTAATGGAAAAAGCACATGCTTCAAGATTTTCAATGCATCCGGGAAATACTAAAATGTACCGGGATTTGAAACAAAATTTTAGGTGGCCAAGTATGAAAAAGGAGATCGCAGAGTTTGTCTCTAAATGTTTACAATGTCAGTAAGTAAAGGTAGAGCATCAGAGACCAGCAGGATTGTTGCAACCTCTTCCAATCCTTGAATGGAAGTGGGAACATCTTACCATGGATTTTGTAGTAGGATTACCACGGAGTCCTCGGGGTATGAATTCCATAAGGGTCATCGTGGACCGATTAACTAAGTCCGCTCACTTTCTACTTGTGAAGACTCAATATAATGCAGATAAACTTGTTGTGATCTATGTGAATGAAATTGTAAGACTCCATGGTGTTCCGGTTTCAATTGTGTCAGACAGGGATCCAAAGTTCGTGTCAAGATTCTGGCAAAGTCTGCAGGAAGCAATGGGTACAGAATTAGAGTTTAGCACAACCTTTCACCCTCAGACAGATGGACAATCTAAGAGAACGATACAGACATTAGCGGATATGCTCCGAATGTGTGTTCTGGATTTTCAGGAAAGTTGGGAAACCCATCTACTGTTGGTAGAGTTTGCATACAATAATAGTTACCATTTGAGTATTGAGATGGCACCCTATGAGGCTCTATATGGAAGACCGTGTCATTCCCCCGTATATTGGGCTGAAATTGGAGATAGATCATTGCTAGGGCCCGAAATTGTTCAGTTGACAACCGAAAAGGTTAAAATTATTCGGGAAAGGTTGAAAACTACCCAAAGTAGACAGAAGAGTTATGTAGATAACCGACAAAGGAATTTGGAATTTGAAGTGGATAGTCATGTGTTCGTGAAAGTCACCCCAATGAAAGGACATCCAAGGTTCGGGGAAAAGGGGTAAGTTAACACCCCAATACGTTGGTCCCTTTCAAATCTTGGAAAGAGTGGGGCTGGTAGCTTACCGAATTGCCCTTCCAACAAGTATGAGGCAAGTACATAACGTGTTCCATGTCCCTATGCTCCGCGGATATCTTTCGGATCCGTCTCACGTTATAGATTACCACCAAATTGTTCTGGATGATAAGTTAGCGTATGAAGAAAAGCTAATTCGAATTCTGGATTAAGAAGTGAAACAGTTACGAAATCGGGAAATTCCAATGATAAAAGTTGAATGGCAAGAACATTATGGAACAGAAGTAACTTAGGAAAAAGAAGAGGAAATGCAACACCAGTACTCGTATCTGTTCCCGTCCTAAGGTAAAACAAGTTTGAGGGACCAAACTTATTTAAGGGGGGGAGAGTGTAATAACCCGACCCTTGTATGTGTTTTTGGTATACTTTCGGCTCCCTATTTTGTGCATTTAAATGCCTATTGTGAAGCTTTATGTGAAATTAAGTTTAACGAATCGAATCTTATGATTATAGATTCATATCTGTATAATAAGAAAGATATCTGTCACCACTGTGATGTTTGGATCAGAAATTGAGAGCTTGAGAGGCTTAATAATCCGAAATTGATTTTACGTCTGAGATCAGTATAATTTTTAAGTAATAATAGGCATTTTGTAGAAATTCGATTTGGAGTGATTAAATTGATTGATTTTTGTCCTATTCACCTTTTATATATATATATATATATCTATATTCTCTTAATGTTTGACTTAGAGCTCTAAGCAAAAATATCCACAGAGAGAGGGAAGAGAAGAATTTGAGAGGAGGAGTTCTTCAAGGAAGGAATTGGGAGAAATTTAGGAGGTTGTAGGAAACTTGATTCAAGGTATGTTTACTCATCTCTAATTAACCCCTCTCTTTGAATAAAGAAGGAATTCCTCTAGATTATTATGCTAAGTGGTTAATTGAGTTGTAATTTCTTGTATTGAATTGATTTGGAATTGTGTTAGATTATCTAGTGATGTATCTAATGAGAATTTTACCTTATTTTCCTTAATTATCAAACTTGAATCCATCTGTGTGTGTGTGTGTGTGTGTGTGTGTGTGTGTATGTGTGGTTGTGTGAGGAATTAGAAATAGTGTAGAATTGGGTTATGTTCATAAGCTTTAGAGATCAAAGATTCAAGTTATACTAAGATTGATATATGTTATAATGTTTGTGTACATGATTTTTGAACCTTACTTCATCAATTAAAGGGCCTACCTTGAGCCTTATAAAAGCTTACCAAAAGTTGAGTTTTTGTGTGATTTCGGATTGCCCACACAGAGGAATCGCCGCACATGCGGGGGTCATGGCCGCATCTGCGGGAGCATTGCCGCACGTACGGGAGTCATGGCCACACGTATGGGAAATGGTGAAATTTGGGGGCTTTGGCTACTACTTAAAAAGCACGTGTGGGACATCACTGCCGCACGTGCGGGGCATCACTGCCGCACGTGCGGGAACTCTTGCCTCATGTTCGGGGCTCACAGCCACACGTGCGGCCCAAGCTGAAAAATATGGGTTGCTCCGTTTTACGTGCTTGACTCTCTAATATTGTTAAAATTTGTATTTGGTGCATTTTTTATATTGATAAATTCATTCAACCAAAGTGAGTCCGAAAATGGTTTAACAAGGAAAAGAATTAATTTGTGACTTATCTATGTGTGTAGAACACACTCCGGGAGGAACCAACGCTCCACCACAACACTGTGAGTAGTAGTACCCTTTACTTATTGCTAATGGCTCCTATTGGCATTCTGTTAATCACAAATTACCTGTGTTAACCTATGTGAACGACTGTAAGGATGTGTGAACTTCCATACAACTCTGGAACTCTATATGACACTAGAACTATTATGCTCCAAAGATATTTGGGCCTCTGGCCAATCTGTTTAATCTGGGCTTAATGCCAATCTGTTTAATCTGGCTTAATGCCACTTTGTTGAATCTGGGCTTAATGCCACTCTGTTTAATCTGGGCTTAATGCCACTATGTTTAATCTGGGCTTAATGCCACTCTGTGTAAAGACTGGGCCTAAGGCCATTCTAGAAACAATTACAATATCAGATTAATTACATGCCTTTTGCATTTATATACACATTGATATGCATTATAATTCAAGTTAATCACTGAATTAGTTAAGTATTATTATTCACTCAGCTTGGCTCACTTTGTATTTTGTCTGATTCTGTAGGTAATCAATCTAGAGGTCAGTCTTAACCCTTGATGCTCGTCTCTCTTTTGTCAGCCTCAAGAGGGGGTCCAGGCACTTAAATGAAGCCCGTGCATTTTTGTGGAGCTTTGTTAAGCTTTCGGCCTTGTGCTCTACTTGTCTGTCTAAGTTGTAATATGTATGACTCCTTCTTTCCCCAGTGTTTTGTTATACGCCCAATATTGGGACTGAGTCTGTAATTATATATGTATGCATAACTAACTTCTTAGATGCACGTCACTATACGTTTATCTATCCGTTGCAATGTTTGTGATCCTAGCATGATAGTGATTGCTCAATGGATGTAGTTATGTTATCGTATGTTATTAAATGCTTCCGTTTAGGCCCCATATGTTATGTATATCAGGTTATGTGTCCGTTTCTGAATAGGTCATGCCCAAAACTTTTAGGGGCGAGTTTGGGGCGTGACAATTGGGGCTTGCCATAGTCCATTATCAGTGACCGAGATTCACGGTTCATGGGCAAATTTTGGATGGAATTGTTCAAGCTAATGGGATCAACCCTCCATTTCTCTACTAGCTTCCACCCCCAAACGGATGGACAAACCGAGAGGGTGAATGCATTGTTGGAGCTATATTTAAGGCACTTTGTAAGTGCCAACTAGCATGATTGGGCCAAGTTACTTGATATAGCCCAATTCTCCTACAATTTACAACGAAGTGAGACGACTAATCAAAGTCCATTTGAGCTAGCCACACGGCAACAACCACTCACTCCACACTCTTTGGTGACTAGTTCAATAAGGAGTCCATCGGCCTACAAGTTGCTAAGACATGGAATGAATAGGTAGATGTGGCACAATCTACCTTGACAAGGCAACCAAGAAGATAAAAAAGTGGGCAAACGAGAAAAGGCGCCATTGTGACTCCCTAAAAATCAGAAACATCAGATAATATATTAACAATTAAATACAGCCTTTATCTAAGGTTACAAGAGTAGGAAACGCCACTAATGAGTCTTTTGGCTAATAACCAGGCAAGATCCCAAGAAGGTCAGAGGAATCAAAATAGCCTCACTTCTAAATCTAACCACCTTAAATAGCAAAGCTGCATTTTTGATAGATCTTGACAAGGTATTAACATAAGGCCTACATGAATTGACGGAGTCTAAGGATAGGTTACAAATGTTATATATAAAAATAACAAAATCATGTCTTCAAATACAACAAGCGATTAATCACTTACAATCTCATAATCGTGTTTACAAAACTAGTTCTTAACTCTCATAGGATAGCCATACGTCTTCAAATACTTCAGCTTTGCCTTCGACCGATCTAATAGTCCTTAATACCTGGCATGAAACGCCGTGAGCTTTGAATGCCCAGTAAACGCACACACACCCCGTCCATTTTTCCGAATTCAACACACCAACGTATTTATAACAAGTAAGTAGTGAAGCATGATATTCAAGTCAATAACAGCAATTTTATTAACAGAGAAAAGGAACATGACATTCAAATAGATAACAAAAGCTACAATGTTAGTGGTTAGTATTTTAGAAATCCCCCAAAGAGATTTCATCCTCCCAACCACAAGAATTGGACTCGAATTTTTTGGTATGCCTCATCTTTTGCTGCTTTGCAGACCTTACCCCAGATGTCTACCAACGGTTATATACCGCGTAACACCAACCGAGGACCTCAAAATAGACGGCAAAATAAGGGCTTTGCCCATAACCTCCTCTAACCTTATCCATCACAAGCACCTAGGGTCCGAATACAACCGATCCATTCAAGGGTTCCGATACAACCGCTTGCACAAGACTTTCCTTCAATTAGAGAACACATCTCATCAATCCATACATAACACATTATCATCTCTTCATTATTCAAGTGATTGAAAACCCAATACCAACCCAATTAAGTTTCCTGTTAAGTTAAAAGTTTTAAATTAAAGTTAGAACAACTTAAAAAGGTAGTAATATCCACATAAGCATGAGCACCATTAAATGAAGAAGATAAGGAACATAACCATAATACATGCAATATCATACCAAGACATTTTCATATACTAATAAGCATATTCATAAAGTCAAGAGCACAAAACATATAAACAGAATTTCCAGATTCAGAGTCACTTAAAGATCAAGATTAAAAGAACTATTTTAGATTTTTCCGAAATCCAGCCTTCTTATGGTTCATAGAGAATTTTATCTAGTTTTCAGAAAATTTTTCAGAAACGTAATAGCTTTTGCAGATAATTAGTTATTTCTGAAATACTCCAGCTCTGTCCAATTTTAAGAAAAGAAGAATGTCACAGACTGATAAGTCTTAATGTTGTCCCTCACTAGAAAGCCCCGGGAGGTTATGGAGACTGTTGGAAGCTTCTAGAACTCCCTAGAGTTTTGTAGAGAATTGTAGATAGTTGTAGATATTTGTACATCCTTCTAGATATGTACATTCTTGAATGATTCTAGAATAGTCTATAAGATAGAGTTGGAGGAAGTGTCTAGAACACTCTCCATCAGTATAGTTCTAGAATATTCTTTATAGCCTATAAAAGTGGGAGGGCCTTATTTGCCCAAACCATTCAAAGCTATCCAAAGTAATACAAAGCAATACAAAGCAAGCATTCTCCAAGAGCTCTTTCTCTAACTTTCCCTATGGTTTCTCTTGTGTGTGTGAATCTCTCCTAGCTCTTTTCCAAGAAGACTTACTTAGGTGCAAACAAGGAGTGCTACAAGCATCTAAGGCCGCACGGTTGGCTTGAAAAAACCAAGGCTATGACAGCTGGCCGTGACACGAGGAATAGATAAAATCAATAAAATAAATAAATAAATAATAAAAACAATTGAGAGAAAAAAAATAAAAGCAAACGTAAGGTAGATTTGACATTTTGATATAAATAATATAAATGAGAATTATTTAACATGTTCAAACAAAATATTTATGGTAATCTGGAAAATATATTGTAATAACTCGGCCTTCTCATATGCTTAAATTTCCCTTATTATATGTGTGTTTATGTGTTTGATGTGAAATTCCATGTTTGAATGTGTGAATTACATGTTTATACATTTGTATCTGTTGATTATGAGAAAATCTGTTGAAATTGTGACCTTTGGATTGAAATTGGAAGCCTTAGAGGTGCGACAACCGGAAATTAACTTTATAGTTATGATGAGCATATTTTTAGGACATAATATGAAGTTTTGTAAAAATTTGATTCGTAATGATTTAATTGACTTTATTTGGCTAATTTCCTAATTAAAGTTTTATTTTAACTCAAAAAGCTTAAGAGAGCTAGCTATATACAAGAACCTTAGGAGACTTAGACAAAAACATAACAAAATATCTCCTAGAGAAAGAGAGAGAATAAGAGAAAAGAGAGAAAATGAGAGAACTTAACCTAAGCTTGATGATTGGAAAAATTGTTAAAGTAACTCAAAGATTGGCTTAAGGTAAGTGGTAATCAACTCAAATGCTTGACATATCTCTTCAATTAGATAGAATCAAGTCTTGAAATGAAGTTTTAGCACTCATGAAAGCTAGGGTTTTGGCTTATGATCTAAACTAAACAAATCTCATGAAAGGAGCATGTAGTCTTTGGGTTTGGTTAGCTAAAGAGTTTATTCTTGTGTTTGAGCTTGTGTTGGGTTAGATTGTGGAGATTTGCTTCCTAGTTTTGCCTCTTTGCATGCTTGAGCTCAAGTTTATATATATATATATATATATGAATATATGATGAATTGTGGAAGTTAGAATTTCTAATTAGAATTTGAAGGAAGTTTTGATCTAATTGAGTGTGAGTTTAGAGTTTCTTATGCTCATATATCATGTTTTTGAAATCAAATTGCTTGGATTGGACCTTAAAAATGCATATGGAAAGCTTGAACTTGATATGGATTTTCGAACTGAGATTTTCAACCCAGATTGTTCGTGCAGCCAGGGCCACCGCATGAGCGGCCAACCCTGTTTTGGACAATTTCGATTCTGAAGTTCGCCCGCTCATGCGGCCAAGGCCACCGCACATGTAGCCAAGACCACCGCACATGCGCCAACAAGGCTAATTTTTCCGATTTTGTTTTCTTTCATTTTTCTGACTTATGGGCCTCCAATTACATGGTTTCCAACTATTCTCATGTGCATATGTATTGTACCAACACAAGAGGAAACGAAAGAACGAGTGGAACAAATTAAAATTCATTAAAGACGCTAAAAAAAGAACTAAGTGCTTATTAAGTTGTGTGTGTGCCATGTGTAGGTCACTCACCGGAAGGGACCATTACACAATCGAATCATTATGAGTAATATTAATGTAACAATATGTCGCAAGTTACAAATTTTATATTTTTGTCCATGAATGATATGGTTTATACAACTTGTGCTTTGATTAAACTGGTTGAATACTTGACCGCAATGACAAATGAAATGGGCCCGAGGCCATTCTGTTATTATTGGTCCTAAGGTCGTTCTGGAATGTGTTGATCAAAGGGTGTAGATACCCCATTTTTGACCGTCCTCAAGACTCGGACGTCACCGTTGGAACACTCGGTGATTATCCATGTTTGTGTTCGTTTGGAGTTCCCGGAGTTCTCGGCTGTGCGAGCCTTGCCTCAGGACCTCCGAACTCGACCGTTTGTGTTTGGTTCTACACCAAACACTTGTGTTTTGCCTTGGAAGGGCAGGGAATGCTTTGTGAGGCATTCCCACACACCACCGGCTGGGGCTAGAGGCCACCGGCTAGCTGTAGTTGCTATCGGCACTTTATTGTGCCGATCGGCACTCTTTTGTGCCGACCGGCACTAAGTTTTGTCAAAATGACACTCTTTGCCGGCCGAGCACTGTACACTTGCTTTTTGAGATATTTTCTCACAGCTGTAAAGCATTTTGCTCCCCTCCATACACGTGTATGGAGGGATGAGCCCTTGGCTTGCTTAGTGGCTAAGCATTCCTTGCCTATAAGAGGAGAGCTCTTCCTCTTGGCTCAAGGGTTAGCCTTTTGAGAGCCAAAACCAGAGCATTATACATATATCTCTGATATACATCCATATATATCTATACCTCCCTCTCTCTCCTCTTGTGTGTGTGTTTTTAGGCCAAAAAGTGTAGTTTTACTTCATTTTTGCTCCTTTACACACACCATTACACCCTAGCTCGAGGTTGAGAGACTTGGAAGGTTATTTGTGTTGGTTTTGGACTGGTTTTGAGCATTAGAGAGTGGCTGCATCACTTGTTCTTCAAAGGATCTTCAAGGGTAAGAACATCACTTTATATTCCCCATTCTTGCAACCTCTTTCTACCCTCTTTACTTTGTGTTTTTGAGTTTGTGTTTAAGATAAAAAAAAGTCTTGTTTTTACTTGTTCTTGAACCTTCATTAAGGCCCTTTTTTGGTTTGAGCAAAGGTCCATCCTATTAGGCCTTATATGGCCACTTTTGGTGCCTTTGCTTAAGACCCTCTTTACTTGGTGTTCTTGGCCTTCCCACCACTGAAAACCAGTGGGTTTTCAGTGGTGAGGAAGGTGGTTTTAAGTCTCATATAGGGGAGAGACACCCCTCTCCCCTTGGCCCTTTGTTTGCCTTCATTTTTGGCTCATGAGGTAATGTGTATGCATGCTTGTTTTAGCTTCATTTCAGAGACTTTTTGGGTGTTTGAGGTCATGTTTTGCCTCTGTTTTTGGTCGGTTTTGTAGCTCTTAACATGCCTCTTATGTTTTCTTTGGAATGCTCTCTTGTGCCTAGAAGTGTGCCATATGTCTAAGCCTTGATACTTGCATGTTTTAGTTTGATTTCATGGAGATAATAGCATCATCTTGCCACGTATAAGGGCTGTGAGCCACTGTCTTGGACCCATTTGGCATGCTTGGTTTGGTTGTCTTGCATTTTGGCTTGTAGGCCTTACTTGTATGAAGCTCTAGTATGCATGCTTGCTTGCATTTGGCCTCATTTCAGAGCTTTCTTGAGTGTTTTAAGTCATGTTTAACCTCTGTCTAATATGGGTTTAATGGCCCTTAGCATGCTTCTTACACTTGCTTTGTAATGCCTCGTTTGGCCTAGAATTGTGCCATATGTTTAGCCCCATATATCTCCATGTTTTGACTTAGCATGGTAGAGCATTTAGCCTTGATTTGCCATGTTCTAGGGCTGTGAGCCACTGTTTTGATTATATTTGGCATGATTAATATGGTTACTTTGCATGATGGTTTGTCGGCCTCAAGCATAAAGTCCATGTGCATACATTGGTTAGCCTATTTAGATGATTTGGGATCATTTGGCATGCTATTTCAGACCTTAATCCATTCTCACATGTCTAGATTTGTTATCTCTCTTCATGCTTTAAAGGTGTGCCCTTTATGCTTTAAAATGTGCATTATGTGCATTCATGCTTTTGGGACTGTTTTGGGGCTGCCACATGAGGGATTTGGGTGTCATTTTCCATGCTAAAATTCTATTCTTGGTTATTAGATTCATGCCATGAGTGGTTGCGTAAATGTTGGTTAGATGCTCTCTTGAGTGCCCTTGGTTTTGGGCTCGAGTGGTTGGCATATTTGTGTAGTGTTTTCTCTATGATTTCAACCCATTTCAGTCACTATTTTGGGGAAGTTTGAGGTCTCCCCCATGGTAGTTAAGTCCACTACTTTAGGCTCATTACATGTTAGTTGCATACTTGGTCCGTTAGGTGTTATAGCATATTGGTCCCATTGCTTGATTGGCTCATGTTTGTATGCCATTCACACCTTGTTTGCCTTAGCATTTTGTATGCCCATTGTGATAGTTGCATGATGCTTGATGTGATTGCATCATATTTCTCACTGTTGCATCATTTGAGCCATGTTGCATTCATGCATTCCATGGCTTGGCTTAGGGATTGTCAAGCCAAGCATAGGGTTGAGAGGAGTTCACACTCTAAGTGGTGCAACTCACCTCAATTCTTGGTCACCAAGGCCTTGGACCAACACATGATAAGGCTTTGGATTTCATTTGCTTGTGTTGCATGCATTTACATCAAAATGCAACCTTGGTTCTTTGGGCTATCATGCATCAAAATGCACCATTGGTGGCCCAAGAACCAAGAGTCTTACCTCCTTGAGCCCCCAAGCATGATAGGAGGCAATGACCATGCTTATGTGTCCCCTAAAACCCATGCCATGCATTCTTTGTCTTCTTCTTTCTCAATCATCTGCTGCGGGGACTTCTCTTGGCGGCGGTTTATTGTGCCGATCGGCCTTTGTTTTTTGCCGATAAACCCCATATGAAGCCTGTAACAACCCTCGTCTTGATTCTGGTTAAACCATCAATTACCTCTTGATCATTGCTAAACCGAATCGATAATGACCGTGATAAGTGAATCGGATGAACTCTTGAACAAAGCGAATCAGCAAATGGCCCGAATGAGTTTGTCTATTTAATTACATATTGTATCTGTTGACTTATGTGATTATCTGTTTGCATTTTATGTTTAAACTGCTAATTGAAGGCCTTATCGTGACGATTTAGAAACCGTTTGATGTTTTGTAATCAGCATAATATTTGTGATTTAATGATATTTTTATCTAAAAATTGATTAGGAACGATTAAATTAGATTGAATTGAGCTAATTACGAACTTAGGCTTATTTACGTTTTGCCATTGGTAGTGGACATTTGTTTATTGATTATAGTGACCTTATCACACTTAGACCAACATCTTGATCAGCCTCATTCTTGTATCATAACCGACCAAACAAGAGAGCTTAGAGAGGGAGAGAGTTCATCTTGAAGAATTAAGCTCAAATTGTTAGAATTGCTTGGAATTGAAGTGTAATTGGCATAATCTAGCTTCCACACCTTGAATTTACACTCTAGGTAAGGGAATCATCTTCTTATTTTAGTGTTTGAGCTTAGTCTTGCATGATTCATGCCCATATAGAAATGTAAGTCATGAATTTGCTCATTAATGGTGGATTGAAGCTTGAATGTTGCATGCATGGTCATTTGGCATGTTTTTGAAGTTGAATTCTTGGAGAATCATACTTGCATGTCCATGTTTTTATTATAGACCATGTTTCCACAATGTTTTCAAAGATTAGAGCTCTTTAGAGCAAGAATTGAAGGTTGATTTTGGATTAAAACTCATGCATGTCATGTTTTGAAAGTGTTCTTGAAAATGGTTTGAAATTGAGTTTAATTGAAACACCCTTGGGCCTTGATTTCTTAAATTAAGTTTTAGAACTTGTTATTCTATGTGTTTGAAAGAGTTTTCCAGAAAATGGGCCCAAGAGGATCGGTTGGAGCATCAAAACTTGGTTTGAAACTTCGAAGTCGAATCTGGATTTTCAGATTTTGGACGTCCGCTTCGGCGAAGTAAGTGCTTCGGCGGGGAAATCTGCTCGATATTTTCTTGCATTGTTTCTGATCGCTCGGCGAGATTTTACCTTCGGCGGGAAAATCGCGCATCGGCATTTTGCACCTTTCATCGATCGCTCGGCGGAGGAATGTCGCTTCGGCGTGGGCCTTTGTGTGCTTGTCGCTCGGCGAAACTGCTTCGGCGGAGGCCTGTTCACGAAAATTTTGAAATTGTTTTCTAAGTGCATTTTGCATCCTCATCGCATCCTAGGCATTCTTAGGCCTAGTTTAGAGCATCTTAATGAGGATGTAGACATAGAACCAGGAATTTAGGGATTTAATTATCATCCTTTCCAAGCTGTAAACTTAGTGTGTGTTCTATTTGATTATTTGTTTAGGGTTGACTCTCGGGGGCCGCTCTAGCTCTTGATAGCCCAATCCTTTGTGAGTAACAGTTGTGTAAAGATATGTTCAAATGGTTTTATTTTGAATACCGGTAGGCTGTTTATTGAGCTGATATTGTTTATTGAATGAATGTATGTCCTGTATTTGAGCGTATTGTGGCATCCTTAGCACCCTTGTTATTATTTATTCTGAGCTCTGTCGGTTTCCTTGTGGAACCATCTTGTTTGATGGCCATCATTATTGTTGGAGTGTAAGGCAGGTCCTTTGGACCCTCTTGTTTATAGGCTAATGGATGTACCACATATGGTGATTGATTGAAATCTTGAAAGATTGAAATCTTGTATAATGAATTGATTTCATTCTTGTAAGGACATCATTCATAACCTCTTTACCTTGTATGTTATTCACTTGGGCTTTAGCTCCTTTGTTTATATATATATGTAGGTGCTCGGCCACGGGCCGGAGCTAGGGCGTGGGATTGGTCCCCGATTTTGTCGGCCGGCCTTTGTGCCTCCTTTGTGAGGTTCAGGCGCCATGCCATGGCTTGGGGTGTTTTGTGTCCCCATAGGTCTCCTTCTTGTTTTGTCTTTGTTTTGTTTAGACCGTTCTTTGTTATCTTGTCTTTGTTATCGAGGATTAAGTCCGTCTTGAATGTTTGTAATGATTGTGTATACTGTACTGGTTTGAATGCATAAATGTATGAAAAATGTTTTTGGCATACAGATTAACACAGCTCTATGGACACTAGTTATTTACTGTTTTGGCTTCCGCCAGGCCCTGAACTCTATATTTACTGTATTACTGATTGGCAGGCCTTTGGTAATCTCGGATTACTGGCCAGTTACGGTGCTAAACCCATAGGGCCGGGTTTGGGTCGTGACAAAGCCGGTGGACAACTCAAATAGCCGATGACCACTCCTCCCAGCCGGTGGGGTATTTCAGACCATTTGGAAGGTATTCCAGAACTTTGGGAATTTTTAGAGAGGCAGGGCAGTAAAAACAGAGGCAACAATGCCATGACACGGGTTTTCCGGGCAAGACGCATCGAGCATGCATCATTCGCGCATCCCGAGGCGAGGGGTTGTGGCCCCCTTTTATTTCACATTTATTTATTCAGTAATTAGAATTTGTAATATTTATTCATTTATTTTGGGACTGTATTATTATTTTGGTCCCTCCGAGTGAGGGCGCAATTGTAATAAGTGTGGGTGAGTGTGTGTATGTCTTCCAACCCCACTTCTTTCTTCCCTTTTATTTACCTGCTTATGATGGTAGATTAGGGCATATTTAAATTAGCATGCCTTATGCAATGCATGTGTGCATCCACGCATTGGTTGACATGCATCGGGCTCGGTATATCATACAAACTGTATCGTACTTTCAATTCCAAAATTGAATACGTGATAGTTGTAGCATTTCACATGCCATGCTTAGGATAGCCGAGCCTGCCTAGATTACATCTTTGCATGTGTTGCATTAGACATTTCAGTATGCTTAGGTCCATGCATGGATTTCTAATAAGCTTCTGTTTTGGCTTGGAGTACTAGGTGAGCTTTTATGCTTTAGCATATCGCACGCGTGTGAATGTTGCCATAATAGCATGACTACCATGAGGCTAAGTGCTTATGTGATATAACTGCTTGAATGCCTGTGGATGGAGGTCAAATTACTTAGGTTGGAACAAATGCATTAAAACTGTGAGTTTTAAAGCCCGCTTGAGAGTGGCAAAATCTGCATTTTAGCCTACTTATGAGTAGCAAATCATTTTCAAAACAAACACGTAGTGTTTTGTTCCAACAAACAATTTGGTCTATACTTGTTTGTGTCATAACATAGTAATTCTAGGCTAATAACCTAATAAGAACGCATAAAGTTTTTTCAAAATCGATATCACGGTTAGTAGAGGCCGGTCTTCGGGCCCGGCGAAAGGTGCTCATAGTGACCTTCCCGATCGTACCCAAGCTCCGAGCCAAGACCACTTTGGTGATGACGGACATGTGACCTTTTGGCACCGAGTCGGGGTTTCCTAAATTTCCCAAAATAAATATTTAGGTGGCGACTCATGTCTGCAAAGATCCATGTTTGGCACTACTTTTCAAAAATCTGTTTTTCTTCAAAACGATTTGCCGGATTTGGACTCTTTGGTTCAGATTTAGAACCGCGACACAAATTGAGTCCGAACTGTAGCGCGAGGTCCCTCCGCCGGACGTGCTACAAAGGGACATACATACAATACGTGCATATTCTTTCAGGCATATGCTTATTTACATGCCTTCATATATTATTATTATTCACTGAGCCTGGCTCATTCCTTATCCATGTATGTTTTGTAGGTGGTCAACCTGGAGGCCAACCCTAGGTCAGCTTCAGATGCCTTTCGTGGACATTTTTGTTAAGTCCTACATTGGAGTCTTTTGTCTCTTAAGGAGTTCAACGCCACATTTTTGTTATATTCTTGGTGGCTTTTGTTACACATTTGGTGATTATATAACTTTTGGGGTTCTTCACTCCTTGTATATACACATGCTTGGATTGTATTTATATTTGAACAGTGCATGTAAACTAATCCATCTACGAGAAGATGTATAATGATCCCGGCATATAGACACTGCTCAATGGACGTTCTATTATTTAATTGCTTCCGCTTTAAGCTTCATTATTGAATAAATTATATTATTTAATGTTGTTTTGAGGCCTATGTATGGGTTGGTCATGACCTAAACCTTTAGGGGCAGGTTTGAGTCATGACATATATAGATATTTGAATAGGTGTATACGAGGATGTTGATATTATGTTAAAGAGCATTACTATTCAAGATAAAAAAAATTAGACTCAATTTTTAAATTCAGTTAATATAGATATAAAAACAAGGGTAAATTACATTTACCTCTCTTGAGATTTTTGACAAATACAAGGACTTCTCTTGTGATTTCAATAATTACAGAAATCTCTCCTACTTTAACTGGTAATATCAAGATTTTCTCATTTTTTGACTGCCGTTCACACAACTAACAAAAGTTGTGATGTCATCAAAGATGAATACTAGAATGCCTATAATGCCCTCAAGTGTATTGAACCCATCAATATATAACCACACTGTAGACACCCCATTTTTGACCGCCCTCAAGACTTGGGCATTACTGATGGTTTGCTCAGTGTTAAGACATGTGCAGGCCAAAGATACAATTCCTTCGGCAAGGAGAGAGGAAAACCCTTCAAAACACTTTGTTTAGGGGTTTGGAGTTGAAGGAAAGAGGAGAGGAGGGGAGAAAATAGGTTGGAGAAGAAGTTCGCCATGAATCCGGGTAGAAGAAAGTTGAGCGGCCCTCGCTGAATCAGGCTTATTCAATTGCATACTTGGAGTTAAGCTATCAGGCCACCATCGTTGGAAAGAAGACTTCCGGGGCTTCACTTTGTACTCAAGAATCTCCTAGAGCCAAGTCAGGATGGAGGAGATATGATTGATTGAAGCTGGGTATCATCCCGGTTGGATCGAGTCTGCGCGGCTTCACGGAAAAGGGCATAACTTTTTGCACAGGAGGAATTTTGATGCAAGGTTTGCGCCATTGGAAAGATAACTTCCGGGGCTTCAATTTTCATACCCACCGGCCATTTTTTGACCTAGGAATCACCTATCGGCACTCTATTTAGCCGACCGGCAGAAAATAGTGCCGACCGGCACTTTATTTTGGCCGATGATCAAATTTTCTGGCCGACCTGACCCTTTTGACCCTCCCAAGCCTGGTGCATACCAGCTGTGCCAGCTGGGATGCACAGAACCAGATCCACGTGCATACATGTGCATATTTTGCACCCTTTAACCACCTTTTGGCCCCTTTTGTGCACCCTTTGCTCAAGGCTTCTTGAGGAAGCCTTGACCCCTTGTCTTGGCTTCCTCAAGAAGCCTACCAGCTGTCCAAGCTTATCCAACAAGCCTTGACCTCCCCTTAGACCCCTTTGACCCTTTAAAGCTTGTCTTAGAAGCTTAGCATTGTCTATTTAAGGGCCCTCTCTTCCTCCATTGCTAAGGTTGAAATCTTTGAGCAAGAAAACCAGAGAATAGATATATATATCTAACATATATATATCTACAACCATATATCCCTCCATCTCTCACTATATCTCTCTCATTCAACCTCCAAACACCCTTGTTCTTGAGTCATTCCTTCACCAACCCGTAGCACCACCACCACTATTCCATCACAGCAGCTTGGAGAAGTTTTTCAGAGGCCAAAGGTGCTGCAACTCAAGCCAAGAAGCAACCAAAAGGGTAGTCTTCAAGGGTGAGATCATTTTCCCTCTTTTGTAGCACATTCTTGTCACATTTTTCTACCCTATTTGATGACTGTTTTGGGCTCCGACCCTAACTGAAAGGGGCACTCTTTTGAGCCATTCTTCATGTTTGTTTAAGGGCTCAACCCTGTTTGAGCCCTCCATAGTGCACTTGCTTCAATACTCCTTGATGTGCTACATTTTTGCATGAAATTTCTAGTCTATATTTGATCTGTTTTTGAGCATAATGTAAACTGTAAGTAGGCTCATTTTGAGCCCTTCTTCAACATTAAAGAAGGACTCAACCCTTTTTGGGACCCCTATCTTGCACTTGCTTCATAATTTCTTCTATTTACCGTAATTTTGCATGTTTCTTTAGCCTACCATGCTTCTGTTTTTGGGCCTTCGACAGGCCTGAAAAGTGTCTTATTTTGACCCCCTCTACATGTCTCATGAAGGGTATTTGGCTTTTTGGTGCATCCTTTTGGTACTTCATGTTATACCCCTTTGTGGGCCTTAATCTTGCATTGCATTTTGAGCATGTGTGTATACTGTTTTGGGACTTGTCATCTACTGTAAATGTTCATATTTTTGGTCCCTCTTTAGTGTTGTAGAAGGACATTTTTCTGTTTGAGCATTGCATCTATCACTTGCCTCATTGCCTCCCTTGAGGAGCCATTTTTGCATGCCATGTTAGTCCCACTTGTGCTTACTGTCTTGCCATGCTTTGTACTATGAACATGCTTATTTTGGGGCTGTCTAGCTTCTGTCTTCATACTTCATGTTCATATCTTGCATATTTGATATAGCCATAAGCCATTTCATGTACCTAGTTTTGCATTTGGGGCGATTCCATGCATTTGGTTCCATTTCGCCATGTTTCGGGACTGTTTTGCCCCTCATTTTTGCTGAAATTTGCATGTTTTGTATGCCATATTCCATGTTATGCCATGTCTCATTAGAGTGCCATTTCGTGCAGAGCGCGGTCCCTGATTTCGTGCTCGTGTGCACGCATTTCGAGGCATCTCATTTTCATCTAACAGCCTCTTATGTGGGTGTGGCTGAGGCTCTCTCATGTTAGTGTAAGTCCATATTGCATTGCGTATGCCATTTCCTCAGTTTGCGTGCCCGTGTGCACGCATTTTGAGGCATCTCATTTTCATCTCATGGCCGCTGATTTTGGTATGCTTGCGAGTTATCCATGTTAGTTTAAGTCCATCGTTGCATGTTGTTGCATGCCATGTTTGTTTACATGTTTAGGTTGCGAGCCTAGCCTACATTGCTCATTTGCATGTTCATGTTGCATACTTAGCCGCCATGCCTAGGTTGCATTCCATTGAGCATGCATCCCTTGCCTCTTGACCAATCATGATAGGGGTTGGGGCCCTTTGATTTGTTTTGTGCTTGCATTCCATTCGATATCAAAGTTGCTAACTTGGCTTTCGGGCCATCATGCATTGAAATGCGTGATTGATGGCCCGGGGGTCGAGGGCCATGCTCCCTTGAGTCCATTACATGATAGGGAGTGTGTCCATGCATACATTTGCCTAGAAATTCTATGCCTTGCACTGCTGGTCTGCTGTTGCTGTCAAAACTGTCTTCTGTAGGAATTTTGTGCCGACCGACAGTATAGAGTGCCGACCGGCAATGTATTTATTGTCGATAGCTTCATTTCCAGCCGGTGGACATTCTATCCAGCCGGTGATGATCCTTAGGATTCAGGGAGCCTGTTCCAGGACTTTTGCAATTTTCGGAGAAGCATGATTGAAAGCAGAGAACCTTGATGGCATGGTGCGGATTTCTGGGCAAGTCGGACTAAAGCATACATCATTCGCGCATCTCGAGGCGGAGGCTGTGGCCATCTCTTCTTTGCATTTAATTTAATTAGATTAGAGGTCTTGTAATAATTTATTCGTTTATTTTTCTTGGACTGTAATATTTATTCGGTCCTTCCGTGTGAGGGCATATTTGTAATAAGTGTAGGTGAGTGTGTGTATGTTTTCCAACCCCCACTTCTTTCTTCCCTTTTATTTACTTGCTTATGATGGTAGATTAGGGCATATTTAAAATTAGCATACCTTATGCAATACATGCGTGCATCCATGCATTTGTTGACATGCATCGGGCTCGGTACATCATACAAACTGCATTGTATTTCAATTTCCAAATTGAATACGTGTTACTTGTAGCACTTCATATGCCATGATTAGGATAGCCGAGCCTGCCTAGATTACATCTTTGCATGTGTTGCATTAGACATTTCAGTATGCTTAGGTCCATACATGGATTTCTAATAAGCTTCTGTTTTGGCTTGGAGTGCTAGGTGAGCTTTATGCTTTAGCATATCACATGTGTGTGAGTGTTGCCATAATAGCATGACTACCATGAGGCTAAGTGCTTATGTGATATAACTGTTTGAATGCCTGTGGGTAGAGGTTGGATTGCTTGAGTTGGGAAAACTCATTGAAATCCGTGTTTTAGCCTACTTGCGAGTAGCAAATTCCAAAGCATTTTTAAAATGAACGGATATGCAATGTTTGTTTCCAAATTAGGCGATCTAGTCTATACTTGTTTGCTGTGCGCATAATATAGTAATTCTAGGCTAATAAATTGAAATAAGAGCATGTAATGTTTTCAAAATCGAATATCACGGTTAGTAGAGGCCGGTCTTCGAACCGGGCGAAAGGGGGTGCTCATAGCTGACCTTCCCCGATCGTACCCAAGCTCCCGAGCCAAGACAACTTTGGTGATGACGGACACGTGGCCTTTGGCACCGAGTCAGGGTTTCCTAAATTTCCCATTTAAAAAATATTTAGGTGGCGACTCTGTATCTGGCAAAGCAGTCCATGTTTGGCACTTCTTTTCAAAATCTGTTTTTCTTCAAAACGATTTGCCAGAGTTGGACTCTTTGGTTCAGATTTAGAACACACAACAAAGGAGAGTCCGAGCTATAGCCGAGGTCCCCCGCGGGCATGTCTACACACACACAATAATATCCTCTTATCTTCACATATTATGGACATCACTACACACAATTACATCTTTTCATCTTCAAACCCAACCCCTCTTCTCTCTCTCTCTCTCTCTCTCTCTCTCTCTCTCTCTCTCTCTCACACTCACTCTTTCACCTACCTCTACACATCAACCCAAACAATTACCTATTTGAGCCGCCACTACACCACCACCACCAAAGGCTCCGCTTACCTTGACCCCTCCAAACCACTACCTACTGTCACCGCCACCAAAGCAAACACCCACCCTTACAACCACAACCGCAATATCTTTTTCTTCTTCTAGCTACCACTAGAACCACCACCAAACCAATCTCACAAGAGATATAATCATTCCAACCCATAACATCTCATCCACGGCCACTGCAATACCATCTACCTCAAGTTTCTACAATGCATTGATGGGTTTTACAATTGCTCTAAATTGTTTAATTTCAATTTTGTATTTCAATTGGTTGGTGGAATTACGTTAGTATGTGTTTTTTTTTTTTTTTTTTGGGTAGAAGTGTTTGTATGTGCTTATATATAGAGAAATTGATTATCATGTTAAAGAAATTTTTGATATAACAATGGGTTAGTTGGTGACTGGTTTGGGATGGATTTGGGTTTAGTGGTACTTGCATAAAAAATGCTTACTTATGCAAGATTGTTGCTCTCGTGCTTACTTATACCACTTTTTTTTTTCTTCCTTTTGTTTTTTTTTTTTCTTTTTTTTTTTTGGTTACTGATCATGTTTGTGCAAAAACATGGTGAAATCTGATTTATGGATAGGTAATCCTTTGTTCCTTTGTGCATCTAATTCAAACACCATTATTCGAAATGTTTAAGAATTATTATTTATCCATATTTTCCATTCCCTTTCTTTTATTTTGCCAACCCATTTGATAATTGAGTTGTATTCTTGTTCCACGTGTAAAAATTGAAACTTTCAGCTTTTGTTGTGGTGTGAGAAATCCCAATTTTCTTGAACAGGGTCGAAATCAATTTCGCCCATTGAGTGTTCGACCAAAGTGGTAAATTGAGGGATAGAGAGAAGTGATTATTGAAGAGAGAGATGTGAAGGTGAGTACACAAAACAAAATTAAATACAGTGGAAAGCGGAAAGGGTATTTTTATCTTTTCATGCTCAAATGAAAGGGTAATATGGTGATTTTGTATAGGTAGGTAATTTCATTTGGGCAAAATTGATAGATTGGAAGAATCTTGATATTGTTATTTAAAGTAAGAAAAATTTATCTAATTATTGAAAGTATAAAAGAAGTTTTTATATTTGTCAAAAATTTTAAGAGATGTAAATATAATTTATCCTGAAAACAATCTTAATGTACATTAGGCTTTAAAAATGTTGATACATCAATGAATATATTAATTCACTAAAATAAAAATTAAAAAAGGCGGCATTTGATAAAGGAAATTATCATTTCAGATTTAAAAATTATTTGAAATGTGGTGTCACGATCACATCAAGAATATTCAACATTTAGGCAAGGTTTTAGTAATTATACCACGTTTTTTTAACTGATAATTCCAAATATCAAATATAAATAAACAAATGAGATGGGCCATTTGCTAATCTTCACTAAAATAATAATGAACACTGACACAACATCATGATGGGGAAAATTGTCAAAAAGTAAGAGATTAGTGATGGGATTTGATGTTAATAATGCTGATTACCTATGAAACATATGCATCAATTACATAGATGGTACAAATCTAGAGATTCACCTATGAAATCGTTGTTTGAAATGTTTTAAATAAGGAGATTTGTAACTTTTTATGTAATATAAATTAGATTTCAAGTGATATAATAGAGAGGTGATGTGTGATTTAAATAAAATGATATGATTTAAATAAGAGAGTGACTTTTTAACTTTTTTAAAAAAAACCTAAAATAGTAGTTATAATGACACATGCGCATGCATCAAGGGCAAGAGCAATGATTCATAATTTTAAATTTAGAGTTCTAATAATAGCATTAATGATGTGATATGGAGTAAAAAAAAAAGATACATACATCAAATCATTTATGAGTGGGGTCCACTGTCATATAAGTAGAGCTCTCATTAAAACTTTACTTTTAGTACTCTCAAACATTTCTATTAAGGACAAATTACACTAATAATTTATATAATTTAGGACTTATGTCATTTTGATTTTTAATTTTTTAATTGTGATATATTTAATCTTAAATTTTAAATCTTGTTCCAAATAAGGACAATCGAAGATGACATTACTCAATTTTAAGGGCAAAAATCATTAATTTGATAAAATAAATTAATTTAACAAAAATAAATGTCAAAAAAATATTTTTGAATTTTTAAAAATTATTTCTACTCACTACTCACTAAAGATAATATTATGTAAAATTAATAAATCTTTTACATATGTATTTATTTATTTACCAAATTAATTTTTATTATGTGTTTGGATGATGATTATGTTTTTATTTTCATTAAATTAGTTTCTATTTTTTCAAAAGTTAAATATGGCGATAACTTTGATATCATTATTAAATCAATCTATTAAATCAAAAAATCCAAAATAAAAAAATTTCATATATTAAATATATCGATTACATATTAAAAGCCTAATAATCATCCATTATATGATCATCATCTAAATATATAATAAAAATTAATTTGGTAAAATAAATAAATAAATAAAAGCTTAAAATATTTATCAATTTTCCATAATTTTATCTTTGGTGGGTAGATATAATTTTAAAAAAATCAAAAATAGTTTTTTGATATGTATTTTTATCAAATTAGTTTATATTTTATCAAATTGACGACTTTGTTATTGAACTTGAGCAATGATCTTCAATTGTTCTTATTTGGAACAAGATTCAAAATTCATGGTACATAATTTTATCTTTGGTGGGTAGAAATATAATTTTATCTTTGGTGGGTAGAAATAATTTTAAAAAATTCAAAAATATATATATATATTTTTTGACATTTATTTTTGTCAAATTAGTTTATATTTTATCAAATTAACAACATTTTTATTGAAATTGAGCAATAATCTTCAATTGTTCTTATTTGGAATAAGATTTAAAGTTTAAGGTCAAATGTGTCACAATTAAAAAGTCAGGGATCAAAGTTACACGAGTTTCAAACTATAGGGACTGTTAGTGTAATTCACCATTATTACTTTATTATATATATAAAAAAAAAATACTAACATATATTTATGGGTGAATTATACTAACAGTTTTTATAGTTTGGGTCTCGTGTCACTTTGGTCCCTTACTTTTCAATTGTAATACATTTGACTCTGAATTTTGAATCTTGTTCCAAATTAGGACAATTGAAGACCATTGTTTAATTTTAAGGACAAAATAGTCAATTTGATAAAATAAATGTCAAAAGAATATTTTTGAATTTTTAAAAATTATTTCTACCCACTAAAGATAAAATCATTTAAAATTACAAAAATGCTTGAGACCACTAATTAGTGATCGCATTAATGATGTGGCAGTGGGCTCCACCCACTACCGCAGTGTTGCTGTACCTTTCTTCTTCTTTTTTCTTTTTTTTTCCACTTTATTAGTGGTGGTTTAATGGTACCAATCACTACTGTTAAAATTAATAAATCTTTTAAACATTTATTTATTTTATCATGTGTTTGGATGATGATCAGGGTGGTTGTTAGAATTTTAATGTATAATCGATATATTTAATATATAAAATATTTTTAGTTTTGGATTTTTTAATTTAATGGATTAGTTTAATAATATATCAAAGTTATTGTCATATTTGACTTTTAGAAAAATAAAAACTAAAAATAACTACTCATTATATGATCATCATCTAAACGCATAATAAAAATTAATTTGGTGAAATAAATAAACGTGTAAAAGATTTATTAATTTTATCTTTGATGGGTAGAAATAATTTTTAAAAATTCAAAAATATTTTTTTGACATTTATTTTTGTCAAATTTAGTTTATATTTTATTAAATTGACGATTTTGTCCTTAAAATTGAGCAATGGTATCTTCAATTATTCTTATTTGGAACAAGATTTAAAATTTAGTGTTAAATATGTTACAATTGAAAAATTAAAAATCAAAATGACATAAATTCTAAATTATAGGAATCATTAGTGTAATGCATTAATTAACAGTGTTAAGCACAGAAAAAAACAACCTTGAAATAAGGAATTTCGTTCAGGAATTTGACTTGAATCATAGTGTTGGTTCTTGGTGTCTATGAGAGGTTGGTTGAAATATTTGACTTTTGATTCATATTGATTGGCATGCAAAACACATGCTAAATGATCCTATCCCATTGCTTTCACCTATTTCTCTCTCCTCTTGGTTTTGGTATCTTGGCTTGATTCTTGAATATGTTTCTCTGTTTTGCAGTTTCTTTCACCATTGATGTGAGTAAATATTAGACTTGATAAATAGAGTCCATATTCAAACAGACAATAATGTTACATAAATAAATAAAAAATTATATAAAAGATTTGTACAGAGTGATGTGATTGAGTTCTGAATCTATTATTTAAAAATAAAGGGAACAATAAAATTGTTATTTAATTATAAAAATGCTATGATTATATCATTCTGATAATAAACTTTTATATTAAATTTTTATTATAATATCACTAAAAATAGCATATAGAATTTCACTGACACGTTTCATCAAACAACAAGTAAACATTCTACAAACTTACATATTTATCACACAATGAAAAATTTATCAATAAGGACTAAACTTATAAGCATTACCGAACCAACAAAAAAAAAAAAAAATTCATTTAAAAGTGGATTTACAGCAAAATGGAGTTTTGTTGTAAAATATACAAATAATAAAAGGTTGAAAATTGTAGAGACTTTATTGGAGTGGTGGTGAAAGTGAATTTACACACGTTTATTTAGTTGATTTTTTTTATTTTTTATTTTTAAATTCATGTTTATTTAATTAATATTACCAAGGATAAGGACGTTGTTTGACACAGACATCAAACAACAAGTAAACATTCTACAAACTTACATATTTATCACACAATGAAAAATTTATCAATAAGGACTAAACTTATAAGCATTACCGAACCAACAAAAAAAATTTCATTTAAAAGTAGATTACAGCAAAATGATGGTGTTTTGTTGCAAAATATACAAATAATAAAAGGTTGAAAATTGTAGACTTTGTTGGAGTGGTGGTGAAAGCGTATTTACACACGTTTATTTAGTTGATTTTTTATTTTTAGATTCATGTTTATTTAGTTGATATTACCGAGGATAAGGACGCTGTTTGAAACAGGCATATGTAGATTAAGGGGCCATCTTTTTGCACCTTTCATATTTAATTTCAACATCTCATTAATATATCAAGGATAATGTTAGGAGTATCCAATTTTTTATCAAATAAATAATTAAATATTTCGCATGGGGGTAGGGTTTGTAATTTTGTGAACCCCACACCCACGTGAGACATTTAGTCATTTGTTTGGTAAAAAATTTGAAACGTATAGCAATTTTCATATATCAATTTAAATCAGGAGGTAACATTTCATTTGCATAGTTGTTAGAGACCTCAAAAAATTTATCAAAAATTTTACCAAATAAAACCCATATGAGACTCACATTGTACACATCTCATACTCATATGAAAAATTTAGGCCTCGTTTGGAAACTCTCTTTTTTAGCCAAAAAGTCAAAAAATTAGTAAATTAGCCAAAAAGCCAACAACCCATACAAAAAAGTCAAAGATTCTATTCTCTCTACTTTTTGCATATCTTTTCGTAAAAAGTCAAAAAGTCATCTCAAACATATTAGTTTTTTTTAGCTCATATTTTAGCCAAATAACCAAAAAATTACTAAATTAATCTGTTCTCAAACGAGACCTTAATATAATTTTTAATAAATTTTTTGATGTCTAACATTACTCTTTCATTTGTGGCTTGATAGTAACCACCATTGTTATCTTATTTATTTCTATATTAAACTAGTTGTTTGTGGTTTTGGAGGAATGCGACCGTAATAACTTCATAGAAAGAAAATAAAGAAAAATGTTTGGGAGCTCTAATTTTTGTGGCTCAAATGGCTTAAAATTGTCAAAACGATATCGTTTTGGCAATTTTGATATTGTTTTGTACTCAAAACGACGTCGTTTTGATAAATTCAAGTCATTTGAGTCACAAAAATTAGGACCCTCTACCATTACTAAAAAATAAAATATGGAACAAAGAAAGTAAAATGTTATTGTTTTAAAAATTTTATATATAATCTTTTTCATCGGAATAGCCATTTTGATACGGTAAATTTCACTTTTCATTTTTAAACTTTTATCCAAATTTTATTTTGATCATTTATGTTTTAATCATGATAATTAAGTCCAACCTATATTTCAGTGTATCCTTTTATTTGAAATTTTAGGGGAAGTTGAAATATTAAGGACAATTGTAAAATTTGAGTAAAAGTTAGAAAGTAAAAAATATAATTTGTTATAATTTTTTTTTTCTTTAATGGCTATAAAATGTATTCACGTGACTCTTACGTGAGCACTTTCCATCAAAATTTTGAACGACAAGAGATAAGACAATTATATTGAAATACAAGTTGAAATCTAAAATTTTAATTGTTATAATTAAAAGATGAGGAATCAAAGTAAAAATTTGAGTGAAACTTTAAGGGTGAAAAGTGCAATTCACCCATTTGATATTAAAAAAATATTTTAATATTTTTTTTTAAGTGATAGGCTCACAAGTCTATCATATATATATATATATATATATTTTGTACATATTTTTTATTTATGTATTATTACTCATAAATAAATTGCAAATACCAGCAGATTGACAGATCATCTGTGCTGCCAACAACCAATTGCTTAGAATGGAAAAATGAAACCAAGTGGAATATATAGAATTCCCAGCACTTATATATGGGATCAATAGACCTTTTCTTTTTGTTCTTTTGCTTATGTTTTGAGCAATGCAACACAACCACCTGGTGTCATGACTGGCTAACCCATAAGTAGTGCCCTTTGCTTGTAAAACAAAGCAACTCCTCTAAAGTTTGTGTCCATGGAAGTACCAAAAAACCACAAATCAAAGCAGATCATTTTCATGGTTTCACAACCATTATTTGAAATAATTTATTTCCTGCTCAAAAGTTTGTCTATTTTTTTGGACAGTTATGCTAGAAGAAAAAAAAAATTCACAAAATGTGACAGGGGGGTGTTTTGGGAAGGAAGACAAAAAAAAAAAAAAAAAAAAAAAAAAAGAGAGTTAATTTTTAGCTTTTTACTCATTTTAGATCACATCACCTTTTATATTTTTTACTTATAAAAAGATAAAATAAACTAAAAAAATTTAAAAATTAATTTTTTATTAACTTTTTAAAACACCACGTAAACGTGGGAGAGGGAGTAAAAACTAGAAAAAATGCGTAAGGATCCTCTAGAGTAACTCTCTAGAGTGATCTCCTAAAGTGGATGATCGGACGGCTATGCTTAAGCCTCACCAAAATGACGTCATTTTAGTGAGGATTTTCAAAAAAAAAAAAAAAACATTTTTCCGATTTCAAAATTCCCCCCAGGTTGAAGAGGTATATCAGACGAGCGGGAAGAAGAAGCAGAGCTGCGAAAGAATGAGAGAGGGAAGAAGAGTTAGAGGCAGGCCTGCTAGCCGCCCCATCACCCCACCGTCGCAGTCGCCACTGTCCTGCCGTAAGCTTCGGTCTCTCATCTCATTCCCTATTCCTCTCTCTCTCTCTCTGTTCTATTCTTGTCTACCAACAAGTTAGGGTTTTCTATTTCATGTATTGCTTAAATCATTGATTTGCACCCTTTATACACATATATGTGTGTAGATATATATGTATTTCAATCTTATTGCAGTTTTGCTTGTAGATTTTACACTCAATAATCTCTGGAAAATTAGTATATGAGGTTGTTCTTTGTTTCGTTACCCTCTGTTTGGTTACCTGGAAAACGAAGAAAAAGAAGAGAAACACCAACATTGTTGTCTTACTCACTCAATTGGAATGCTCACGCACCAACTGTTTGATGATTTGCTCCTTCGAACTGTACACACATCACGCCCAATCCTACCTCAGTTTCACTATTTGTTCTAGTCCATTAGCTGTTAAATGAACTCTTCATAGCTCTGCTCAACTTTCGTACCTGACCCAAATGACACTATTCCTTCTTGGCCTCTAAATTACAGCAAACTGTAAGTCCATAACACTGCCACAGGGCGAAGATTTAGATTACACAACATACATTACACACACACACGGTGACTTAAATTCAAACTCAAAGATAAATTACAATCAGTATAGCCAATTGATACAAGTTCATACTAGAAATCCTAGCAGGATACTGCATTGCAGTCATTCATGATCTGCATTCTTCACGACTTCAGATCAGAATAGACAAGCAAGATTGTTCAAAGACGTAGTTGCTAACACTGCCCATGATAGCCCTAAAAATTTGAAATCAAACAAAACCGAAAACCAGTCAATTTCAATAGATAACATGGCGCGTAATCATGGTCTGAATTACGTTCCATTTGAAACTAATCAAAGAATGACATTGTATCAGCTTCAAGAGAGATTGTTTCCCTTGAGAAAACAGGACATTAAAATGAAAGTAACACGATGATGAATGCTCTTCTTGTTAAGTAACACAATGATGGATGCTCTTCTTTTCAAGCTCCACCCAGAGAGCTTATCCATGAAGAAACTTTAACATTGTATTTGGATCATAGACTGAGGTAGAGGTGTATGAAGAGAAAAGAAATGGGAAGTAAAAAGTGAATTAAATTTAACTACTACTTCATACACTTTTCCATCTCATTTCTATTCCCTCAACAAATTCCTCCCCAAGCACAATGAGAGTGCATCCAAAAAATGTCAAATTTCTTTATGTCAAAAAATGATCTTCCCTCAACACTTTTCACATTTACATCTAATCACTTTATGTTCATCTAATCATTTCATGTCAAATTTCTCCATTTCTCAAGTGCATCCAAAAAATAAAATTTCTATTTTTTTTTATTTTTTAGATAACCAAACAAAAATTTTAAAATTTTCTAAAAATTATATCTAAAATTTGAGAACCAAGCACAATGAGAGTTGTGGGATCCCTATTTGAGATTTTTTCCTCCAATATGGCATTTGTTTGGCTGAATTTTAGTTTAGTCTAGAGTCGAAACTATTAATCCGTCACATGAGAAAATGAATTTGCTCACATACTTTTGTTAATAACTTGTTTTTTATGCAGGAAAAAAATGACTTCATCTTCTATTGATAATACGAACTTAAGATTAAAGCCAAGGTTTTGTAATTATGGAAGAATAGCTTCCGTGCGTATTGTACAAACCAATGTGAATGGAAATGAAAGACGTGTCTATTTTGTTTGCGCAAGAAAATATGTAAGTACCTGTTATATAAATGAATCTGTTACTTGTTACAAATTTCATTTGTCCTTTATTGATTAATTGATTCTTGTCCATTGTAGACTTCGAACGACCACTGCAATTACTTCAGGTGGTTCACACATGATGATGACGACGACAACATTACCTCATCAATCCGTGCCAATGCTGGACCTCGGACAGATTCAAGAACAGAAGAAATTAATGATCTAAGGACAAGGCTTGGTAAGCATGATAGAAGGCTTCAAAGGATTGAGAAGATCTTGAAGGCAATGAGTTATGTCATTGTATTTTGTGTATTTTTATACTTTATCATGTAAATGACTCAGTTCTTAGGTTTTGGAACATGCTATGAATGTAATCTACTTTTCTACTTGTTTTGTAATTTTTTTTTTTTTGGTGCTTAAAAATTTGAAGGTTTGCAAAAACAAGTGTGTAACAGGTTTGTTTGAGATGAAATGTTGAATGAATAGTTTGTGAAATCTATTGAATTATGTTGGTTGCTTAACAATGTGTATTATATGTGATGGTTTGAAAATGTTAAATGTGGTATAACAGGTTTCTGAAATGTTGAATAATGTTGAATGTTGAAACGTTGAAAATGTTAAATGTTGTATAACAGGTTTCTGAAATCTATTGAAAATGTTGAAATGTTGTAGGGTAAGAATGTTGTATAACAGGTTGCTGTATTATATGAAATGTTCAATGTTGTATAACAGGTTTCTGAAATTCAAGTTGTTTATTGAAGTACCTTTCTCACAAAATTGAAGGTGTAAATAGTCCTTCAATAATAACAGCAACCTCATGGCTTACTGCTCTCCTGACCCTTCACCATATGAACAGTACTGTCTTTCCTAATATCCAATTCTCCTCAACTGAAGACCTTCACAAGCAGCCAACAATGAAACATTCCCTTCATACACACCTACCATACTGAAGCCTACATGAATTGCAAATACGGTAAAGTCCTTAACTCTTACAACATTTTCAATAGATTACAGAAACCTGTTATACAACATTCTTTAACTTCTTTCCCAAAGCAAAATTTTAAAATCTGTAGCATTATAAAAGCTTATTCTAAGTCTTGCCTTGCATCATCCACACAGAATTTAAATCTGCAAACAGAATTGAAGCAAAAATTCTATCAAGTATTTAAATAAAAATTTGTATTGCTTTGCATCATCCAGACAGAATTTAAGCAAGGATTTAAGCATTATAAAAGCAGAATTTAAATCCGTCAAAGCTGCAAACAGAGATACTGCAACTCTGATTCTATTTCAGCAAAAAAATCTGCAACAGTTTAAGGCTATTTCAACAACATTTCAACTCTATTATAGCAAATTTTCAGCAACAAATTCAACAACATTTTAACTCCATTTTAGAAAATTTTCTGCAACAATGTCAGCAACATTTCAGCATTATTGAAGCCAAAAATCTGTGACAGTTTAACTCTATTTCAGCAACATTTCAACTCTATTTCAGCAAATTTTCAGCAACAAATTCAGCAACATTTTAACTCCATTACAGCAACATTTCATCAACTCTATTTCAGGAACATTTGAGCATTATTCAAGCAAAAAATCTATAACAGTTTAACTCTATTTTAACAACATTTCAACTCTATTTCAGCAAATTTTCAGCAACAAATTCAGCAACATTTTAACTCCATTACAGCAACATTTCAGCAACAGTTTCATGAAAGGTTTTCCATATTACATATCCAACAAAAAATTCACAAAAATTCCCAAAACAAAATAACGCTAAGATGTTGACGTGTGATCCATATGCCCATGCCCAAAAATTCCCAAAACAAAATAACGCTAAGATGTTGACGTGTGATCCATATGCCCATGCCCACGCCCACGACCACGCCTACGACCACGACCATATAGTACCTACAAAAAAAATAAAATAATATTACATCAAAGGAACCATAAAATAAATTGGAACTTTAAATGAATGAATGACAAAATAAAAGAGGAAAGGTGAAAAATAAATTACTTCACTACATGCGGGACTATTTGAGGCTTGCGAGTGATAACTACTTGCATTGTTAAGCAATGCTTGATAGGTTCCATGGACGGAATACATCGATGGCATGGAAAAATGCATATTGTGATGAAGAAAACTTGGCTGCAACAATAACAAACACATATCAATTTCAAATGATAATAGTCATCTACAAATCTCTCCTAAAACTTCTTATTAAACTAACTTACATCATAGGCGGGATACATAAATTGAGACGAAGAAACTCTAACTTCAGGAACACTCGGCAAGAATGGAGGAAGTTGAGGAGCACTTGAAAATAAAGGAGCCGACTGAGGAAATAAGGGAGGTGCTTCAGGAGCACTTGCCGAAAATAAGGGAGAAGTTTGAGAAGTAATAGACATGGAAGTTTGAGAAGCATTATTTGAACTTGTTTTATTTTTCTTTGCCAACGCAAGCTCTAAACCACCTTTTATCTGCCTTCGTCCCTTGCTAGTGCACTCTCTTCTCTTGAGTCCTTTTGCTTGAACTACATTTTTATCTGCTACACCATCCACTTCAAAGCTTTCCGAGGGGGGGCTTTCTTCTTGAATAGTATCTGAACAAGGCATATTGAATTTTGCGTTTAACATGATTTCAATGTCTGCAATTAATTCATCCACTTTCTCGACCGTCAAATTATATGTTTCCTCACTTTCAGAAGCTCTACACGCTGCTGATCTGAATATTGCCATCAATGACCTATAACGTGAAGTTTGATGTAATCTTACATCAACCTGAATATCATGCCCACACCTATCTTTCACATTTTCAGATCTTGCTTTTTTAGTCCATCTCTTCAGAATATATTGTGAAGGAATCTCTTTGAATTTGAGTCTTTCTCTAAGGATCTTCAAATAATGACTACACAAAATGCCCTTCATTTCAAACTTCCTACAACTGCAAGTGACTGAATCATCACACTCCTGCCTCACCTTCCTCACCTTTATACCATCACTATCAAGAACCGTATAAACGGTACTCTCACCATCATTTTCAATTTCTTCAATGTTTACTTCAAGGGACTTGATATACTCATCCTGAAATTCTTTAAAAATTTTATTTGTGTAAACATCTACAGCTTGCTCCATAATCTTCACTTTAATATTCACCCTTGGCAACTTTTGGCATAGAGCATATTCGGCTTGTAACTCTTTGTACCTCTTCTCAGACAGAACTCGATCAAAATGCATGAAAAATTGCATTAAGTTATGATCAGACTGAATGAAATCCTTCAAGAAAGCATTAAAGGATTTACTAAGTTTGGTGCTACTCATGCCCGCACCCCATGCATTTCTAACATATGGCCAACCCCATTTTTCCTTCACCCCAAATGTTAACTTCAACCAATGATTATCTCTTACTTCATACTTGTCAAGCATTTCCTCCTATTTTAACGTAAACTCTTTCTCATCCTTAATGTCGTACATAAACGTGGATAAAACACTCTTCATCCCCTTATCCTTCACCGCCTTATCCTTGAAGATAGAATTTGCATGCCTTAATGCATTTTGCATCAAATGCCAAGTGCAAAGGCGATGGGTTGTGTTAGGCATGACAATAGGTATGGCCTTAGCCATTGCAGCATCCTAATCTGTAAAAATTGTTTTTGGAGCCTTACTTGACATTGCCTCCAAGAATCTTCTAAAAAGCCATACAAAAGAATCGGCGGTCTCATCATACATCAAAGCTACACCGAATATCACAGTTTCCCTATGATGGTTAAATCCAACAAAAGATGCAAATGGTCTATGTGCACTATTTAACTTGTAGTAGTATCGAAAGTGACAACATCACCAAATTGCCCATAATCCATAATCATCTAAGCATCGGCCCAAAATATGTTTGTAATCTTTTCCTCGTTATCTAATTGGACCGAGTAAAAAAAAGATAAATTCTCCAATGATTTGTCACGAAAATATTGCAAAATGCTACCTGCCTCCCCATATGCTAGACTGTTTTGCCTCTTCATTCTCAAATAATTTTTTTGGTCCAGTTTTGTGAATCCAAGTGACTTCCTTCTACCAACTTCATTACCCATGAGCTCAAATGCAGCATTAAGACGGATTCCAAAATTTTCGGCTAAATCTATTTCGGTTGCTTGTGATGCAGATATCTTCCTTTGGGAAGGTAACATATGCGTACATTCTGTTGGTACAAAGATATGATTATGTTGTTCAACAAAATCACTAACAAAAAATTTCTGCATATTCCTATCGCACTTAATGACAAGTCGGGCTTGACAACCAGTCTTCACTTCCTGCCTAGGATTTTTTGTTAATGGATCTCGCTTGTCGACAACTCGAAATCCCTCCTTATTGCAAACAAATTGCCTTGAAGTGATTTGCCCCTCTTTGCTCTTATTTACATAACCCCTTCTAATACTAAAGCCCAACCTTCCTCCATAAGTATTATAGAAATCATATGCTTCTTGTTCTGTATCAAATGTCATGCGAACTCTAGGCTTCCAATCACACTCACCCCCATCATTCTCATGATTGTTAGGTTCCATCTGAATGTGCCAAGTCACTTAAAAAATTAAGAAGTGCTCAATATTAGCATAAAAACTGTAAATTATGCTTGCAAAAATAATACAAACTGAATAAGATAATCAACGAATAAAAGAAATTAAATAATCAAGGCAAACAAAAAAAATAGAAATTAACAAAAACCAAATGCCAAGTGCAATATGCTATCTTTGTGGTTAGAGTTACAGTAATAAACTTCATTTGAGGATGGTCAAACTTTATCAGAAGAGAAATAAAAAGAGTTGATGCCATTTATATATGAATGGAATTTGGGCTATGATTAATGTCAAATAATTTCTTTTCCCAGTATTGCTTGGTGGAGAAGGGCACAAATGATACATTTTGCATTAGCTATAAAACTTAAAGAATGAGCCTAAACTCTTATGAGCCTATAACAAAAACTACAGAACGTCATAACAAGTTTCTAGCTTGTATGTTTGTTATAGAGATTTATCTACACAATATGTTTGTCAAGTTTCATTTTACTTGAAATTCTATCAGAAGAAGAAAGAAGCACCTATAAAACACATTGAGGAGCAATCCCATTGAAAAAAAAAATTGATTAATGAATATCTGATAAAAAAATACATGTTTGTTACAAAGAAGCACCTTCTCAAATGTTGCCAGTGGTGGATGTTTCTTTATATGTTCCCTCAACCCAATTAATGAATATCTGATAAACAAATACATATAATGACTACAAAGAAAAACAATGACTACAAGGAAACTTCAGGATGTAAATTGCCTATGTCCACTTAAGAAACAGGAAAAAAAAAAAATTGTTGTTTGACAGAGAAATAATCTGGTTAGATTTGCATACAGAGATGGGAGAGCTTCACGTTGACTTACATAAGCATACAAAGCTGAACCCATTTTTGTCCTAAGGTTGCTTCACGTTGACTTATATATAATGTATAATGTATATATATATAGCTATTATCACAGGGATTGAGCAATATATATCAGCAAGATTGAAGCAACATTTGTGTGGAGCAATATATATCAGCAAGATTTCAGTGAAAAAGGCAAGATTTCAGCAAGATTTCAACATAAAATTATATATATAATATAATCACCTATATATTGCAGGGGCAGGGGCAAATGGCTTGACAACGGTTGGAGCAGGGGCAACGGCCACGGCGGCGGCGACAGCAGGACGACGGCGACGGTGGGGCGACAGGATGCTCTTCGCGACGGCCAACTCTTCTTCACTCTCGCGTTCTTTCCTTGATTCTTCCTGCCGTCTGTATAGTCATGTGTATACATATGGAGGGAATTTTGAAATTCTTTTTGAAACCTCTGATTCTGGGTTTTTTTTTTTTTTTTTGAAAATCCTCACCAAAATGACGTCGTTTTGGTGAGGCTTAAGCACAGCCGTCCGATCATCCACTTTAGGAGATCACTCTAGAGAGTTACTCTAGAGGATCCTCACGCAGAAAAAATATGTAGGATTCGCGTGCAGAGTTCTCATTTTGTTTCACATCTATGTCAAATCATCCATGCACTTTCTCTTTTTGAATGGCATCGTAGGAAGGAAGACTGCAATTCATTACATTGTTGTCGGTTCGAAAAACAAAAATGTATTTGGTTTCAGTGTTTTAAATTTAGTTTTTTAAAAATTGAATTTTTTATTTTTTATATTTTTTATTTTTAATGAATATTTTTAAAATTTTAAGTAATTTTTTATATTTTTTTTAGATATGCCTTACTTATATGTATCTAAATAGTAAGATATTTGTAAAAAAATATTTTAAAAAATTAATAGATATATAAAAATACGAAAAATGTACTGAATATATATATATATATATTTGGTATTTAGTGAATTTTTTTAAGATTTTTTACAAATGTTATACTTTTTAAGTATATTTATGTTAGGTGTGTCCAAAAATTAAAAAGATTCAGTGAAAATAAAAAAAAAATACGAAAAACAAAAATATACAGTCTTTTAAAAAGTGAATTTTGAAAACTGAAATCAAATAATATTCAAGTATTAACACTTGTGTATTTTTTCTGATTAAGATAGTTAAGTATTTTGGACTATCGAAGTATTATGTAACTTTTTTTTTATTAGGTACATTGAAAGCTTTAGAGCATCTCCAGAAGCCTCTCTATTCCTCTATTTTTGTTATTATAGCTAGCTAAAAGCAGAAAATTCATCTCCAACAGCCTCGTCGGTGGCTAGCTACTTTGATTTTCAGCTGCAGTACCGTGTCAGGGAAGACGAGGCATTGTTCAGTAGCCTCTCAATTTTTTAGTAGTTTCTTTCAAGCACTCCAAGCTTTGCTTACAATCGACGATCGACATCGGAGGAGGAGGAAGCCAAAGGAGGAGGATCGACGTCGGACAACTCACGATCAATGCCAAATGAGGAGGGCCAAGCTGAAGGAGGAAAATCAACGCCAGAGGAGGAAGATTGAGCCAGAAGAGGATAATCAACGCCAAAAGAGTCATGATTGATGGTGGACGAAAACGAAACGAGGACGATCGACATCGACCTACTCATGATCACAGACGAAGCTCTCTGTCTCTCCTCCTCCGTCTCTCTTTTCCTGTGCTTGTATCTATACTATATATTAGGCAAAAGGGGGTTTTTAACCCCCAAGGCCAGTGGGAGCTCCAACATCCCAATCTAAATTTCTTGATTTTTTGATTTTAAAAAAAAAATCTCAGCATTTATTGATTTGGTCAAAATCTCCTAATCAGCATTTATTAACTTTTTTCAATCCACATATCTTTCCATATGTCTGCATTTATTGATTTGGTCAAAATTATCTGATCAACATTTAAAATCCCTTCATACTAATAATTATAGATACAATCCATGCATAGTTACTGCAGTATCCTTTTTAATTTCTCCTATACACTATGATTAGTAATAAGATTGTTAAATTATTTTGATAAAAAATCTTAAAAAACATAATTTATATATTAAAAAAATCTAAAACAAATATAAATATCTATAATTATTCCGTATATAGAACGGGTAATAGGCTAGTATTAATTAGGTAAAAGACATGTATATTGAGTTTTTACTCTCCGAATGGATCCAAATGACTTTATCTACGATTGGTTTTCGTCATATATATATATATATATAAAAGAGTATTATGAGTCAAAAATAAAGTAAATTATTTGTATATTCATTAAGGATTTTGAAATCCAATCTTGTGCTTCAAATATTCCTTTGTGTAGATGACTTTTTACTGCAAAAGAGAAACTTACCATTTAAAAACGTAATCCTACTCACTACATATATGCAAAGAAACAAATTTAAACTCATGAAGATCTCAAATAAAAAAAAAAATCTATACTATATATTAAGCAAAATGGAGGTTTCTAACCCCCACGGCATGTGGGAGCTCCAATATATCAATCTTAATTTTTTAATTTTTGTTTTTTTAAAAAAGAATTAACCTCAGCATTTATTAACTTCTCTCAACCCACAAGATTTTTTGACTTCTCTCATAATTATTGCAGTACCTTTTTCAAAACAAATAATTTGTATATTAAAAAAAATTTAAAACAAATATAAATATCTATATCTATTTCTATCTATTTATTTATATCTATCTCTAATCCACAAGTTTTGTGGGAGTTTCAATATCTCAATCTAAATTTCTTGATTTTTTTATTTAAAAAAAAAAAACCTTAGCATTTATTAATTTCTCACAACCTCCAAACCTTATCCTTATAATAACACTTTAATGTATTAAGAATAAGTATAAAAAAAATTCCTTAAAAAGTCCAACACATATGAATTCCTTGAAAAGTCCCAACACATATGATTATTATCTCTTATAACAACACTTTAATGTATTAAGAACAAGTATAAAAAAAATTCTTTGAAAAATACAACACATATGATTATTATCAAAATATTAAACTTTAATATAATATAAAAAAACAAGACATTTAATTCATTGAAAAGTCCAACACATCTATACTATATATTAAACAAAAAGGGATTTTTAATCCCAAGCCTTGTGGGAGCTCTAATCTCCCAATCTAGATTTCCTAATTTTTTGATTTTAAAAAAAAAAAAATTTTAGCATTTATTAATTTCTCTCAACTCCCAAGTCTTACCCTCATAATAACACTTTAATGCATTAAGAATAAGCATAAAAAAAAATTCTTTGAAATCCAACACATATGAATTCCTTGAAAAGTCCCAACACATATAATTATTATCTCTCATAATAACACTTTAATGTATTAAGAACAAGTATAAAAAATATTTCTTCAAAAGTCCAACACATCTATCTATATCTATACTATATATTAAGCAAAAAGAGATTTTTAACCCCAAGGCCTGTGGGAGTTTCAATATCCCAATATGAATTTTCTAAATTTTTTATTAAAAAAAAAAAACTCAGCATTTATTGATTTGGTCAAAATTCCCTGATCAGCATTTATTAACTTTTTTCAATCATATGTCTTTCCACATGCCTACATTTATTGATTTAGTCAAAATTCCCTGATCAGCATTTAAAATCCCCTCATACAAATAATTATAGATAAAATCTATGTATAGTTACTGCAGTATCCTTTTCAACTTCTCTCATACACTATGGTTAGTGATAAGATTGTTAAATTATTTTTATAAAAAATCTTTAAAAATATAATTTATATATTAAAAAAATCTAAAATAAATATAAATATCTATAATTATCCCGTGCATAGCACGGGTGATAGGCTAGTATGATTATTATCAAAATATTAAACTTTAATATAATATAAAAAAGAAAAAAAAAAAAAGACATTTAAAAATCACAATTCACATATGTATCCCCTGATTAGCATTTATTACATTTTTTCAATCTACGTGTCTTTTTACATGCCTACATTTTCTCTAATCAGCATTTAAAATCCCCTTATACGGATAATTATAGATACAACCCGTGCATAGTTACTGCAGTACCATTTTCAACTTCTCTCATACACTATGGTTAGTGATAAGATTGTTAAATTATTTTTATAAAATATCTTTAAAAACATAATTTATATCTAAAACAAATATAAATATTTATAATTATCCCGTGTATAGCACGGCTATTTATCTATCTATACTATATATTAAGTAAAATGAGATTTTTAATCTCAAGTCTTGTCGGAACTCTAATCTCCCAATCTAAATTTCTTAATTTTTTGATTTAAAAAAAAAATCTTAACATTTATTAACTTCTCCCAAGTCTTACCTTCATAATAACACTTTAATGCATTAAGAACAAGTATAAAAAAAATTTCTTTGAAATCTAACACATATAAATTCCTTAAAAGTTCCAACACATATGATTATTATCCCTCATAATAACACTTTAATGTATTAAGAACAAGTATAAAAAAAATTTCTTGAAAAATCCAACACATCTATCTATATCTATATTATATATCAGTTGAGATTTGTGGCACTAATTTTTTGAGCACTAATGGCACTAATTTCTATATCAGGTAAAGAAAAAAAAAATAAATAAATAAAGTTACCAAAACAGGAAATTAGTGCCATTAGTGTCAGCAGTTTTAGAGTCACAAATCATTTTTCATTATATATTAAGCAAAATGAGATTTTTAACCCCAAGACCTGTAGGAGTTTCAATATTCCAATATGAATTTTCTAAATTTTTTATTAAAAAAAAAAACTCAGCATTTATTGATTTGGTCAAAATCTCTCAATCAGCATTTAAAATTCCTTCGTACAAATAATTATAGATACAATCTGTGTATAGTTACTGCAGTATCATTTTCAACTTCTCTCGTACACTATAGTTAGTAATAAGATTATTAAATTATTTTTATAAAAAATCTTAAAAAACATAATTTATATATTAAAAAAATCTAAAATAAATATAAATATTTATAATTATTCTGTATATAGTACAAGTAATAGGCTAATTCATTAATATTTTAAAGAAAATAATTAAAGTAGAGAGTGCTGTTGTAACGTGTATTAAATAAATGGTTAGCTAATCTGAGAATGGTCGCTGGAGATGCCCTTTAGTGGGAGAGGAGTCGTGCTTGTATCAAGATTTCAACACTTCCTAGTGAAGGGCACCGATTTGGCAAGACGAGCGGTCGATTATTATATAATTTTTTATTTGGATCTAGTGGTGGATAATTCAAAGAAATATTTAGATTTAGATTTTGAATTTGTAAAAGAGAAGAAAAGGAAATAAAATAAAATAAAATAACTTATATATGTTTATTTATTTTAATAACCAAACTAAAAAAAAATCAATAAATAATTATTATCTTTTTTTTTCCTTCTCTTTTTCCAACATAATCATCACAATCATCACACTCGTAAATCACTTATAATTTAATTATGAAATGACACTAATATGATATATATAGATATATATATATAGGAAAATGGAATTTCTAAGAGCTTTAGGAGTTTCAAAACTCTAATTCAATTATGGGTGGGTTTGGGAAGTGGGTTGGCTTTTTAGCTTTTGGACTTTTTTGGCTATTTTAACCTGAGCTTAAAAGCTTGATTTGGAAAAGGCTTTTTGACTTTTTGACTTTTTTGAGTTTTTTTGTGAGAGAAGAGTGTAATGATTATGGGTTGGATGTGATGTTTTGTTTTTTTGGGACTAAAATAGCCTGTTTTGTCTTTTGTGGCTATTTTAGCCCCAACCCACTACCCAAACGATGTTGATTTTTAGGGATTGCTTGGAAAGAGAGATTTGGAGCTTTTTTTTGGCTAAAATAGTCACAAAAAATAAAATAAGCTTTTTAGCCCAATAAGACAAGACATCACATTCAACTCATAATCATTACATTCTTTCTCTCACAAAAAAAATTAAAAAAGTCAAAAAGTCAACCCACTTTCTAAATTAAGCTTTTTAGCCCCAAGCTAAAATAACTAAAGAAAAGTCAAAAAGCTAAAAAGTCAACCCACTGCCCAAACGAAGCCTTGGTTATTTTTTAAAAAGAGAAAAACATCAATTGGCTACTAAAAATTGAAATATAAAATTTAAAATTATAATCAACAAAGAATCTATTGAATTTACTTATAATTTACGAATTTAAATTTCAAAATACACATGATTTAAGGAATTTTTTTCCATAATAAAGACAATATATGTTTTGCCTAGCTAATTAATTTTTCTTTCAACAGGAATTTACTATTAAAAAAAAAGAAACTTACACAAAAAACATTTTCACTGTTTTCAGGTATAATCTTCTCCATTTCTTAATTTCTTCCAAAAAATATTTTTTACACCTCTCTCTTTCTCTTTTTTAAAATGGTGGTTGTTAAGATTTTATTGTCACAAGTCAATTCTAATTCATTTTCACATAAGAGTTATGATATAAAACAATTTATAATTTTGAGTAGACAATCGTTTAGGCTTTACAAAATACGAAAAAATTAGTATATTAGCAAATGTAATTTACTACTATCATATGCTGAATTAAAATTATGAAATTTATAAAATAAAATGTATTTATATCTTATCGTACATATAGCTTTTTCAATTTTTTTCTAATATGTTTACCAATTAAATTATGACATGTATTTTTTATTAAGAATTTGTAACACATAATTAATGACATCAGAATAAAAACTTTTTCTTATGTATAACTTTTATAAAAATAAAAATAATTTAATTGATTATAAATTATTTTTACTACATATTTTAGATAAATTTTATATTGTTATTTAAATTTTAAAACTAACGTTTGATTACTTATTTATACCCCGTGTATAGCACGGGTAATATACTAATATAATATAATAATAATTGAGTTTATTGGTGATAAATCTGTGTATACGAAACTATGACATTAGGTCCAAAGATTGATTTTTTATAGAAATAATGACATAATTAATGAAATTGTTATAGTTTTGAAGTTTTTTTTTTTTTTTTTTTTAATTTTTACCTCACCGCCAACTCCACATAGTCAACAAAGGTGGCAACTAGGGGTAGTGGTACATATGGACAAATAAAAAATTATACGTGGAAAAATTAAGTTAATAGATAGATGATAGTTGAATAAATAAGTGAATAGATCTAAGATTAAATAATTTACAAGATCTAAGATTAAATGATTTATGAGATCTAAGATATTTATTTTAAAATTGTCCCAATCATTTGGGTGTTGGGAACCGTCTAATATATAAATTTTCTCTACTCTGCGACTCAATTTTCCATTCTCAAAGAGATCTAGGATTTATGAATAAATCAATTAAAATAAATTAAAAAAATTCACTTTCTCAATTTCTTCTCTAAAATTTAAACTGACTAAAATTACCCAAGAGAAAGAGCCCCTAAGAAGAGGTAAACTAAAAATGCTATACCACGCTAGATTGATTTTACCATTTTTTTGTCTCACATCTAATGTTTATTCAAACAAAAAACAGTAAACCAATCATATTCAGGAAAAAGAAAATGATAGAAAAAAACATCCGGTGACAAATATTATTTAAAACAAAAAAAGGAAGAGAAAAAAAAATAACCATGCTAAAACCTCCAAGTTTCCTCAAAATAAAGCAAATAACAAGAGAATGTCCATGTTTAAAAAAAAAAAGAAAAAAGAATAGTAATATGTCCATGGATGCATCCAACAGAGCAGATGTACAAATCTCCCACACTGTTATTGAAATGGTTGCATGAACTTTTAGTTGCTTAACAAATCATACAAAAAGTAGAGGTGAGGCACAACACTACCCTCACACATCGTTTATGTTCATCTATCTAAGCCCTTCTTCAGTTAGTACCTGAAAAAACAACTTTTTTTTTTTCTTTTTCTTTTCCCAACTTCAAATACTTCTCCCTAACTAGATTATTAACCAAACCACACACACATCATCTATACTAGACCAATGTTTTCACAAGCATCTAGAAAATAACTAATTAAGCATAGTGAAATTACAAACATCTCATGCCCAAGCTTCTCCACCTCGTCCCCTACTATCTACAATCCCAAGGCTGTCTGACTTCTTCGCCGGCTTGCTCAACTGGAATACAGGGTGCCTGCAAAGTTTCCTCACTCCTTTTTTCAGACTCAGCTTATCAAATATGCCCTCAACTTCCCTGTTGTCATCATTGTACTCGCCTCTCGAACCATTTGTTAAATTCCGCCTTTTGCCACTAACAGGTGAGCTCCTACATGAAACGGATTCATACCAGTCTTCAGCAACATCATTGTCATCCTGAAAACTCCGGAATTTCTCCAAGCAGTCAGATTCTGATCTGTCTAAAATGATGCTCCCAAAAAGGTTGCCAGTGGGAGGTCCTTTGGAGGCATGGCCATCGAGATTTTGGCCATGTGAGAACACGCTGCTCGGGTTTGATGATTGAGAATCTCCCTTGTTCCTGGGAGAGTCTCTGCATGATGGCAGCAATCTAGGCCGTGCATGTGATTCTTCTCTTTCTCGAAGGGTTTTCATAATCAGTGTCTTCAGGAAGTTCATAACTTGGACAGCGTGAATCAATGCAGTCAGAGGATCAGCCATCTGCATCATAGAAATAATAAGTCATTTTAAGCCACATCTAACATTAAATTGCAAGCAACAAGAATTGCGATGTTGATTGCCAAAAAGACACATCGATAGTAAGCAATTACTATATGTTGTACATATTAATATTTAATTCAAAGATAATAATTTTAAAAATCTAAAAAGGAAAAATAGATATAAATTTATATAATTTTTCTCCTATCATTGAATTTTAGTTATTTTATTCAAACTTGTAATGTATTTCATGTATAAGTAACGAGTTCCGCAAGTCTATGAAGTGTATTCAAGTATAATTTCTCTTTCTAAAATAGTAGGACATTTTTGGACATGTCCAACTAGTGTTGTGTTGTGTCGGTGTCCAACACGTGTCACTGATAAAAATACATCATCTTAAGCCCTTCACTGCCTGCTTTACCTACTTTGGCTACCTATCAAGAAGCATCACAATGTTTTCCTGATTATCTAGTTCAATTAAGCACGCCATGGACAAATGGTGTTACAAGATCATTCCAATGACCTGAGTTGACCCATCGAAAGCCAACTGAGTAGGTTTAATTGCACTAGACAAACCAACTAGGAATTCAGAACTAACAAAACAGGTTAAAGAAAATTGACATTGGGAAATATTAAGCACCTGAGTCATGTTGGGTGCAAAAACCATAGCAATGTTACGTGCATTCATCTTATTGTGATTTTCATGCTGCACAACATCTGCCATCAGATTGATGGCCCAGTCAAGTAGCGCAGCTTCAGTTGGAGGAAGTAACTTCAAAAGTTGAGTGCACTCATCTTCTGCATTGCAGTGCATCACCTGTTCTGGGGTCAGACAGTCAAGAACTCCCGCAGGCAGTTCTCTGAACCATGCCTGCACAACATAAAATTTCAGTTAAATAAAGTCAACCATGAATGTTTGAGAAGACTAACAGACAGGAATACTAATTAACTGAATAAACATTATTTAACTTCTAAACCAAAGCTTAATTCAGGAGCCAAGACTATAGAAATGTGGTGGCCTGAACAAAATTATTCCGCATGTGTTCAGTTTAATTCAACAGAACCATGACTTGTGTCTACTTTCTCTTACTCTTTCTGCCATTTCAAAATTTCAAGATCCAAATATTAAAAAGAACTCATTTTTTATGTTGATCAAAAATTTTAAGTGAGAAATAACATGTGACGTGAAAAATGAGTTTTACAATTAATAAAAGAAGAAAGATGCACCTAAAGATGTAAATTGTACTTATATACCGGAAGAAATAACACACAATAATGTACAACTAAGAAGAAGAACAAAGAAACGGCAGAGAAGAAGAAATCAGGGATCACAATCCCAAAACAATTCTCCATATCAATTATTTAATACTCAGTCATATAATCTACTACTCTAAACTATTACATGAAGCCATATATGTAGGCAGAATAGGAAACCCTAATTAAATTAAAGTTAAAAAAAATAAAATCCTACAAATAATTTAAAAACTAGAAATAATCCAAATAAAGAAATAGAATAAAATTCCTATATTCTTCAATTTGTTGTCATCCGACGCCTTTTGAGTCCCCATCACACAATCTGTTACTTAATTACACACTGATATGGTAGACACAGTAACTTTAGGTCGTGCGATCCATTTGAATCAATCACATTCCACTCAACTCTTCTACCAATACCAACAGCTTGTAGGTTCCCAACTCACCAAATGCAGTAATTCTTACAACCAGGGACATATAAACTAATCATCATTGTAAACTGAAGAAAATTGGAATCCATCAGAAGTTAGACCCTTTAGATGAGCACATCAAAGCTGAATGACTGAAACCATAAACTCATTAGACATTTCTATAGAAGTAGTTTGCTAATGATCCATCAGGTGGAGGGTTAGGATCTCTTTTCAGAACTCATCATATATATAACCCTTCATAATAAAGAAACTTATCATCTTCACTCTAGCAGTCTCGATTCCCCTCATCCGTGATTCAAAGAGAGTATCTCTCTCCAAAAAAAAAAAAAAAATTAAAAGCTTCGAGTATTAGCAGTCAAAAGTTCAAGGAGAGAGTGTAATGAAGAACCAATTTTTTAAATAATCCATCCCTGGCCCACTAAACAAAGTAATAATAAAATAAACTATACATCTTATACCCAACTTTATTGTGTTTAGATTATGACTATTAATTCATCTTGCAGTGACTTGGCAGTTATCCAAGCTGGACAACCTTTAAGCAAATAACCACTTGCATAGATACCTTTATCAACCCTGCCAAACAGTGAACGTCAATTCCACGTGGCACAACACCTTTGTTCAGCTGGTTCCGAACATACTCTTCTTGACTATTCTCAGCATTTATTCGAAAGATTCCTTCTGCCTTCAAGCAACACATGAAAGAGCCCTCAGTTTGAACAAGCTTAAAAAGAGAAACTACATTAGAAGTTACTGAGTATAAACAAAAAAACGTACTTGAAGGCCTCCTTCTGAGTACAAACGCTTTTGCATCATAAGAAGAATCATGGGCACACTGTTTCCTCTTTGATCATAGGAACACTGCATTGAGTTGGCAGAAACTCCGAAAACACTTACACTGGATGAATGCAAGTTGAAGCTAATCAATAAGAAAATCTAGAATTGGGACGCATAATTAGTTAATGCAAGTTGAAGATAAATGAACCAAATGATGGCTTACACAAATCAATTAATGCAAATGAGAAAATACAAAATGGAGTACCCAAAGACACCATGGAAAATCCCTTGTAATCAGCCAATGCTTACAGAATTGCAAATAAATTCAATAGAAGATCCACAAAACCAGTGGGGGAGAAAGGCAAGTTGGGAGCACATATTACTTCATCCTACTCAAACTACACATAAACCGAGAAACATTTTCACCTTTGAAATCGAACCTATTTTAAGGACCATGCAAAAGATATACATTAAAACCACATTGCGTCTTGTATGCTCGCCAGCCAGAGTATGGGGCAAGAGTCAGAGTGGCTGCATGAAGTGCAATATCCATACATCATATGGGTCAGAGTATATGCATGTATATATGTATATTTCAACCTGCCAAAACCTATTATCACAATCATCATCATCATCTAGTCAAAACCTACTATATACAATATAATGCTTTAATTTGCATTAAACAGTTGATGGCGTAGTGGTTTCTTCGCATGACGCATAAGGCTTCCAAGTTCCAACTCAGACGGAAGCCTCCTTACCTACATGTCTATAGATTTTTTTCAATAGAAGCCATTTGAAGACCACGGTTAGCCACCAAAAAGTCATGAAACAACATGGTTTGGCACCAAACAACAATCACGTCTATAAACATTAAGTAAACTATAATTTGGCTGGCCAATTTTACTCCAATTGTTCAAATTTGTGTATAATTCTGGAATCCACAATATCATACAATGAATTACACATACAAGTACAAACATTCCCATCTCATATTCGTCACTTTATAAACTATAGTTGAATTGGAAAAATTTGGGAAATAAAAACTCTGGACAAACAGAATGCGTTTAAGTAGTTGCAAAAATGCACAATAAGATGCCTGTAGAAGCGCAATTCCCCTTGCTATTATGTCACTCCTCCTTAAATACAAAAAAGAACTACTTACATGAAAGTTGAAACCATTGTTCAAGCGAATCATGAAAAAAAAAATCTATTCTACATGAACAGAGTCCTAGTCCATCAAAATGAGTTTATTAGGCTCTCTTGCTATATTGGCAATATGAACTCAAGATCTTCCATGCTCTCTATCTCTCACTGATAAAAAGAAAGGGACATCAAAATTTAGGGCTTAGTAATAAGAAGCTTGAAATAAGGAACGCTTTACAAATGCAAATGACTTTTTACCAGTAACAGAAAAAGCTGTCCTTACTTTCCAAGTACAAAATTCTACTTATAAAACAACTTTAATGGTTGAAAAGATTGTGTCTTATTCACTATCATGGAAGAATCAGTTGTGCATGTCTTACCTAACTCGTTCTCTTGGGTTGTCACAGATTTTGAGAAGGGATTCAAATACTTCTTGAAGCACTAACAAGTAACTTTTACTTTCCTTTGCTCCTCTTCTAAACTATGTTTCTTTGAATTAATTGAATGTACATTTTGCCAAAAAAGAAAAGGATTGAAGCTGTTTAATTACTATGGAAGGCAAAACATAGGCATATAACTTGATCGTCAACAACATGACTAGTATAATCTTAAGGCATGAATCAACAACTCAGAGTTTAAATCCTAGTTGAAAGCTGTAAGCTTTCCCAAGATGATGAAGGTGTCCTCCACATACTACATTTATGATTCTCTAAAAGAACCCAATTTTATATTAATGTTCAAGACCATCTTGGACCTCCCCTGCAAAAAAAAAAAAAAAAAAAGAAGCTTTTCTTCATTTTGTAGATCTCTTTCGGCAAGAGACAATCAATTTTCATCACCACCCACATTCACTATGTTGGTAAAGAAATTTGATTAATACCCATTTAGTACTTGAACAAACCTTGACAGAAAAAAAAAAAGAAAGTCAATGCAAGCCACAGATCCAAAATTCCATGGTAAATCTGAAGATTCTGAGTCTCTGAGACATTGAATCAAACAGATAAACTTGAACAACCCCCAAATAGAAATAAAAGAAGAAGAAGAAGAAGAAGAAGAAGAAAGAGTAACCTGGCGCTGGGAACCTTGGGAGGAAGTTGGGGCTGGAGCTCAAGGGGCAAGCCAAGAAAGCCGTTGAAGCGATCGAAAGTGACGTGAGAGACGTGGCGGACATCGGTGGGCCAGCCGATATCCATGGAAGACATATCTTCTTCCCCTCCTCTCTCCACACTGCAAGTCACGAGAGACTTGCGCAGCACCGCCACCAAAATGTCCACTATAGGGAACTGAGGATGATGATGATGATGATTATTATTGTTATTATGCTGCTGATTACGACGGTACCTATTTTCGGGGCTGATTATAAACGGCGTCGTAACAGGGTTGTTAGCAAGGTATTCCTCATCTTCTTCTTCTTCTTCTTCCTCTTCCTCTTCTTCGCTGTCGTCGTCATCGTGGCCTTGGTTGGGTAGATACAGAGAGGGAGTCGGAGGGGAGGAGTTAAACATGGAACCGGTGGTCCTACCGACTCCGCAAGACTTGGATCGGAAGAGCCGAGTCATGATTGTGAGTGGAATTTGACTAAATAAGAGCTTTAAAACAAGGGAATCGATTATTAAATCCTGGGTTTGTTTTAGTAGATTTGTTCGAGAGAGGGAGAGAGAGAGAGAGGAGTGAATGAATGAATGGAAGGCCGGCTTTGAAGATATTAGATATGGTGGTGGTGAGGATGATGAGAGTGGTGGTGGGGAGTGCTGTGCTGTGCTGTGCTGGGGACAAGTTTCTTTTTGGCTTTGTGTGAAGTTGAAGTCGAAGTTGCAGTTGGAATTGAAGTTGAGAGAGAGAGAGAGAGAGAGAGGGAATCGATGGGCTCGTGAAATTGAGGTGAGAGAGAGAGAGAGAGAGAGAGACAGCGAGACAGGATTGAGACAGTACGAGTATGGATGGGGTTTGTAAGCTAATATCGAAATATAGTAGTGACATGTATATACCCTTCCATTTTACGTACAATACATAGAGAGAGAGAGATCCATTTGCTCTAAATTAATCAATTCCAATGCTACTAATCTCAAATAATTTTATTTATTTATTTGATATTAAGAAAATAATTTATTTAATTTTACTTCAAAATAAAATAATTTTGTAAAAGGGGAAATTCCTTTCATTCCGATCCCTTTCTGTCCAATCAAATATCATGGTATTGGACAAGATGCTCATTCATTTGCTTTCTGTTCTAAATTCCTCCATTGATTGTTTGTCTATACATATATATTAATCATTTCTCCATTGTGTGAGAATTGCCTTTTCAAATGTATCTCTCGGCTCGGACCAAAGTCTCCAAAAATAAAATGCGTGATTTGCTACTGATTGAATCACACTCTTATGCATCAAAAAAAAAAAAAAAATATGGAGTAATTTCCATATTGACCAATGTTAAAAAAAGAAACTAAATTACAAATATTCAAATAGATGCTGATAAAAAAACAAACCAAGAATTCCATTTTAATTTTTGAATGATCACTCACTCAACTTTTTACATACTCTTAACTTGTTAATTACAATTTGAACAATGATCAATTTGAGACAAATAAAATTGGCAAGTCCAGCAAATTTTCACCCATCCTAGTACAATACTTAATCCTAGATCATGCTACGACATGCTTTTTATAAAATTATTTTTTATTTTTATTTTTATTTTTTATGATATTGTTTAAAAATCAAGTTAACATGAGCTTGATTGGGATTTAAAGACCTCAATTTTGGCTTATGCCATTCTTGAGCTCTTTGGTATGAGCCATTCACATGAGTAAATAAAATTCTTTAACCTTATAAAAGTTTTTTTTTATTTTTTATTTTTATAATTAGGTGTTCGGACCAGCATACGTACACATTGATTTATTTTGGGGATTAATCTCACTGCCCACTGTAGAAGCTCCATTTAAAGCTAGAGAAAACGTCTTATATAAACTGGTGCCAAGGGGTTGGCCTAATGGGCATAACTTGAAATTTAAGAGTATGCTCTATCAAATTCTCAAGTTCAATACTCCATTTAGATCTCAGATTATAAGAGTAAGACTAGTCACTTTAAAGTATGTGGTGACTTTAATCTTTACAAAACCTACCTTATATGTGTATGAATGCTCTTTTTCCTCTTCTTTGAAAATATTATAATAAAAATTCTAATCTCTAATTTATATTATTATACACCCAATAATTATCGTACAACAAAATTCTCTATGCATTCTTTAAATTTGATTTTATGCTAGTTTCTTTGATTTGCTCTAGGTATGAATGTTCTCTAGGTACTTAGGCCTTGTTTATCATAATCTAAGAAAGTTAAAAAGTCAAAAAGTCACTATCCTATTTAAGTCACTATCTTATTTAAGTCACATCACCTCTCTACCACATCACTTCAAACCCAACTCATACCCAACCTATATTTCATAAAAAGTAAAAAGTATATTTATTTAAATCATCTCAAACCATCCCTTATATTTGAATCCTTCTGGTACTGGTACCTTCTTTTCTTTTTTTTTCTTTTTTTTTTTATAATGATGAATGAAGTTATTTTTTCACAAAAAAAAAAAAAAAAAAATAGAGGTAATGAATCAAAATTTTATAGAAGCAACCAAGATACATATGAGACTAACCCTTTTTCTTCCCCTATAAATATATCTATATAATAAGGGAAGATTGTTTTTAAAAATGTATAAAATGTATGTGAGATACATTTGATTTCAAAGGTTGAGATGAATTCTAATAAATATCAATGGTTCAAAAGAAGGTTTGGTTCAAAAGAAGCTTTGATTCCATGGCAGCTCATCTCTCTCTCTCCCACTTCTGCCAAACACATCTACCCCTCTCTGCACGTTCTCTCTCTCTCTCACTTCTGCCAAACACGTCTACAGACCTGAAAAGGAAGATCGACACCCACCATTGAAGAGGAAGATCGAACTCAGCTCCTCGACACCCATCCTTCTCGGCTTCCTTTGAACTCGCACTCGCACCCCTCCCTCTTCGCTCGGCTCCCTTCAAACCCATCCTTCAGGTAATTTCAGTGTTTTTTAATGTTGTGTTGCGTCTCCCCTTCTCTCTATGTATTTGTTTTTGGCTGTTGGATCGCCACCATTGAAGATCACCTACCCTTTGCATACGCACCCCTCCCGCTTCGCTTGGCTCCCTTCAAACCCATTGTTCTTCAATTCAACAGAGGTAAGTTCTTCAGTTCTAATAATTTTGAGTGTCATTCTCATAATTTTGGATACAATTTTGTATTTACACACACATATATGTATTTACTTCATTGTTCAAAAGCAAAAGCTACCCATTTTGATTCTTTTGTCATTCTCCTCAGTTATGAAGACAGAGTCTCCTCAGGTCAGTCTTTTTTCCTCTTTTTTGGTATTTTCAGTTCTTTGTGGGTCATTTAATTTGGGGTTTATTTTTATTTCCTCTTTTTTTTAGAATGCTTTATTAATTTGGGCTTCCATTCTTTCTCTCAATCTAGGTTTATTTCATGTTCTTGAACTGGTTTGTCTATATGGTTATGGTGAAGATCATCATTAAGTGTATGAACACCATTGCTTTGTCATGTGAACCAACTGTTTGACAAAATGATTATGAGAGGAAAAAAAAAACTGATACCCACATTTCTGCACTTTTTTAAATTAGTTGTTGCTTTTGAAAATCATCAAGGTAGGTCTGTTGCTTGAGGTCCGTGTACTTTTTGAATGAACCCGAGAAAAGATCATTCATCTTGGCCTAATATTGACAAAAATAGTCTCCTTTTGCAAATGGGTTTCCAATTCTAATAATGAAATGCTTTAGAAGAAATGGAAAAGATGATCAAGACAACGATTCTACACATGAACTAATCTAAGTTGCTGATATTTGCTAATTTTCTGATTATCAAGATTTTAGGTTTTAGAGTTTCATCCTCCTCTTCATCTATTTGGTTGATGAGGAGGAAGAGAGATGGTGACAAATGCAAGAACAGTCACCTTGTATTTGGTGGGTATGGCCTTGATGGAGGGCCGTGAAGAGAAAAAGGCCACCCAAACCAACCTAAAATTGAACCCAAGAGGTTTTCTAAAATAGGTGTTATATCAAAGGATATGCTTATAAGTTCCTACTTTGGCATCCAACCTTAAAATAGATATGACAATTGTTATGTTGAATTGGTCATCCTTTTCTTTACCTCCAATTCTATTAATACAATGTTACTTTTTTTATTATTTAGTTATTTATTTATTGAGGAATGTGACAGTTATTCTTGGTCTTTTTATGTAGTTTTTGTGAAGCTTAATTCCAAGAAATTGGTTAGTTCTATCAATGCAATGGCACATCCATTGAAGCCATTCTATTAGATATCTGAAAGGATTTAAGCACCGTTTGGTTCAATAAAATGAAAATGAAATAGAATGGAATGGTTAACCTCTATGAAATGAGTATTAATTTATAATAGCAAATGATGATTTATTTATCTTACAATTTTCTATTTTTTTCTTTTCTTTTTTATATCATGTTTATAATGAATTAAACACCACCCAAACGGAGAAGAGCTAAAATAGTCAAAAAAATTATTACAATTTGTCAAATTATTCCCACTATTTTCATAAAAAATCAAAACATCACTTAAAAAAATCAATTATCAAACACTCAAAAGCTCTGGTGAAGTCAAAATAGGAGAGCACTAATTAATTTTACTTTTTGTTTTTGTTTTTGTGTTTTTGTGTTTATATATATATATAAAGAACTGAATGGAATTTGGCAACTCACCATTTGAACTGACCCTCATGGGTTGGCATACTAATATTTTTAGCAAAAATGAAAGGATTTCAACTTAGGCTATATAAATCATTACAAGTAAAACAACTATAAAAATTACCTGCAAGCAATTTCTATTTCAGTGAAATGAGAACAAAAAATAAAAATAAAACAAACCAAAACATATATATGTAGCTTAATTACATCTTAGAATAGATTGAGCTCCCCAAAAGACAACTAAATAGCTTCAACCCACGATCCTTTGCCCAGTTCCATTCCCATACAATGGTGTCCACTTCTATTACTGTAGAGAGGATAACAATACATATTAATCAGCAGAATCATCGGCTTCTACACACTATGGTCCAGTTTCTACCTCTCTTCTTTATGTACAAGTCTGCAAACGTGGATAAATGTACAACAAAAATTATCCACGACTTCAACAGAGAAATCCTGCCTTTTGTCTCTCTGTTCCTAAGGTTGATGTTGATGTATTTGTAGACAAAGGTACGGACACATTCTGCTTCAGCTTCCCCATGACTGCTAACGGTGGCAATACTACTGTTTCCAAAGTTCATCTAAGCTTGATTTCCAGCTGTATTTCTGTTAGAGTTCGACAATCTCTGCTACCTCAGATAACTGTCGGTCGCATCTTGGATCAACTTAGATTAGTTCTTCAAAACTTGCTCAATTTATTGCTTTGTCATGTGAACCAACTATTTGACAAATTGATTATGTAAAGAAAAAAAAAATACTGATACCTACATTTCCGCACTTTTTTAATTAGTTGCTGCTTATGTGGTTATTGGGTTATACAAAATTTGTCATTGCATTGTTCTTCAAAACCTGCTCAATTGCATCTAATTGCATCTAAGGTCTAACTTTGAGCTTTTGATAGTTTGCTGAGCATCAATCCTAAGGTGGATTATTCTTGATTTTAGCGCTCTGTTTGTTTCAAGGGAAAACATTTTTTCGTATTTTCTGGTGTTGGGTTCGAAGAAAAATAAAAGTTGATAGAGAAAATCGTACTCTCTTTGCAAGTGCGATTTTTGTTTGTTTTGATTTCGGTTGTTATTTTTGTCTGTTTTGATTTCGATTTTTCTGAATTTGAAGTTTATTTTGGTTATTAATAAATTGGTGTATTGTATCAGTCCCATTTTCCTCCACCGTTGTTGTTTGTTGAGTTGAGGTCTGGAGTGAATGACAAACCCATTGCCATTCTGAAAAGGGAGGGAGAGAGAGAGTTTGAGACAAAGTTGGGAGAGACCCAGAACAAGTTACACATATTGGGAAAGTGTGAGTCACCATATTGTTTAGATGACTGAGAAAATTCCTGATTTATATTTCAAATTGAAATTCTTCAGTGTGCAGAATGATTATCACTGTCTGTCCCAACTATCTGAAATTTATCATATATCAACTGCTATTTTGGTTGAATGGTCTGTTATCGCTGTTGAACATTATTTTCTCTGTTATATTTTTATACTGCACATTAGAGATTGACTTTACACTCCACAGGTTTTACGAGCTTTGAGAAGGCTGAAAGGAACTTCAAATAACAAAAAAGAAAAGATGCCTACAGAAACAAAACAACTCTTTGACCAGGATGAAGATGCCATGAAGCGATGGAGAACGGTGATTACAATTAAATGACTTAGTTGTTTGTCATGTGCTAAAATAGCACATGCTATTTTAGCACATTATCTTATTTGGGTCAAAGCGCATGACATGATTTGATTTGAATATAGGCATTCATGAAATGAGGTGTTGGTACGCCAAGTTCCTTATTTAGTGTGACGAGGAAGTTTTGCTTTCTTTCACTTTGTTCAAATATTTCCATTCTAAGCCTTTGGATATATGAATTTGATCCTTGGTTCAACTTTTGTTTTGCAGATGTATATGATGAAAGCGAGGTGTTTTAGCGTGAGGCGAGTTAGTATATTGGGCTCTTCTCCAACTTTTTTTGCTTTTTCTTATCCCAGCTTCTTTCCTCCCTCGTAAATTCCCGTGTGTGTGTGGATGTCACGACCCAAACCCGCCTATGGGTTTAGCATCAGAATCGCCGATGTCGAGATTATCAAGGCCCGCTAATGAAACAAGAAAAGCGAGTTCGAACTGGCGGAAGCCAATACAGTAAATGAATAGTGTCCATTGAGCTGTGACAGTCTGTATGCCAAAGAGATTTTTCATGCATTCATACATTTAAACAGTACAGTCTATACAACATTTACAGTCAAACAGTGCAGGGACCTAATCCCTTGATAACAGTACAATAAGCATTCCGTTTATACAAAACAGTGAGACAGTACAGAAGGGGAAATGCTAAAACGCCCCTAAGCCATAACTTGGCAACTCGGAACCTCGCAGTGAGGCACATAGGCTGGCTTGACAAAACTGGCGTCTAACCCACGCTCATAGCTCTGGTCTGGTGGCTGAGCACCTACATATATATATAAACAGTGAGCTAAAGCCCAGTGAATAACATAATGCGTAAAGAGGTTAAGAATGAAATGTCCTTACAGTAATGAAAACAGTTCATTAAACAGTATTTCAGTCAGAACAGTTATTCAGTCATATGTAGTACATCCATTAGCTTAACAGTAAACAGTAGGTCTTAAAGACCGAATAGTAATGATGGCCATCAATCAGTAAGCAGTAGTGGTTCCACGAGGGAACCGACAGAGATCTTTGTAACAGTAACAGTAAACAATAGGTGCTAAGGATGCCACAGTATATTTCAAAAATAAAGGACATACATTTATTCAGTAATCGATAGCAGTTCAATAAACAGTTTAGTTTAGTGTTCAGAAATTCATCATTTGAACATATCTTTACACAGTTGTTACTCACAGAGTTCAGACTACAATATGCTAGAGCGTGTCTCCCCAGTCGCCAACCCTACACAGTTCACAGGTTGAACACACACTAAGCTACACAGTTGGGAAATATCGTAATTTAATCCCTAATTGCCTTGGTGTGTTCTACATCTATATCCTCATTAAGATGCCTTAAACTAGGCCTAAGAATGCCTAGAATGGGATGATGATACAAAAATACACTTAGAAATCATTTTGCAAAGTTTGCTGAAAATAGGACCCTCGCTCGAGCGAGCCTTTCTTCGCTCGAGCGAGCTTCCAAAATCAAAGGATTCGCTCGCACGAGGAATCCTTCGCCGGCGATTCGATGAAACGATAAAAGTTTGGATGCTCGAATTTTACGCTCGAGCCACCAATCCTTCGCTCAAGCGTGGCTCAGAGTAAACGTTGGTTGTTCGAGCGAGGAATCCTTCGCTCAAGCGAAGAAGCCAAAATCTGGAATTTCCAGATTTGCCTCCTAAGCTCAAACCAAGCATTCCTTCACTCAAAACTCGACCTCTTGGGCCCAAATTCTGGAAAACACATCTAAATTCAATGTATAACAAGTTTCAAAGCTCAATTTGTGAATTCAAAGCCCAAGAGTGAGTCAAGTAAAACCATTTTTCAAACTCATTTCCATGAACATAGAGAATATGCAACATGCATGGATTCAAACCAAATTCAACCTTCAAAGCTTGTCCAAATGGACTCATTTCTTCAAGAATGTGATGAATTCAAGGACTCAAGTCTATTTATGAACATGCATGTACCATTTTTACCATGAAAACACCTTAAGAATCAACAATACAAGCATGCATGCATGAATTATGCTCTAATTCAACATGTATGAACTAATTCATGACTTAATTCTACAATTGGGCAAGAATCATGCAAGAATTAGCTTAAACTCACAATTAAAGGGTTGTATTCTCTTACCTAAGTCTTGTGTTCAAGGTTTGGAGGCTCAATTTGACAATTCTCTAACAATTACTTCAATTCTTCAAGCCCATGCACAAGATGAGTTCAATTCTCTCCTAACTCTCCTTCTCCTTCACTTTGGTCGGCTATAGGCTCTCAATTGTGGCTGATGAGATGTTCATCAAAGTGTAGTTGCCTCAATAAGGAGAATAAACAAAGGCCCACTAACAATGGCAAGAGCGTAATTACAACGAACTCTTTAATTGGCTTAAATTATTCTAGTTTAATCATACCTAATCAATTTTCAGATAAATACACCATAAAATCACATTATTTCTACCGATCATGGAACATCAATCAATTTTGGATTCGGCCGCCGATAGGGCCTTCAATTAACAGTTTAAACATAAAACATGGACAAATAAACACATAAGTCAAACAGATAGAAATGCAATGCAATAGATATACTTAGTCAATTCAGTTTCATTTTCAATCGATGCATTGATGCCAGTTAGTTCAGTTATCGGTCATAAACAGTCCAATTTAGCAATAATCAGTACGTAATTCAGTAATTTATCGATAAACGGTATGAGGGTTGTTACAGTGGATATATTTATGCATGCATTTTCTTTTGCATCCGTGTTGTTAGAATGAAGATAAACGTTGCCCGTTTTGAAAAATCTAGGTGGTTATTTATGGGACTCAACATTTTTGAATTCTCTATTGCATGTGAGGCATGTGTGCATTTAGAATTGAATCCAACTAAAGGCATGTGTGCTTTTTCATTGGATTCATTTGAATCCAACTAAAGTCAGTCAATTGAATCCAACCAAAGCTGTTTTTGAGACTGTAAGTCAGTAGTAGAATATGTGATTCAAGAATGCACGTGAGTTCTAGCTAGCTCGCACAATTTTATTAGATCACACCGGCACAGTGGAACTACTTCAGTGTGTTTTTGGTTGCCTTCCCTTTTGATGGAATTTATTACTATGGGCATGCTAATATGCTAAACATGTGTGCATTGGCCTGGGAAATATCCAGTGCCCCTAGATTTCCTAGATCTTATCTCTTTTACATTTCACCCTGGAGATGATGCTGTGAGTTGATACTACTGAATCTCTTCCCAACAGAGTGCAAAAACAAATCTCAATGTGGAGCAGGTCTTCTTTTCTATTGCTCAAGACATAAAACAAATACTTGCAGAGAGTAACTCCAAAGCAGAGGTACATGTACACGTTAGTGAATTTTCTTGAGGGTTTATAGACAGTGGTGGATCTAACATGTGTCCCTTCAATGACACGAAAATTATGTTAATCGTACGATTTTTGAAATGTCTTTCAATATGCCCCTCCTAAATATGATGTACATGCCCCTATTTTTTTTTTGGTAGCCCATCTGTTTTTTTCCTTTTTTTCAATAAAATCCCGTAGCTTACCTTCAATGTTTATTTTGCTATAAAATCTAAAATCACCTTAGATTGATTGAAATGATGAGTTTTGTTTTTAGTTTTTTGAGCCAATGCTGTGAAAAGTATTTTTGTTTGAATATATCTTGACTAAATTAAACCGAATCAGTCAGAATCGACCCCTTGCCTTAGTTTTATCTCACCCCCCTCTGCAAAAAATTCTCCTCCACTATTTATAGATGTATATGATTTTTTAATTTTCTTTTAATGATCCTTACCTCACCCCCCCTTCATGTTTGTTGCTTTAATTTTCTATAAATCACCCTTTTCAAATGAACCCAATGAAAAAGCTTCTTTGATCACCCATTGATAAGAAAAGAATGGATTTATATTGGATTTATCTATCTAATAATCATTTCTTTTCTACCAATGGATTTATATTTGAATATATGTGTGAATCTATAAAGTTTGATCAAACTGAGTTTTCTCAATTGTGCAGTTGTATAAATTATAATTATAATTTAATCCTAACATTACTTATACCGTGCATTCAGGCACGGGCATACGCTAGCATATATATATAATAAAATAAATTCCCAAAAACAAAAATTTGAAAAAAAGTGAAGGCTAGGGAGTTACTCTCCCATGGAGATGATGGCAAAAGAGATGTTATGAAATTTAGTGCATCATAATTTATATGTCAACGAGTACAAGGATAACTTACTATGTGTCATTTTGAAAACATAGTAAAAAATTATGGCTCCGTTTGGTGGAGTTTTCAAAATCTAGTTCCACACTCATTTTTTAGTGTGGTGTTTGTTTAGAGTTTTCAAATCATAATTATACACTTAATTTTTTAAATTTTAAAATATTTTATAAAAATAAATTCAAACTTTATTTTATAAAAATATTTTTAAATATTTTAATTTTTTTGTTATGTATTTGGTTACAATTTGAGTGTAGAGTTGTGAAAGTAGTATGGAGTTTCGAGTTATATGTTTGGTTATGAGTTTTAAAAATAATTTTTTAATTGAGTTTTGTTTGATGTGTTTGGTTACGATTTGAGTGTAGAGTTGTTTTTAAATTTAAAATATTAAAATTTTAAATAATTTTAATTTTTTGAATATTTAAATTATTTAAATTTTTACGATTTAAAATTTTTGAATATTTATTTTAATTTTTTACTTATTAAATTTTTTAGATTATTTAAATTATTTAAATATTTATGATTTAAATTTTTTGAATATTTATTTTGAAAAAAAATTATTTCCTTTGTACTATTTTCAATTAAAAAATTGATTAATGTTATTTTTTGTTAATAATAAATTTTTTTAATTGAATTTTAAAAAGTGTTTGGTTATGAGTGTTGATCAAAATTTTCAATAATGTGAAAATAATGTATTTTGTTATGAGTTATAACAATTTAAATTAAGTTTTGAAAACTCCTTTCAAAACTCATAACCAAACAAATTTTCCTACTTCACATGTCAAATCAAACTTTCAAAACTCAATTCTACATTCAATTCAAAACTCAATTCCACACTCAATTCAACACTTCATTCAAAAACCATAACCAAACAAATTTTCTACACTCAAATCATAATTCTAAAACACACAAACTCAAAAGACAACTCATATTCTCAAATCATAATTACAAAGCTCTACCAAACGGAGCCTATATTTTTGGATAAAATGTCTAAAACCGTGGCTGTCAAAAACGTAAGAAAATTCCTTTGGAAAGTGTCAAAAACGTAACCCTAAAATTACAAATTAGGGCTTATGAAAAAAAATAAAAAAATAAATCTCTTAGGTTAGGTAAAGGTATTTTGGTCATTTTAATTTGATTTGACACCATAAATAAATAATAAACTAAAAAGTAAAAAGTCGGCTTTTTACTAACTTCCCAAATCACTTTAAAAAAAGCCAAAAAACTTGATAAAAAGTTAAAAATTAACTTTTTACTAACTTCCCAAAATAACCCTATGAATGCCTGTTAAAAAAAAAAAAAAATCTTACTATGAATGCTTTAATTAATGTCAACTGCCAGAGACATTGCAAACATATATTTATATATGGGGCTGGCTTCCCTCTAGCTCGTGATCACATTGTAAGATGTTGTTGAGTTTGTGAAGACTCATCATAGATCTTGTTTCGATAATTTGAATAATATGTAGAACTCGTTGAATACTATATGCTTATAAAAAATTACGTTGATCAAATATCGATAATTACATGATCAAATCAGTTTTGTATAAAAAAAATGAAAAATGAAAAATGAAAAAATAAACGATTGATAAAAATCTGATCCGATGAGATAACTATCGATATCCGATCAACGTAATTTTTTACAGACATATAATACTTGACGAGTTCCATACATTAAACGGTTCAGATTATCGAAACGAGATTCGTAATGAACCACTACAATCTTAATAATATCATTCAATCTGATCACAGACTAAAAACAAACTCAGCCCTTTATATATAGTACATACACATACTATAATAATATCAATTTAGGCCTTGTTTGGGAAGACTAAATAAGTGTACTTTTTGTCTTTTTGGACAAAAAAATTGAGGTTGAAAATATGGATGTTTGGGTTAACTTTTTGACTTTTTATGAAAAAATGTGTAATAAAAAATTGTGAAAATTGATTTTTAGAGGAAAATTTGAATTGGGAGTTGTGCAGCCGTAATTGTTGACTTTTGGTGAATAGTGTTAACTTTTTAACTTTTTAAGTAACTTTTTGACTTTTTAAATTATTTGGGACTTCCCAAACAAGGCCTTAGTATTAAAATCTTTCCAACATCACATCGCAGCTTCGTTGGCATATATTTTAGTGACATCGATATCTTTTGTAGGTTTCTATTGACAACTGAAAATTGTTAAGATTACTGAAACCAAAAAAAAAAAAAAGGAAGAAAAATGTTGGCCTTCTTTGGTTTGTTTTTTAAAAAAATTTTTGAGAAAAATCCTCTACAAATAAATTTTTAAGAGTAATTAAATCAAATAAATTTTTTTTAAAAAAAATTCAAAATTTTGTTTGGTTATCTACTTTCCAAAATCACTCTCTCTCTTTCATATACCTTAAATCAATCATTTTTTTATTTAAAACTCTCTCTCTCAAAATAATTTTCAAAATTATTTCTGAAAAAAGACAAATCAAATAAGTTTTCGTATTTTTTATCTAAAAAACTACTCTACAAACATAAACCAAACACACCCGTTATATTTAAATGATTTTTTTTTTATATATTTTTTTAATTTTATCTCTTAACACATTAAGCAATGAGTATCATTGTATGTAGTAATAAGAAAATTGAGTAAAAAAATTATGTATAACATTATTTTATAAATTTTATGACTAGGAATGATAATAATAACTCTTTAAAAAATATAAACTGTTCTGATTAGTTTTTTAATTTATAATGATAAAATCAAAATTTTATGACATTATTTGTTATTAATTTTAAGTACAATTTTTTTATCGGCTGTGATAAATCTCCCGAATGGGGTCTCCCGAATCTCCCGATTTTCCCTTTCAAGTAAAAAAAAAAAAAGAAAACAGAAAAAAAAAAAAAAACAGTTTTCCAAAAATGATAATTAAGAGGATTAGGAGGAATTTTTTTAAAGAGATTTTTCATTTTTCATTTTTTATTTATATAATACTAGTCATATTTTATTCCATTTTACTTTATGGTCGGCTACTTCCTTTCCACTTTGACTGACAACGTCCCAAAAGTAGAACAAAAGCTTTTTATTTTTTATTTTTTTTTTGTCAACTTAAACAAACAAAAACAATACAAATAAAATACGATTATTTACATGAAAACTTTTAAGTTGTTAAAAAAATATTATATTGACCTTTTAAACTATACAAATATATATTTTAAATTATTGCAAAGTATTATTTTACTTCTTAAATCATAAAAATATATAAACAGACCTCTTAAACTATTGATATCCCTTCCATTGGAGGGGTTAAATTTGTACAATTTTATAATTGATGAGATTTATTTGTATATTTTTATAGTTTAAGGAATAAAGTGATATTTTGTAATACTTTAGGAAGTCTATTTTTATGCTTTTATAATAAAGTGATACTTGTTAATAATTTAAGAATTTCGTGTAAATAATCCAACAAAATATTACTTTGTGGTATTGTTTCTCAACTTATTCATAGTTCATTTGTTAGCCCATCCTTGAAATTTTGAACTACTTTATTTGAGTTTTTGAGAGAGAGTGAGACGGAGAGTTTCATGAAAATGGAAGAACTAGGTAGTTTATCTTTCACTCAAACTTTTATATATTGTCATATGATTATTTTTCTGGTAAGGCGAAGAGGAAGATTTGGATTTATTTGAAATTTGCATTACGTTTGTGTTGTGTCGCTAATAAGATTGTTTTGAAGAGTAAATTAAAAGTTAATTTTTTGATTTTTTTTAAAAAACATATAAAAATATAAAAAGAATGATATGATTTAAAATAAGTTAAAAATTAACTTTTGACCTTTTTCAGTCTTCTCAAAAGAGGCCAAAATTTGCATGTCACTCCCCACAATATGGTCACGTGAGGGCACATGGGGTGTCCCTTTCTCTCCCTCTCCGTCTCCCTCCAAACAAGGCCTCGTGGGTTCTTTATGGCCGGGCCAATACCAACTTGCGCTTGTAGGACACCTATCCTTCTTGCTAATTCACTTACCAAATGACTATGAAAAATTGGAAAACAAGCTACATATATGCTACTATATTGCCTTATATTGCCTTATATATATATATATATATATATATATTTCGATATTATTATTTAAAATAATAATAGAACATATTATTATTGTTGTGGGCAAAATGTATTGAACAGAAGGCAAATAAGAAAAACAAAAGGCTTTGAAGCATAATACATGCTTATTTAGATATATTATTCCCAATTGATTGGAATTTAATAAGTTGGCATAAAATTGTCTTTAAAATACAACGAATCCTGACATTCTAAATTGAGAACAGAGAAAAATGACCGAATGAAAAGTCACAATTGTTCATTTAAATAATAATACCTTTCTCACATATTGGTCATGTTTGGCAAGTGGATTTTGGGTTATGTTTTTGACTAAAATTTATAAAAATACAAAATAGATTGAATTAGCGAATAAGACAAAATGTCACATTAAATTCATAATTATTATTTTTTTTTTTTTACAAATATCATATCCAATTACAAAAAATTTCAATCATCTTTCCAAATATAAAAATTTTAACCCATGAAAATAGTCAAAAATTAAAATAACTTACTAAAATAGCAATTTTTTAAACACCCACAATGTGATCTGTGTATTAGACTGTCCAGTTTATTCCCCCCCTTATAAAGTGAAGAAAATTAGTGGGTATATATGGCTTCATACATAGAACAGGGGCTTGACTGATTATTAAACTTTATTATAACTATAGGGACACCTGAATGAACTGAACTATAGGGTCCACCCACGAGACAGTAATATTATTTTGTCTTATTATAATTAGGTAGGATATAATATAGAGTGTGGTGAAAAATTATATAATAGTCTTGAAGCATTACGTAATCATATTTTTTCATCAATCACCATTCATTATGTTCTTTCATATTCCTTTATTACTCAATATAAATAATTAATACTCTACCTTTTTCACACCAATTATACTGTTATAAAATACCATGTGACCGTTTTCCGGAACTATCGAATAATCAGGCCGAGAGAGGGATAAAAAAAGAAAAGGAATGGTGTGAGTGACATGTGAAGAGGCAATGAAGTCATGGAATTGTAGCCATCTGCCATTATGTATCACGTAACCACCACCAAATGCAGATCCAAGGGTGAGCGGTGGTTGCGCAAGTGCCGCATTGGTCGACGAAGCCTCCGTTCTCAAAATTCAAGAATATAATACCTACATACATATACATTAATTACTACTACTATTTCAAGACAAAATACTCACCAAGAAAGTGCCCTCTATTTAGAACTGGCTGTAGTTCTACAATCCTCCCAAAAAATTTAAAAAATGATAATAATTTGAATAATTAGAATTTTGCCAAATATTTATAATCAATTGCCAAGATTCATTCATTGTGTGGTTTTACAACAAGAAGTTCGAATATGCACTATTGAACTACAATCATATATGGGTGATTTTTTAGGAATTTTATGGGTTGCTAGTCTTGCTGTAGACACTACTAAAAACAGGGCCTTTTGAGTCGAGTCTTGTCAAGAATAAGACATTCACGACACAAAAAGGTTTTTGCGACGGCGTTTCGACGGCAACTCAAGGGTCGAAATTGGTGGGGTCGCAAATGTTTTTGAGTCGGCAATCTGCCGACGCAAAAGGTTTTATTTTTTTGTGACGGCATCGTGCCGACTCAAAAAGTGATTCAATGTTTTAAGAAATTTAATCCATAATTTTCTTATAGGCGCCTCCCCTCCCAAGTTTCGAACCCACAACCATTTGGAAGCTTTGACCGGACCCAAACTCGTCACTCTAAATCCACTTCGCCACTCTACCTCTTTCCGTTATTAATTGACATATTTATTATTTATAGTATATACACTCAATTTTAATATAAAAGTATATCTATAAATATCTATACATATAATTATAATTTCATTATTATGATATTCGAAAAAATTATCTTGATATACAAATAAATAAAGCAGAATGTGCTTAATTACATGTATCGCACAAATTAAATTTATTTTTTATTTTTATTTTTATTTTTATCGATCCGATTGATGTGTTAATATTAATTTATATTTAATTTTTTATTTAACATTAAATTATTTATTATCATTAAATTATTTATTTAACATTAAATTATTTAATTTAAATTTTTTATGCCTATATTAAATTATTTATTTAACATTAAATTATTTTTTATTTAATCTTCTATTTATTTAACATTAAATTATTTTTTATTTAATCTTTTATTTATTTAACATTAAATTATTTATTTAACATTAAATTTTTTATGCCTATATTAAATTATTTATTTAACATTAAATTATTTTTTATGACTTAATATTAAATTATTTATTTAACATTAAATTATTTTTTATTTAACATTAAATTATTTAATTTAAATTTTTTATGCCTATATACACTATTTTCTTCTTAATCCAATCACAACATATTTATATTTAATCTTTTAAATAAATTTTGTATAATTCTATTTCTACATATTTTTATTATCCAAATAAAATAAAAATAAAAATAAAATAAAATAAAATAATTAGAATCACTTTTAGTTTTATATTACTAATTCTCTTTTAATTTAAATATTATTTTTAATATCGAAATGAGTATTAAATATAATCAAGTAAATATATATATCTTGGTTATAAAATATATTTTTTGCTACCGCATTTGTTGGCGACACAAAAAGATGTAATTTTTTGCGTCGGCACAAATTTGCCGACTCAAAAAAGTATATACGACGTAAAAAAGTCTATCTTTTGAGTCTAAATACTACCGACTCAAATAATGCTATCAAATATTAGTTTTTTGTGTGGCCAGCAGTCTTGACTCAAAAGGTATGGTATTTGCGTCGGTAACTCTGTGCCGTCTCAAAAAGACTACCTTTTGCGACGGTAAAATTTGCCGACTCAAAAAAACCGACTCAAAAGGCCTTGTTTTTAGTAGTGAGAGCTATTGAGGCCAGCTAACTCCTCCATAATGGAAAAGCAAACTTTGATCATCTCCATTACATTTTTGTATATAATTTTTCATATATGAAAGTGTGGAGGAATATGTGAAATGTATATTAAAATTTTGTTTTAATCAATGATTACATATATATACACACAAGTTTTGAAATCTTTTGTCGACGGGAACATAATCAGATGCAATAAGGGTCCAAGAGTTAAGGGCATGAAGTTAGTGGCCCAAGAATGAAGATTGAGGGGTCGACACATGGCAACTTTAGAAAGAAAGAGAGTTCAAGGCAGTTGCAGCAGTGGCAGCAATCGAAGATTATGGATAGATAAAGGGAGCCAGCAAATAGACACGTGGCAACATAGCATGGCTAGTGAAGCCATATAAGAGTTGAAAATTCGAAGAGAGGAGAACTTTTAACCAAATTTAGAACTCATGTGAAAACTAGGAGTCGTGTAACTTATCTAGGAATAGTTTTTGTACTTAAGAGTAGAGTATCTGTAATTCAATGTTTGTAACCCAATTTGGACCTATCTATTGTAATGCTATTGGAACTCGTGATTTGATTCTTATAATTAAGTGGCGAGTTTAAGTGTTATCAATCAAAATTTCAGTTTGTTTGTGTTGGACAATCTTCATTGTATTCGAAGAATTAAAGAAATGAGAGAGACTGTTTGATTACAAAAATTAAAACAGTATATAAAATAAAATAAAACGATAGATTCTTATTTTGTTACAAAAACAAAATCAGAATCTGATAAAAATAAATAAAACAGAAAGTAAATTAATTACTAACCTTATTAATTAGTCGAACAAAATTTTAGATCAAGTTCAGTGTTCAACACTATGTCCTTAAGACAGATTCATCATCTCCACGGTACTTTTAGATTATGAACGTCTATCTTTCAGGATAAAATGATCAACAGTGAATAGTAGCAGCATTACAAATTATTCACATAGCGAACACACTTTGTGTTTACACTATTTCTCATAGGAAAATAATGTGGCAAAATGCAAAGAGAGCAATGGCAGAATTTAGGACGAAAATTCAAGTGAAAAACCAAATAAGGGGCTTATCTATTTATATGTGTAAATGTGGCTTTTCAGATTTAAATCCAACAGGTATGATACCTGTTCAGACAGATACAAAACCTGCCCAGTTTGAATTGAACAGGTAAGAGCATCTCTAATCCTGAACCAAAGTTTTCATCAAATCTGAGTAAAAAAATGACTTTTTCCTCAATCTGATACCGAGTGCTCCAACAGTTGATTTTCATCAAATTTTCATCAAATCTGTACCGGGATAACCGGTTGGTCGACTAGGTGGTCGACCGGTTAAGCCAAAAAAAAAATTTTTTAATTTTTTTTAATTTTTGGAACTTTTTGAACGTTTTAGTGGTCGACCGGTTGGTCGACTGGCCGGTCCACCGCTGGTCAACCGGTAAGGCAAAATTTTTTTTTTTTTTTTCAACTGTTTGACCTTTTTTTTGGAACTGTTTGAACATTTTTGTGGTCGACCGGTTGGTCAACCGGCTAGTCAATCGGCTGGTCGACCGTTTGGTCTCCTCCAATGGTCATGCACAGTGTTTTGATGAAATGCGGAGCCTGTCCTCATTTTGGTGAAACGTTTGGTGAAATCTCGATTTAATATCAATTTGGTGAAACCGTTGGAGCATGAAAAAGTGCTTTTTTCACCAAATTTTAAATTTGATGCTAGATTTGGTTCAGGGTTGGAGATGGTCTAAGTTACTGTTTTGAACAGATACAATCTGTTTGGTTTGAATTTTGAACCAATAACTAAATCTGTTCGGTTTCTTTTGGATAGATATGGACTTGTTTGGGTGTAAGAATAATCTGGACACCATTTCGGAATTGTTTTCAAAATTTAAATTCAAAAAAGATAAGAATTTAATTTTAGAAAAATAAAAATTCAAAATGTTTTTGGGACAAAAAGATAACTATTGGGCCGGACAAGCCAAACCCAATCTCATATCACGCACCCGCGCCCAAGCCTAACCCTAAGCCCAAGCCCAAGCCTAGGCCCAGCCCAGCCTAGCTTGCCCGATCGACCAGACAAACGACGGCGGTGGCGCGCACGTGTGTGTTTATTTTGGATTCAATGGGTCTAGCCCACTTTGTCCATAACCTCACTCTTCCATAAAACTTGGGTACCCCTTGAGGCCCTCCTCAAGTTGCAAACCTATGCCTTATAAACCTACAAAAGTTTGTCCACCAAACCAATGTGAGACAAACCTTTAATTCAAACCTTTAAGAAAACTTTACCAATATACCATTTCCATGAAGCTCATTTTGGCTTCAATTTCCCATTCACTCCATAATGGTTTTGAGCAACCAAATACACTACGTAAATCACAACGTGGTATAGAACGCGTCACCACTTAGACCTGCCAATTTTGGCGCATGGGTCCCATCTAAAAAATAGATCAAAGTTAAGAAAAAAATTGTTTTTGTTGTTGTTGTTGTTTCTTTTTTTTTTTTTTTTTTTTCTTTCTTTCCAAAACCATTTCTAACAATCCCCATATGAATGGAATTTGATGACAATGGAAATGCAACAATATGTAGAATTCGTTGAAAAAGTATAAATCGAAAATAGCTTGCATCAGGATAGGTAGCTTTCAGCTTTGAACCTTCCCTAGTGATAACTTATCGGACTTACTAGCTAACCAATGGACGCGATGCCTTGAATTGTTCAGTCATTTGTGTAAGCTAAGATAATAGATTTCACACAAAATATCTTCTGACACATCGTGATTCTCATGGTTGTGTTCATTTTGGCCTTGAACGTTGCTGGTTGTTCATGAGTGCTTCTAGAGAATTTAGCCTCTTCATTCTCATAGAACTGGCCTCAGTTCGACACTCATATAGGTGATTCTTATTGTGAGTATCTCTTATACTCGTCTTGATTTTTATGCCTAAATCAAGATATAAATAATCATTAAAAGCAAAGCTTATCCTTAAACCTCTGCATACAACACATGATACATATATCACTCTCACCATAGGAATGTGTAAGGAATTTTAATCCCTTGGTGATTTCTAGCGAACTACACATAACTTAGTTGTCCCTTTAAACTTAGTTCTTGGGATCTCCAGTCATCTAAGTAGGGTTACCATTGTGATGACTCTTATATAATAAGCTTTAATCCCATTCCTTTCGGTGAACTATACACTTACTCTTTTGTCAAACCTTTTGTTAACAGATCTACAATATTCTCTTTAGATTTTATATAATCTATTGAGATGATTCCATTTTAGAGCAATTGCCTTACGGTATTATATCGACGATGAATGTGTCGTGACTTACCATTATACATATGAGTCTATGCCCTGCCTATTGCAGATTGACTATCACAATGAATGCTAATAGCTAGCACAGGTTTTGGCCACATTGAAATGTCTTCTAAGAAATGGCGAAGCCATTTTGCTTCTTCTCCTGCTTTGTCTAAAGTAACGAACTCAAATTCCATTGTGGATTATGTGGTGCATGTTTGTTTCGTGGATTTTCAAGAAATAGTTGTGTCTCCCAGAGTAAAGACATATCTACTAGTAGATTTTGAATCTTTAGTATCCGATATCCAATTGGCATCACAATAACCTTCTAGTACTGCAGGATATCAAATAAAGTTCAAACCATAATCACAGGTAAATCTTAGATATCTAAGAACTTGAATGATCGCTTTCCAATGATTTTCTCTGGGGTTACTAGTGTACCTACTCAATTTACTGACAACATAAGCTATATCAGGACGAGTGCAATTCATTAGGTACATTAGGCTTCCAATGATTTAGGAGTATTTTAACTGAGACACCGCATCACCTTTATTTTTTGATAAATAAAGACTGATGTCTACAAGTATTTTGGCTGCATTCATATTATCCTTGATAAATTTATTAAGAATTTTCTCAATATAATGAGATTGAGATAACGCATATCTATTAGATGTTTTAGTAATTTTCATTCCTAATATTACATCTGTAACTCCCATATCTTTCATATCAAATTTTTATTCAACATTTACTTGGTTGATTTGATCATGTTTTGACTGCTTCCAATGATAAGCATGTCATCCACATAAAGACAAATTATGGCATAACCTTTGTCATTATTTTTAACATAGATACACTTGTCACATTCGTTTATCTTAAACCCATTAGTAAGCATATCATGATCAAATTTTTCATGTCATTGCTTAGGTGCTTGTTTTAATCCATAAAGAGATTTTACAAGTCGATAAATTTTCTTTTCTTGCCTTAGCACTACAACCCCTTCGGATTGCTCTATATAGATCTCTTCATTTAGATCACCGTTTTAAGAAAGTTGTCTTAACATCCATTTGATGTATTTCTAAATTATATAATGCTGCTATAGCAATAAGCATGCTGATGGATGTTATTCTTGTCACAGGGGAATATGTGTCAAAACAGTCCAAACCTTCCATTTGTCTGTAATCTTTTATCACAAGTCTTGCTTTATACTTGTCTATTGAACCATCTACTTTCATTTTTCTCTCGAATATCCATTTATATCCAAGAGTTTTAAAACTAGGTGGCAGATCCACCAATTCCCAAATATGATTTTGCATAATGAATTCAATTTCATTATTAACAGCCTCTTTCCACAAATGTAACAACCCCGACTCAAGATTAATGATAAACCATGATTTAATACACCTAATAAGTTATTAAGATCAGATTTTAAATTAATTGCATATGTGTTGCGTTATTTGTGTTTTATCTGTTCATTGTAGGAGTATCTGTTTGAAATTTCTGTTACATTTTGTGAATCGAAGGTCGATAAGTCGATCACGAAATTGACTTGGTATATGTATTATTTGGAATTTTTAGAATATTATGGTAGGTCCAATTGAAATTCGGTTCGGAGTGATTAAATTAGATTAATTTGATGCCATTTGATTAACTTTGATTAATTATCACCAAATGAGCCATATATGACCCCACTAGTTCAACTTTGCACCTCATTTTCCTCACATTTAAGCTCCAAACGTGTGAGAAAGGGAGAAGGAGAAGCTTGAGCTTAATTTAAGGAGGGAATGAGAGAATTGCTAAGAGTGGGTAAGAATTGGAAGGGATTGAAGATAGATTGTTGAGCCTAGCTAGAATCTAAGGGAATTGTGAACTTTAGGTAAGAGATCAAACTCTTACTTGTGTAATTGAATTTGATTTTACAAGGATTCAAGTGAATTAAATGAATTCATGTAAGGATTGAGTTAAAATTTAAGGAAGATAAGTCATTCCAATCATGTATACATATTTAAGACATTTTGAAGATGTTTTCAAAGACTTTCCTCTCATGTATGTTGTAAATCTAGCATGGTTTGAAGAATTCATAACATTTCTCACCCTTAAGCCTCATTTGATCAAGTATTGGAGGCTAAGAACTTAGGTGATTACATGCATGACATATATAGAGCATGTTCTTGTATTTTAAGTTGAATTGTTGCATAATTATATGTCAATTGGGTCTTGATTTTGAGTAATGATTCTTACCTCATGATGTTTTCCAAGTTCATATGTGATTCCTCAAGTTTTTGGCCCAAATGTTGAGCTTTGAAGTGTTTAGTTCGAATGAAAATTTCAAAATTTGCATCTACGCTCGAGCGTAGGAGTTCACGCTCGAACGACCACTCTAAGTGCGTGCACTTCTACTCGAGTGACCTAAGTCCCGCTCGAGCATGAAATGCATGTACCCAGAAGTTCATATGTTTTATAGTACGCTCGAGCGACAAAAATCACGCTCGAGTGAAGGTCTAAGTCTCACGCTCGAGCAGGGATCGAGCGTCCGTCGAGCGTGAAAAACAAACAACCAGCACTTTTGCCAAAGTTTACAGACCGCTCGAGCGAAGGAAGTTACGCTCGAGCGGACCCTCACATTTTGTATGTCTGCTCGAGCGAGGAAAGCCACACTAGAGAGTGGACCCTGTTTTCAGCAAGTTTTGAAAAATGTTTTCAAGTGCATTTTTGCATCCTCATTCCATCCTAGGCATTCCTAGGCCATAATTAAGACACTATAGTGAGGATAAAGGTTAAAAACACACTTAGGACAAGAAAATGTGTTATGAGCAATTCGAGCGTGTGTTTCAATATATGTCTCTGTCATGTTATATAGGTCACGTGCCACGAGTTAAGTGAATTACCTACTCTACTCGTTTACTTGGAGCCATCTGTTAACTATGAGTAATAACTTTGTAAAGCTATGTTTAACTACAAATATTTTCTGACTGATATGATATGATATGTTTTCTGAAATGCTATTTGATGAATTATGAATGAATGTCCATTTTTCTGAAATGTATTTGTGGCATCCTTAGTTCACGTGGGCCTCGCCCAGGGGTAACAATACCGTGGCCAATATACATATGGCCCTCGCCCAAGGGTAACAATATTGTGGCTTATATTTACGTGGCCCTTGCTCGGGGGTAACAATACCGAGGCTTATATTCACGTGGCCCTCGACTGAGGGTAACAATACCATGGCTACTTGCGCGCAAAATATGGACCTTTATGGTTGTCGATACCGACTATATATATATGTGTGTGTTTTAGGACCAAGTTAATAAGATAGCTAATGGATGTACCACGTATGATCTTATGTGAAATCTAAATATGAATATTAATGTGAATATGAACATGTATATGAACCTAATTCTGATTTGAAATCTGAATATGCATAAGAATTTGTTTCTAATATAAGTTTTAATTTTTAACTTTGTGATAGACATCATTCATTAAAACTCTTTATCTTGTTATTATTCACTACGCTTCCGCTCACTATTTATTTGTATGTATATAGGTGAGCAGGCGTGTAACCAAGCCTAAGTTGCTGCCTGGCAAGTTTTGGTGTCAGCTAGCCATCATGTCTCCCGTGGAGGTTCCCTTTTGAAATCTGCTCAAGTTTTTGTGTCCTTGGAACTTTTGTACCTTTTAAATGCTTATGGCTGGTTTGAACACATTTGGAAGTTTTGTATAAGTGGCTTAGGTGACGTAAGACTAATTTATTTTCGACGCCACATCGGTATATATATATATAAGTTTGTTTTGAAAATTTTTTGTCCCATGTATGTCTGCACAGTTCTATGGACTATGTATGTTTAGTATATTTGCTTTCGCAGCCCCTGTTTATATATTATTTTGTTCAGAGGCCTTCGGTAATCCAAAGATTACTGGCCCGTTACGATGTTAAACCTATAGGGGCGGGTTTGGGTCGTGACAACAAAGGTGCTTTAGGACCTATCATTGCTTCCTTAAAGCTTTGAGGTTCATTTTCTAACAAGTATGTCAGAAAATCTGGACCAAAAAATTTTGATGTTCTTGCTCTCTTACTTCGTCTTAGTTCATCATTAGTTAAATCCTATTGGTCGAGACCATTACTAGTCTCTTGTGTTTGATTATCATTAGTCTCTTGACTTTGTATATAATCATAAGTTCTTTTATTTGAACTTAATTCCTGTCTTTTCTTGTAAGGAAAAACATGTTCAAAAAAATACAGTATTCCTTGACTCTATAATAGTGTTCACATTTATATCAGGTATTTCTGATTTATAAGACAGAATCCGATATGCACTACTATTTTGAGCATAACCAATAAGCACACAATCCACTATTTTTGGTCATATCTTAGTCTTTTTCGGAATAGGAACTTCTACCTTTGCCAAACACCCCCATACTTTTTAAGTATTTGTAAGAAGGTGGTCGACCTTTTCACAATTCATAAGGAGTGCTATTAGTTTTCTTGTGGGATATTCTGTTAAGAACATAAATTAGCAGACAATATTGCTTCTCCCCACAAGTTCTGCAGTAAGCTTGAACTTAATAACATGGCATTCATCATTTCTTTAAGGGTTCTATTCTTCCTTTCAATAATTCCATTTTGTTGTGAAGAATAAGGTATTGTAATTTGGTGAATAATGTCATGTTATGCACAAAATTCATTTAAAGGTGCATCATATTCACCACCCCTATCACTTCTAACCATTTTAATGGTTTTACCAAGTTGATTTTCAATTTTAAATTTGTAGAGTTTAAACATTTTTAAGGTTTCATCTTTACTTCTAAATAAATATGCATAACAATATCTTGTGCAATCGTCGATAAATGTTATGAAATACTTTTTGTCTCTTCTAGTTTGAACAAATTTAAGATCACTTACATCAGTATGAATTAATTCTAGAGGTTCGGTTTTTCTTTCAACCGATTTAAATGGAGCCTTAGTTAGTTTCGCTTTTACACAAATCTCATATTTGTGATTAGGATTAATTTCAAACTTTAATATATAATCTAAACCAATTAGCTACGCAAAGCATCAAAATTCACATGTCCTAATCTACCATGCCATAAATTTGACTCAAGAATATAAGCAAAAGATGTGTTCTTATTAATAACAAGTTTTGGTACAACCGTTGCTCATGTATCCCTTACCAACATATATACCACTCTTTGTTAATACAAATTTATCAAACTAAAAAACAAGCTTAAAACCATTCTTACTTAATAAAGAACCAGAAACTAAATTCTTTCGAATGTCCGGTACATGCAACACGTTGTTGAGGGTAAGTTCCTTCCCCGATGTTATTTTCAAGATCACCTTTCCTTGTTTAGCCACAGTCGAAGTAAAAGAATTTCCTATAAAAATTTGTTCACCATTTGTAGCCTCATTATATGTAGTGAACATCTTCTTGTCCGTGCAAATGTAACGAGTTGTTCCTATGTCAACCCACAATTCCTTGGGATTTCTAACCAAATTAGCTTTAGACACTACAATAGAGAGATTGGTGTCATTTACCCCGTTAGAGATGTAATCTAACTCTGTCACATTAGCTTGATTGGTGGTCTTCTTGCTTGTACTTCCGCGATCTTTCTCAGGGTGGCAACAATCAGAAGCACGATGTCCAGTCTTGCCACAATTATAGCATTTTCCTTTGAACTTCTTATTGCTATTGTTGTCGCCTTGTTTAAGACAATCTCCAGCAAACTTCTTCTTTTTGTTATGTGGTTTGGGCACATGTTCAACCACATTAGCCTTGGACTCAATAGGATTTTTACCATTTCTCTTTTCAACTTTACGGATATCTTTCTCAATGTTTAGTCTTACAATTAATTCATCAATTGTCATCTCTTTGTGTTTATCTTTTAAATAATTTTTGAAATCTTTCTAAGTCGATGATAATTTTTCCACTAACGTAACGACTCGGAAAGACTCACTTATAGACATACTCTCAGCATGAATACCATGCAAAATTAATTGAAAATTTTGAACTTGAGAAATTAACGTTTGGGAGTCTACCATAACAAAATCTAGAAATTTATCGACAACAAATTTCTTTGTGTCGGCATTCTTTGTTTTGTATTTTTTCTCCAAAGAATCTCACAATTCTTTTGTTGTTTTCAGAGGGCTGTAAACATTATACAGTATGTTGTCAAGGCCATTGAGGATATAGTTTCTTCACAAAAAATTAGAGTGTTTCCTGTTAGATAATGTCTCAATGGGACCACATAATTAAATGTGGTGTTATCATTTATAAAAAGCCTACAATTTAAGTGATTCAATTTAGTTAATAGGCTTAAGGGTATATGTGTTATGGACCTAATGTGTAGATACTAGTTGTATAATTTCTATTTCTATGAGGGCAGAAATAGAAATTAAAACATATTGGTTAAAGTTGGTTTAATGACTAATTAATTGGTTTAATGGCTAATTAATTAGTTTAATGGTTAATGGGTAACTGATGTCTGTTTAATATCCCATATGGTGGTTTCATGGGACTTTATAACTTTCAGTTATGAAAACCAATTACAACCTTTAAAAGGTTATGGTCCCTATTCCTTCCCAAGTGGTGAAAAAGAACACTGCCATGTTTTCTAAATCCTCTCAAGGAGAAACATAAGGCACCAAAGGGGAAAGGATTAGAAGGCAATAACATAGTCAATAACAAAGAGTTTATTGATAATCACGCTTCCGTTTAATCATTCATCAATAGATTCAGGTATGTCATTTTATCTTGATTTCTTGTTGATACACATGGTAATTGATCCGAAGTTTAAGGTTTATGTTCTGAAATTTATGTTAACAATTGGTATCAGAGCCTACATTATCATGTGTATTATCATAATTGATATGCTTTATTCATTCTATTTAGTTTCCTGAAATCAGATTCTGAATTTTCTTATGGAAGTAAATTCTGTTTTTTCCTGTTTTGTTCTGTGAAAATGGCAATCTGTTTTCTGGAATTGTAAAATGATTCGGTGGTCAGTTTGTTTTTTGGACCCGTCAATTCTATTTATATATGTATGTATATAATTGGGATTGCTGCAGATTATATAATATTTCGGGGTAACAAATTAAGAAATCTTTAAATTTACTGTAATTTATACAACGCTCTGACAATTTCATTTCCTAACGTTCTAAATATAAGTCAATTCAAACAAGATGTCACAAAAGTGATCTCTTGTCTAGATTGTTTTATATGGAATGTTTTGATATTCATGTCTCTGTATCTCATGCGGTATTTATCGGTCCAAAGACATGATTAATACTTGGCGTAATTACACACACATTTTGTGGTGATAAACATGTGCCAATTGTAAAGGAAACCTAATGTGAATAATAAATCCATCCAAAGATAGATTTGTTATTTGACATAACTTATTGTCAATGTTTGATCATTACAACAAGAATACCACTTACAGTTAATATCACTACCCAAAGGTTTGGTATTAATGTTGTGCTAGGTATCTTGAGATGTTGTCATTAAATTAATTTATTTAGAGATTATCCTTGGTAACTTAATGTGAGCATAATTGTTTATTCCTTTTATTTTCTTTTGGATTCAAACTTTAATGTCGACTACTTCAATCTTCGCTAACATGAACAATGTTCCAATGTTAAATGGAACAAACTTTAAGGACTGGAAAGAGAACATATTGATTGTTCTCGGCTGCATGGACATAAACTTGGCATTAAGGATGCCAAAACCGAATGCTCTCACTGCACAAAGTACTCCTGAGGAAATTGTGTACTTTGAAAAGTGGGATCGTTCTAACAAAGCTAAGTCTTATGATCATGAAGCGTGGGATTCCGAAGTCTTTCGGTGCAATAACAGAGGATGTTATCGTTGATGAATTTCTTTCAGAATTCAAAAGCGTTTACTAAAACGATAAGGTCAAACAAGCACGCTTTTAGCAAGCTTGATTTCAATAAAGTATAAAGGCAAAGGTAATGTTCGCGAGTACATCATGGAAATGTCTCATCTTGCTTCAAAACTTAAGGCACTCAAGCTCGACCTATCTCGATGATTTGCTCGCATTTAGTTCTCATCTCTTCCCGCAATTTAACCAATTTAAGGTCGATTATAATCGCGAAGGAGAAATGGACTCTCAATGAGCTCATTTCATTTTGTGTGCAAGAGGAAGAGAGATTGAAGCAAGAAAGGATCGACAAAGGTTTCATCCGCAAGCACCTCCAAGCATACGGCAAACGAAAGCATAAGGGAAAGGAAGTTGCTATTCCTCAAGGTCCGGAACCAAAGAAACAGATAGTGCAGGATGGTTGTTTCTTTTGTGGCAAGCCCGGACACAGAAAGAAGGATTGTGCCAAATACGTCGCCTGGCGTGTAAAGAAAGGTACATTTCATGTTTTGGTCTGTTTCAAATAAATTTAGCTTCAGCCAAGAAACACTTGGTGGGTAGATTCTGCTACTACTCACATATGTGTTTCTATGCAGGTTGCTGAACTACCGAAAGCCAACCGATCTTTGAAAGATACATCTTTGTGGGTGATGGCAAGTCAATAGAAGTCTGCAGCAATAGCGCACTTTAGATTATTAATGAAAACGGTTATTATTTGGATTTATTAGACACTTTTGTTGCACCGCCCTTTAGACGAATTTAATTTCTATTTCAGATTGGACAAATTGGGATATTCTTGTTCTTTTGGAAATATGAAGTTTAGTATGTCTATTAATTCCAATGTTGTTGGTAATCTGGTTTACTTAATGTGTTTGATAATCTATATTTGCTTGAAACTATTGCATCTTATAATGCAACCTTGCACGTGGAATCACGAGGTACCAAGCGTAAATTAACTAAGGAAAATTCAAATTTCATTATGGCACAAACGCCTAGGTCACATCTCTAAATCTAGAGTTGAGCGCCTTGTGTCTGATGGAATTTTGGACTCTCTTGATTTTTCAGATTTTGATGTCTGTGTTGAGTGTATCAAGGGAAAACAGACCAAAATAAAGAAATATGGTGCCCATAGGACTACAGATGTCTTAGAATTAATTCATACGGACATTTGTGGCCCGTTCCCTATGGCGTCTTGGAATGGTCAACAATATTTTATCACATTCATAGACGACTATTCCAGATATGGGTATCTATTTCTTATCCATGAGAAATCACAGTCTTTGGACGTATTCAAAAAATTTAAGACCGAAGTTGAGTTACAACTCAACAAACGGATTAAAAGTGTCAGGTCTGATCGTGGTGGTGAATACTATGGCAGATATGATGGATCAGGTGAACAACGTCCAGGACCGTTTGCAAAATACCTGGAGGAATGTGGAATCGTCCCACAATACACCATGCCAGGATCACCTAGCATGAATGGTGTATCTGAGAGACGAAACCGGACTCTTAAGGATATGGTAAGAAGTATGATCAGTCATTCTACTTTACTAGAGTCCCTCTGGGGTGAGGCTTTAAAGACAACAACTTATATCTTAAATCGGGTGCCAACTAAAGCAGTTGTAAAAACACCTTATGAGCTTTGGGTTGGAAAGCCTAGTCTAAACCATTTGCATGTGTGGGGTGTCTGGCGGCGAGGCCTTATAAACCTCATGAACGAAAATTGGACTCTAAAACCATTAGCGACTACTTTATTGGCTATGCTTAGAACGATCACGGGTTACAAGTTTTATGATCCCACAAATAAGTCAATATTTGAGACAGAATTGCAACATTTTTGAGGATGTTGAGTTTGGGGGAGAAATCAGTTAGAGACATTGTCTTTGAGGAGGAAGCAGAGTAATCCCACTTACTACTACTTTTGACCAATCACAGTTCCTATACCGCTATTGCTCGAGAAGTAATTTCGGATCCTCAACCGCACAATGTTGTACAAGATAATATAGTTCAAACCCCATTCAAGATGAGGTAATTATTCCCGAGGAACAAACTCTACAACCTCAACCTCAAGAATTGCGCCATTAAGGCGATCCACAAGAGAAAGGAGATTTGCACTTTCAGATGATTATATTGTATATCTCAGAACATGAGGTAGAAAATGGAATGTCGAAGATGATCCAATCAACTTTCGTCAAGCCATGGAAAGTTCCAACTCTCATAAGTGGATAGAAGCCATGAATGAAGAATATAAGTCTATGCAAGACAATAAAGTTTGGGAACTTGTCTCATTACCATTGAAGCGGGTCTGTGAGGTTGTAAATGGATATTTAAAACCAAAAGGATTCAAATGGTAATGTGGAGAGGTATAAGGCACGCCTTGTAGCCAAAGGCTTTACTCAAAAAGAAGGAATTGACTTTAAAGAAACTTTCTCCAGCTTTCTTCAAAGATTCTTTTAGGACAATTATGGCGCTTGTTGCATATTTTGATCTTGAGTTGCATCGGATGGATGTCAAAACAAATTTTTCTTAATGGTGACATTAAAGAAACAATTTATATGGTGCAGCGAAAAACTTTGTGTCGAGACCCAAAGAATATGGTTTGCAAATTGACTAAATCCATCTATGGACTCAAACAAGCTTCTCGTCGGTGGTACTTCAAATTTCATCAAGTTATCACTGTATGGTTTTGAAACTAATGTTGTTGATGAATGTGTGTATCACAAGTTCGATGGAGTAAACACATATTTTTGGTTTTATATGTTGACGACATATTGCTTGCCACAAACGATATAAACTTATTGCATGACACCAAGAGATTTCTATCTAAGAATTTTGAAATGAAAGATCTTGGTGATGCTTCTTTTGTATTAGGAATCGAAATACACCGAGATCGTTCTCGGGGTATTCTGGGATTATCACAAAGGAGCTATATCGAAAAAGTACTCAATAGATTTGGCATGCAAAATTGTAAACCAGGTGAAACCCCGGTTGCTAAGGGAGACAAGTTTAGTCTCAGTCAATGCCCGAAGACCAGTCTTGAAATTCAAGAAATGCAGAAGATTCCTTATGCCTCGGCTGTAGGGAGTCTAATGTATGCTCAAGTATGTACGCGTCCGGATATTGCGTTCATAGTTGGCATGTTAGGCAGATATTTAAGTAATCCTGGCATGGATCATTGGAAAGCAGTCAAGCGTGTTATGCGATATTTACAGAGAACAAAGGAATATATGCTCACATATAGGAGATCGGATAAGTTAGAGGTCATTGGATATTCCGACTCCGATTTTGCTGGATGCCAAGACAGTAGGAAATCCACATCAGGCTATATTTATCTGTTAGCTGGGGAGCAATTTCTTGGAGGTCTGCAAAGCAGACGCTCATAGCTTCATCCACCATGGCCGCAGAATTTGTAGCATGTTATGAGGCATCAAACCAAGGGATATGGCTGCGGAATTTTGTCACTGGGTTGCGTATTTTGGAAGGCAATCGAAGACCACTTAAGTTATATTGTGACAATAAGTCTGCGCTTTATATTCCAATAACAATAGGAGCTCGACAAAATCAAAGCATATTGATATCAAGTTCCTAGTTGTAAAAGAAAGAGTGCAGAGTGGATGATTTCCATAGAGCACATTGGGACAAACTCCATGATAGCGGATCCACTTACGAAGGACTACCACCCAAGGTCTTTCATGAGCACACCGCCGGATGGGTGTGGTTCTATTTGAGAACATTCGGTTTAGTGGGAGTTTGTATTTATATTACCGCTTTATGTCACCTTAAGTTTTATCTATGTAATTAGATTAATTTCTCGAAATAAAGTATTCATTTATTACGCCTGTTACGTAATGTGAAGTATTGATCTCAATAAAGTTAAGTAGGACCAGTTGGAAATAGGCATGTATGGATCACATCACATGTAATTTCCATGCTACGCATCCATGATTGATCTATGTCATTTAGCTGTATTAGTATACGTGACCATTGGTGGGTTGAGTTACGATTGATGTAACGAAGACCGCTTTGATCCTATATTAGTATAGTTAATGGACAAGATTGTTTGGATACCCTCAAGTTATGATAACAAATTTCTGAGCTCACTAAAGTTAAGCACATTTTTCAGGTACATATGTGGTCCAAAGGGGAGATTGTTAGATAATGTCTCAATGGGACCACATAATTAAATGTGGTGTTATCATTTATAAAAAGCCTACAATTTAAGTGATTCAATTTAGTTAATAGGCTTAGGGTATATGTGTTATGGACCTAATGTGTAGATACTAGTTGTATAATTTCTATTTCTATGAGGCGTAAATAGAAATTAAAACATATTGGTTAAAGTTGGTTTAATGACTAATTAATTGGTTTAATGGCTAATTAATTAGTTTAATGGTTAATGGGTAACTGATGTCTGTTTAATATCCCATATGGTGGTTTCATGGGACTTTATAACTTTCAGTTATGAAAACCAATTACAACCTTTAAAAGGTTATGGTCCCTATTCCTTCCCAAGTGGTGAAAAAGAACAATGCCATGTTTTCTAAATCCTCTCAAGGAGAAACATAAGGCACCAAAGGGGAAAGGATTAGAAGGCAATAACATAGTCAATAACAAAGAGTTTATTGATAATCACGCTTCCGTTTAATCATTCATCAATAGATTCAGGTATGTCATTTTGTCTTGATTTCTTGTTGATACACATGGTAATTGATCCGAAGTTTAAGGTTTATGTTCTGAAATTTATGTTAACATTTCCAAGCGTCTATAGCGGCAACAACTTACCGATCACTTTAATCCTCTTTAAGTTCTGGAACCTCTTCACAGAAAAACCGAGCCAGATTAAGAGTTGTAAAATAGAACAGCATTTTCTGCTGCCATCTCTTAAACTGGGTACCATTAAATTTTTTTCAATTATTTTTCATGATTTATTGGAACTTAAACATGGTTCTGTGTAGAGACCGGAGTCGTTGTAACAATTAGATTTGGAGTACTACTTTCAGCAACCATAATATCTTATTACAAAAAACCAAAAAAAACTAAAATCAAAACACAAATTAATTTTCTAGTTACTCAAACCAGAAAATAAATTATAATATAAAATAATTTTACTTTTCTAGTTACTAAAACCAGAAAAATAAAATATCACATAATTATTTTTTGTAAAACTATTACACAAAGTAATATTCTAAAATTGTTAATGATAAACAGTATATTACTACTATTTGTCAAAGAAAATAAACAGTATATTATTACTATTTATCGAACAGTATATCACTACTATTTGTATTTTCCAACCAGCATATCACTTTGTAAAAGCACAAAAAATTAATACAATGAAGACACATAAAATAGATCTGTCTTAAGATTGTTGGACAATCTTCACTGTATTTGAAGAATTAAAGAAATGAGAAACACTGTTGGATTACAAAAATAAAAACAGTATATAAAATAAATAAAACAACAGATTTAGAAAAACAAAATCTGAATCTAAAAAAAATAAATAAAAAAAAGAAAGTAAATTAATTACTAACCTTATTAATTAGTCGAACAAAATTTTAGATCAAGTCCAGTATTTAACATTGTGTCTTTAAGACAGATTCGTTCTCTCCACGGTACTTTCAGATTGTGGACGTCTATCTCCTAGGATAAAATGATCAACAGTGAATGGTAGCAGCACTACAAACTATTCACACAGGGAACACACTTTGTGTTTACACTCTTTCTCACAGGAAAATAATGCAGCAAAATGTAGAGAGAGTAATGACAGAATTTAGAACGAAAATTCAAATGAAAAACCAAATGAGGGACTTGTCTATTTATAGGTATAAATGTGGCTTTTCAGATTTAAATCCAAACAGGTATGGTACTTGTTCGGACAGATACAAAACCTGTCTAGTTTGAATTGAACAGGCAAGGCACTATTTTGAACAGATACAATCTATTCAGTTTGAAATTTGAACATATAACTGAATCTGTTTGGTTTCTTTTGGACAGCTATGGACTTGTTTGGGTGTAGGAATAATCTGGACACTATTTCGGAATTGTTTTCAAAATTTAAATTCAAAAAAGGTAAGAATAATTTTAGAAAAATAAAAATCCAAAATGTTTTTGGCCCAAAAAGATAACCATTGGATTGGACAAGCCCAACCTAACCTCACACCACGCACCTGTGCCCAAGCCCAAGTCCAAGCCCAAGCCTAGGCCAGTCACCGGCCTGCCCAGCCAACCGAGATGGACGGCGAGGCTGCCACAGATATGTTTATTTTGGGTCTAATGGGTCTAGCTCACTTTACCCATAACCTCACATTCCACAAAACTTAGATACCCTTTGAGGCTCTCTCCAAGTTGCAAACTCATGTCTTATAAACCCACAAAAGTTTACCCATCAAACCAATGTAGGACAAACTTTTAAGGAAACTTCACCAATATACCATTTCCATGGAGCTCACTTTGACCTTCAATTTCCCATTCACCCAATAATGGTTTTGAGCAACCAAATATACTACGTGAATCACAACGCAGCATAGAACGCGTTACCACTTAGATCTGCCAACTTTGGCGCATAGGTTCCATCTAAAAAATAGACCAAAGTTGAGAAAAAATTTGTTTTTTTTTCCAAAACCATTTCTAACAGTTTATACTTATTTCTTCACACTACAACCTCTAAAGAAATCCTTGAATTTGTCAAGGTATAGGACACCAACCACATTGCTTAATTTAGTTGTTGTTTGTGAGAATTAGTTTCTCTATTGAATCACCGTTGTTGATTTGACCCAAACTAAATTTTTGCTAACACACATGAAAAACCTAAGTGATTCATAATCCAAATCAGAATTAATTGCAACAATTCCCAAACAATTAAAACTAATAATCTAAATCATCTAGCACATACGAAAGTGATTTAGAATGCTGCTTCAAAAACAATAAATCGACATAACCGATTTTTACGTAGAAAAACCATAATTGTAGCACCTTCAATTGTGATTAAAAAACCACAGGTAAAACGCCACTAATCAATCCACTATGAAAGAAAGAATACAAATTTATTAAACAAATTATCCAAACTCTGTCAATTTGTCTTCAACAATCTGTATCTCTTTGACCGTTGCCTTTGTCTCAAAATTGATCAGTTTGATGTTGAATCCACAACATTCATGTCGAATCAACGACTACGCACAACTTCGAACTCCTTCAAATACTCCATGCTTGAATCTCCAGAATTCATCTAAGAACAACACTCTTGTATTAATAAAACCAACCGACAACCCTTTGATTTTAACTCTCTTGATCCATGAATAAACTCACAAAAAAAAATCAAAGGAAAACTGGGACAAAACCTCCAGAAGAAAACCCTAAAACCCTAAAAAGACTATCTGGAAGGCATGTCCTAAATTCTAATAGAAACGCAGCTTTATAGCAACCAGAGCCACGTTGGTTGCTTCAGTGAAGGATCTCTAGCTCGAGTGATGAAACTAATACGTGTGTATTCCTTAAGTACCTTCGCTCGAGCCACCAAAAGGTTCACTTGAGCGCACAAAATTCCTTTCTAGTATTTTTACAGACAGAGAAAACTACTGGAAGCAAAGTTTCTTCGCTCAAGCCAAGATTCCTTCGCTCGAGCGAGAAAGGCAAAAAACCAGTAAACTTATAACTTGATAAACTATGTTTGTTCACGGAATTGACAAGACTATGGAACCTAACAATCTTTCCCTTTGTCAATTCTTGGGCAAAACATTCTAACAAGGTTTCCTAGCAAACACACGCACTAGACCCAACAACTAAGCAAACAAAAACACTACGAACTAGTCTAAAACACTCTTGTTTATGCAAACATCCTTGAAGAAATATCCTGCACAAAATAGATAATCCAAAGCACTGGGATAGATAGATTAATCAAGGAAAAACACATAACAGATCAAGATATAATTAGATAAAAGAATAAAATCCAAACTTGATTAGTCTAATCCAATATCCCATAAATATCCAAAAGACAATATCCCACAGAAATATCATAACACCCAATATCCCAAAAAGTATGAACAACTAATATCCCAACAATATCCCTAAAAGTCTAATAGACTCCCCTTTTTTGACCGAGAGAGACAAAGGGAAGAGAAGATATATGCCAAAAGAATACTAAAAACAGCAAGAAAAAAGAAATCTGTCTAACAAAAACACAAAAAAAAAAAAAAAAAAAAACTATCCAAAAGAGAAGTAAACATCACTGCGAGGACGGTGGGGCTGTTGCTGCATCTGCGAAAGAGAGAGAATCTGAGCAAGCATGGTGGTTTGCTGATCAAGGCGGCCATCAAATGCATCTAGCCAAGCATCTATTTGATTAAGGCGGTGTGTGATGGACTGCTCAAACTGACGAAGCTAGCCGCGAAACGAATGGGGATGCAGCTTGGCCGCACTGGCATTTGCCTCATCAAACTTTGCCTCCTCGGCTAATAGATCATCACCTACATCAGAAACCCCAGCCCCAGATGACCCCCTCTTGACATGGGTTTGACTCTGGAAAACAGTCTGTTTGGTGATAAGTTTAATGGGAGAAGCAAACTTATCATCTTCAAAAGAAGGATCTTCTAGTGAAGAAAGGAAACGGTCTAACAAACAACCATAAGAGAGTCCTAAGGACTTACGACCTTCAAACACGCCGATCATTTTGGCCACAATCATATTAGAAAGGTTAATGGTAAGGCGATGGTCAATGAAATACAGAACATAACCCTGATCTTGGGTAATGTTCGAGGAATGAGTGGTGATATGTATGTTGGCACAAACAATGATATTGAGAAGGCAAAATCGGGGTAGAAGCTCATTTTGCTGAATGAGTGCCATGACTATCCATGTCTGGGGATGCTACATAATTCAATGGCAACCTAGTCAAAATCCGCAATGTTGCGGGTAGCAAGGAATAGATAGAAACAATTTTGGACTGCAAAAAGCCCAAAAAATTTTCTAAAGATATTTGCATCAATGAATAGCTCTTTATTGCGAACTCAGGTGTGAAAGGAATGGGCTATTTTGCTGATGGAATGCATGTTACAATAAAATTCCTGGATCTAACTAAGATTTTATGGACTAGAGAAATGAAGGACTTGGTTACCCCCCAAAGCATCGAACAGAGACCAGATAGGGATAGACTCGAAAGTACTTTGGTGGACATTCCGTTCTGAATGAATTGTCCCAGAATCATAAAAATCTCGAAACAAGTTGGACTTTTCTTTGGATTGGAATTTGTCTGTATTGTAATTTGTCTGTATTGTAATTGGGACGGGATACGGTGGTTTTGCGGTGTTTGGAAGACTCGGCCATGCCTAACACACACACAAGAAGACCACCATAATAAAACCCCAAAACCAACCACTAAGACAAAAGCATACCCCAATGGTAACTCTTAAATATAAAAGAAATCAATAGAATCAAGGTTGTTAGTATCTAGAGGTTAAAAAACAAGTAAATGCAGGAGAATAATAGCAAGGTGAGAAGTCAAATCCAGAAACCTATCAGTAGAAATTCAAAAAGAGAAAGCACTCACAGTAGTAAACCAGTAAATTTAATCACAGTAGCAGCTCAGAACTACAACCTCATTGTGTAAGCAAGGGTAGTAGAAGAAATCAATACAAATCCCAAATCAGCAAAATGCAGCAGGAGAAGAGACTTAAAACCAAACAAAACCCACACAAAAACCAAAAAAAGGGTAGCAATATATAGAAGCAGTCAAGACACGACAATAATAAGCTAAAACAATATCCTAACAGACAGAGCCAAGCACACAGTGGTGAAATGGATCACAAGACCAAGCAGAAATCAACACAAAATAAATAAATAAATAAATAAATAAAACAACTAAACCCGAAAGGACACATATAGAACCCGAAACAGACCAAAGAAAAAGAAGACAAAAAATTGGACGAAAAAATGAGAGAGACTTACCAACACCGGAGAAGAAAGATGCTTAATTGTAGAGAAAGGAACACCCAAATCTAGTGATAGCCAAGGGATGAGTAGTAAGGGATAGGAAATGGAGAAAAATGGGACTGAAAGAACAGAGAGCAGTTTATAAACCAAGACATGTCACTCGAGCGAAAATATTGTTGCTCGAGAGAAGCCACTTACGTGCATGGGATCGCTTAAGCTAAGACATAATCGCTCGAGCTAGAAAAACCAGCTCTTAGAATCTGCTCCTTCTGCATCGCTCGAGCGAAAAGTCCCTCGCTCAAGCGAAGGTGAAAAAAAAAAAAACACACCCTGAAAAGCATATTTCTAAACAGATTAAAAACACTCACACAGTCAAGTGGGACTTGAAACAAGAGAGGATTAGCATAATAGCAAAAATGTGACACTAAGATGAGATAATCCACATATCATGAAACCTGCAATCTCGCAAGTTGGACGATATGAAGCACAGTATCATAAGCAGAACAGGTAAACAAAGATCAATGATTATAAGCAACATATGAAGGCACAACTCAGAGACAAACATGAGAGCTCACATAATGAATTTGTGTGTGTGCAATCCTTGAGAGGTTACAGTGCTAGAGTTAATCCCAGTAGTGATTAGATGGCTGGACCTCCGGCAAGAGTATCTAAACATCACTGAGAAAAGTCAAACCACTAGAAATCAAGGGGTATTTGTTGAGCAAAAGCGGAGGCTCCCCCTCACTCAATGAGTCCCTTTTTTTTTTTTTTTTCAAAAATAATAAATTTGACTTTTCTTTTTTGTGGGCACTCACTGGTGGCTTGCACGCTCAAGAGTATGGAGACCAAACCAGAGAAACAAGGAAACAATGATGATGGCCTGGTTGATGCCTCTGAGGTAGCATTTTCCTAAGGCTTGGACTTTAAAGTGGTGAGGAGAAACCGTGGAAGTGAACCTAGATGGTGGATTGTTAAAAGACTCAATATCACCCATGATATGCCACTATAGGTCAATTCTTCTAGCAAAGTATAAGAGACATTGTTAGAAGCCTATAGAGAAAAATGATCACTTATACGAAAACCCTTGCAATAGTTTATCTTAAGAACGTATACAAAATAAGATCATGAATTCAATGAGCATGAGCATTCAGAATGAGCTATGAACAAAGATAAATAAAATCTTGCAATCAACATGAGAAGTGTTCATTAAGTCTAAAAGCAAAGATGACAAGAATCAATGACAATGAGATTATAGCATCCAAGTACACAGAAAGCCAATCACTTTCACCTACTTATGCAACATGACACACTCTATTTACTGAGCACTACACTCAAGGTCTTTTGAAGGAACTCAAACATAAGAAGATCAGGGATTTTATAAAAATATCAACTTTTTGATACTCAGTGGGTACATGTTCAAGAATTACAAGGCCCTCTTCAACTAACTCTCGAATGAAATGATGACGAATGTCAATATGTTTGGTACGAGAGTGTTGGACATGATGATTTTTAGAGATGCTAATGGCATTTGTATTATCACAAAACATGGTTAGAGTGTCTAGTCTATTCCATAATTATGAAGCATTTGCTTCATCCACAACATTTGTGCACAACAACTCCCTGCAACAATGTACTTAGGGAGTTGATGTGTTAGTGATGTAGAGGTTGATGTGCTAGTAATGTGGCAGGTTTTATTAGTTTTTTGGATAGAAGTTAGTCTAGGAATAAAGTGGAAAGGATTGCAAATATGAAGGACCAAAGTGAAATGAATTGCAAATATGAAGGGCTAAAGGGGAAAAAATTAAACTTAAAGGGTTAAAGTGGGAATGATTACAAATATGAAGGGTCAAGATGAAAAAAATTAAATTTAAAAGTTCAAAGTGAAAAATAAATAAAATTTTAAAGGGACAAATGTAATTTACCAAATATATATCACGATGGGAATCACTCGACTCCACTACCAACTACTAGTCAAACCATGCCCGACAGTTGTAAAAATTGATCTAGGCAATCATCTATCATTTGTAACTTTCACCAAAATTTGATCAAATTATGAATGATTGCTTTCAAGATATCATTGTGTACGAGTGTGTTTCGATTGGTTTGAAAAGAGATGATTGAATAACACACTACTCATTAAAATTAAGTCAATCTCTTTCATGCTTTTAGGTATTGCATGAAAGCCATAAGAACGTCGAATACACTTACTATTTGTATCATTGTTAGTTGGAACTTGGACATATTATTATTTTTGGGACTACGTAACCAACATGTACCCCTTATCTACTGTTATCAACTCAAACTATGAGGTTAAACTAGTGTTGGGTTGCCTAGAATATTTTTGAGTAAGAATAGAATGATTATTTCTTATCTTTCTATTAGTATAATTATTTTCTTAAATTGATGAATAGTGATTCCTTTTAAGAAAAAAAAATGTTGAGGAGGATGAGAATCTTGTTATTAATAATAAAATTCATGTGTCAATGTTATTTAAATGTTTGGTTAATAATCAATGGAAAAATAGTATAATTTTAAATATTGTAAGTCCATTGTTGTTTCTAACATTCTTCTAACACTACAAAAAATTAAAGTTTTAGGGACCAAAATTTAGGGATAAAATTATTTTTTAGAGACCAAATATTTTTATTACAAAAGATGTCGTCGTTATATTTTTAGTAATGAAAATTGGACATTAGTGATGAATTATTATCATTTTGGGACTAAATTTTTTTATCTCAAAAAATAAAGTATTTTGAGACAAAATTATTTAGTCTCTAAACGTCTATTTATTAGTGACATTTTCAAAATTTTGTCACTAAAAGTCTTATTTTTGACTTTTCAGAACGATCTTTTAGCAACTATCATCACGACGATAAAAATTAGTCTCTAAATGTCTTTTATAACAAATTTGTTACTTTTAGAGATCGAAAAATTTAATTTTTAAAACTCTTATATGTTGTAATTTAGAAACATAAAATTCTCACGATGAAATAGCCGAATGAGATTCTTACTTTAATTTGATATGATAATGTGATTCCAGCTAAAATTATCAAGATAAACTTTCTTATTTCAATATATTTCAAACATTGAAATTATGATAACGGAGAATTATATTCTCATTCACCCTTATATTCAAAATTATTATTATTATTATTATTTTACTGAGCCAAAAAATGAGAATAAAATATTCTAATTAAATGACTATTTTATTCCAACTTTCATGGTACTGATCCAAACAATGGATAGAAGTTTCAGAACCACAATCCAGAGTATATATACACAGCAATTATATATATATATAGGACAAAACTTGTGTAGAATACTGATGCAACTAGAAGACCTATTTTACATTTTTGGCCGTTTGAGATATTCTATAGATGATTGGGTTCTGGGGATCTTGCTGTGCTCCCTTGTGGAGTGTCCCCTTTTTCGATCATTTGAACCGTTTATATTGTAGGGTTCGTCAAGTAGATCATCCGTGCAAAAAATTAAATTAATTGAATATCTGTAACCCTATAACCAAAACACATTTATTTTTATAAAAATTAATGGTTAACATAAGTTTCATATATTTTTAAAAACAATTAAGATCTAATCATAGGGTTATGAATATTTGATTAATTTAATTTTTTATATAAATAATATTATTGACAAACCTTACAATATCAACGGTTAAAATTATCGAAATTTTTTTTTGAAACGAACTCCCATAAAAAGACACAACAAGCTGCTGTGTCTTGAAGGCACGGTAGCACCCCAATTCCACATGATTGGTAGTTGTCCCAACAAACATTCCACGGCCTTTTGTGATAAAGGTGATTGTGATAATTAACAATGATGCGGTTATCACTTGACCTCTTACCAACTCCTTACCCCCCACTTTATTTTTATTAAAGATATAAAAGAGAAAACAATAAAGGAATATTATTTAGTAGTCATAGAATAACATGTGACATTATTTATATAATATTTTTATTTAATAATAATATAGTAAAAAAAATTTATTGGTAATGACTCATCTTTGTTAAGTAATTAGAAAGAAAAAAAGAAAAAAAAAAAAAAAACCTTTTAGTGTACTTTGAAATTTCTTATTTATCAAGACTTAAGAGTATCAAATAGACAATGACGTATAGTACTGCAAAACTATCTAATAAATTTTCACAATCAAATTATTGTAGGTAGAACTTAGAAAGAATTTTTTTAGAAAAATAACATAAGCTCTAGATTCAATTTTTGGCTGAGCGGTAAAAATTTAATAATAAGATATAAACTCTCAAGTTTAAGTTGTCACAATGAGCCATTAAAGATTTGTCCGATTGTTAAATTTTGAATACCGGAATTAAGATGTGCAAAAATTAAACCGGACACCAAAAAAAAAAAAAAAAAACTCATTTCTAAAAGGAATCTCATTAGCAAACTAAATTTTGTGATTATTTTTTTATATACAGATTTTAGGTGAGTGGGTAGCAATTCTCTTTTCAAAGTTCTTCAATATAAACTTGCATTTAAAGCATTACAAAATCATGCACCACCAACTTTGCAAAAGAAACAAAAAAGAAAGAGCAAAGGTAAGACCTTTGTGTAGTATCTCATGCATTATAATATGGAGGAGATATGTATATATATATTGTTTGTTAAAATGAGTGCCTTTGAAGCTACTTCAAGGATCTGTAAAGAGCCACATGTCCATGCACAAAGAAATCAGACATCTCCTCTAATAGTGTAGTAGTGTAATTGCTCAACTAAACCACCAACAAAACCCATAGCTTAAACTTTAAGATATTAATTATAGAGAAGGTGGATCTGTGCTTTATGCTATCCAAAATGGTTCTCTTGAATTTCCTATTTTTTAACTAGGTATAGTATACTTGAATTGGTATACATAACTTTCTATATGCCTAATGTTGTTGACATTTGGTTTTTATTTATTTTTTTATTATATATATATATATATATTGGGAGGGGGGGGGGGGATAAGTCTGGTATTTGGGTTTCTTACATTACTTCAAAGTTAATTTATATACACAATCAGACTAATTTATTGGCTAAGAGCATCAACAGTGAAGAGGCATGCACTACAACATTTGGTTCTCCATTGGAACTGTTAAATCACTTTTTATCTTTGTTAGTTAACAAAACTTGCGTTAATTTTTAGGACTTTTCTTAAGTGTGAGGGTTGCACACCATGTGCCACTTACATAAAAAGTGTAAGTGGAAGGAAAAACAAAAGCAGGACTGCAAACAGAAAAGACGTAAGTATAAGGCGTAAGTTGCACACCATAACAGTACCCTAATTTTTAATATACACTTCAACATGTTCTCAGAAGTAATCCAACTATTGTTTGTGCACATTAACAAACATTTTTAGCCACACATTTTACAAAAGAATAAGAACTAGAATAAAAGCCTGTCTCCATTAGAACTTATCATATGGCCCAAATATTGTGTGATTGTGTACTCTCGTCTGATGATATTTTATAATTTATTCATCATATTTCTTGCTTTTCATACCATATATATTTAGTCTGTTGCTATTGGACAAGCACACAACCAATATGATATTTGATTAGTTTCGAGTTGTTTAAAAAGAAGAAGAAGAAGGTTCTAGTTGACTAATCTCTTTGGGCTGTGATGGGTTTGACATGGGTTAATTAATCAGTTTGGTATGGGCTAGACTTGGGCTTATGCCCCAAACCACAAACCAAAATGAGTTCTGGCTAATCCAAATTAGACTTCACATTCTCTTTGCCCTTAACCCAACTTAAAACACTTCCATACCATTGAATTTTATCACCAGAAGTCTGTTAGTTTTATTCTAAATAGTGCCTAATTGAGTTTTGTGTTAGGCCAGCATATGCCAAAGCCTCATATAACTCAACTCTAGAGATAAAAATGAGTAGTGGATGCTGTGGTTTTAAACCTATCTCATGAAATATTTGGAAACTCAATGCGGTGTTTGATGACAATTCAAAAGTCCGAATCCGAACTTAATTCGGGCTAGACCATAACAGATATACTGAACAGCCCGAATATAATCCCAATATAATGTTACAATAGACCTCTCCTCCATTTTTATTCATGCTATATATTTACTTTTTCCCCACATCTATCTTCACTTTCCTTGGTCTACAACAATAAAATTCAATGCTCAGTGCTCATTTTTATTTTATTTTTTTATATCTTATATATAGGCTTATAATTTCATAGAGAGCTCATATTGGTGGAATTAATTCAGATCAAGAAAACCCCAAATAATAGTGGTAATTAGGACCACATGACCAAACATGTACTAATCTCAGTTTTGCAGTCAAAGAGCTTGGGAATATTTATCTTTATCATTCATAATCGTTTCCCAATCTCAAGAGGAGCAGTTTGTTTTGATCAACCTTGTGATTCAAATTTTTATTTTGATCCTGTATATGGGATTATAAATCCATAGAGAGCTCATATCCATGGGATTAATTCAAAAAGGAAAACCCAAACTTATATATATATATAATCTAAATAAGTTTTGATATATGTTCGAGTTTGACTCGTGTTTAACTTTGATGTTCTTATAAAAAATGTTGAGGATTATTTGGGGGCCCAGACTAACCACTCACAAATTTGGAGTCAACTTGAGTTATACATTGACACTGTTATTATAACTATTAATTATTAATTAATATAAGCCTAGCTGTGACAAACAACAATGTCTAATTTAATCTCTACCAAGGTATAGATTGACATAATAAATTATGATTATGATAGTTGTTGTATTTCAACATTAAGAATAATGGAATTGGTTTTTTTTCTTATACTTATTTTTTTAAACGGATCCATCGTGTTTGGCATTTCTACTAACCAATAAATATTAATATTTCTTCAAAATAATATATATATATATATCAAGTTTATCTTATGTTGTACCTAATAGAAAAGGTACACAATTTTATATTTAATTTACAACAAAATCAAATGGGTACATATGGGTAATACTCCAAAATCTATTTACCCTCTATCTACTTATTTCTCAACATACTATTAAGCATTGATATATTCAATAAAGATAATGGCATAATATCAATAGAACAAATTATCAATTTCTGTCATGGTTAAGGGTAACAAAAAAAAAATAATAATTGTGAAAGGGAGAGAGAGTCAAGAAATGGTGCAACTCAGAAACGGTGGTTGGATTCCGGTGGTGAGACAGTGGAGAAGCGGTGGCGCTCAGAGTAAGGAAGGAAACAATGGTTTCTTCACTGTATTTGTGGATAACATCCCTTCAGGAATGGATGCTAAAGCTCTATACCAGCTTTTTACCAAGTTCGGGATCGTGAAGGATGCTTACATCCATTCAAAAGAAGGAAAGTGACGAACTCAAGGTTCGGGTTTGTCCGTTATGACTGTCGTATATCAGCATCTGTTGCCATCCAAAAAGCGAATGGCCTTTTTGTGGATGACATGATGCTTGTGGTTAAAATGGCTACCTATGATAGCAATAACAGATCTGAACAAAGCAAGAGAAAGTCACAGGATACCAAAAGGAGCATGGATATAACTAATATCAGGGGCAGTGCTGCATATGTGGGCCACAGATCTTTTGCTGAAGTACTAAAAGGAGATACCTCTGTTTTGGATGGGAACACAAATATAATTATAAAAGTTAATGAAGAGGCCAATGGTTGGCTCTATGATAGTGCCATAGTTAGATTTAACACAGAGTTTACCATATACAACATTATGTCAGCTCTGAAAGAGAAAGAGTTGGAGCAGGTAGAAGTCAGGAAATGAGGAGGTCGTAATATAATACTATCCTTTAAATCCACCAATGAGCTACAGTCAAACATTGTCAAGATTAGAGAGTGGTTCAAGGGTTGGAGCCAATTTGTGATGGTTTGGAAGCCAAATCTCCATCTGCAGCAGGATAGGTGCGTTTGGTTGAGGTACTATGGTATACCTTTGCATCTCTAGAATAGGAATACACTCAACAGCATTGGTAAGGCATGGGGCACCATTCTCAGCCTAGATGGTGATATATGTCATCCTAAGTCCTTTTCTCACACTAGAATCAGAGTAGCTACTGCGTGTATGGAACTTATCAACAAAACCATTTTTTTGGAGTGTAAGGGCATCTCTTAGTCTATTCTTGCATGCCAAGATCATTTAGTAGATTCTGGTGGGTTGAAGATATTAGGAATGGAAGACTCCAACTTCACAGAATCTAGTAACAGTGAGGAGGTTAGAAACACTCTAGAGGCAGCTGTAAGGGACAAAAACGATGGTGATGAGGTGGCACAAATTTATGAGAGCTTTGTTAGGCATTGATCTGGTTTGCACTAACGGGATTGAACAAAGGAAAGAGTTCAGTTGCAGTCACATAGGGGAGGACATAGGAACTGTGGTTGAAGAGACTCTCTGTGTTGGAGGCTTCATCAAGATAGAGGGAGCATGCGTTAAGGGGACTTTGATGGAAGGGTCAGAGCAAAATTCAAAAAAAAATGATAACAGATTGAGGTGTGTTCAGCAAGCTCCTTCACTTGGCAAATTTAAAGATGGACGTGGGCCTGATATTAATTTGGATGTCTTTTTAGCCAATAGACTTATTGAAGACCTTGGGCCTAGCATTGGGCCTGGTATCAACTTGGAGGTTAATTTGGCCCATGTACCGAACAGGTCCCTAGTCAGTGGCTCTTCTAATAGGGTCGTTGAATCTGGTCATATGGCCCTTTTGCAATCTGCTGGGCGTTCAAACAAGTTAGGGCAAAATGGAATAAGTTTAGTAAATCTCAATCAAGCAGCCCAAGTTAAATCTCTTATTCCTTATCCAAAACCACTACAAACTGAGAGGAAAAAAGGGAAGAAGAAGGCTCATATAGAGGGATTCAACAGCTTTGCTAGATTCCATGGCTTCAGAACTGTAACAGCTCATAAGAATTCCTCCAAGTCTGTCATTTTTAGACCGGCAGCTTCTACCTTTGCTCAATCTGATTTATTTGAAAGTGGCTCATCTTCGAACAACTATTTTCTTGAGGAAGCCAAAGCTACTATACAATTGGGGAAATCATTGGGTGGGAACTACAATGGTGAGGAGGATGTGGTTTTAAACAAGATAATTAACCTAGAGCTGAAGGATAAAGCCAGAATCATTAAAGAATGGAAGGCTTAGAAATAAAACACCGCAGATGGGTGACTTGAGTGTATTATTCAGTTTGCTTATGAAGCTACTATCTTGGAATATTAGGGGTTTGGGTAAACCTGAGAAGAAAGGTAGAATCAAAAGTCTTATAAAAGACAAGCATGTTGATATTGTTTTCCTTCAAGAGATTAAGAAAGCAGTGGTTTCTGACAATGCTGTTAGAAGGCTCTGGGGATGCAGAAATATGGAATACATGTTTGTGGATCCTGAAGGCTCTGCTGGTGGGCTTTTATGTATCTGGGACCCTGCTGTCTTCCAACTCTCTGGTTACTATTGTAATAGGAGGTACATCTTGCTTTTTGGCTCCATATACAACTCTTTTGATTGTGTTTTGATCAATATATATGCACCAAATGATATCAGCGCTAGATCAACTCTATGGGCTGATATCCTCAAGCTTAAAAACCATTTTCTTGCTCCTTGGTGTATAGGTGGGGACTTTAATGAAATTAGGCATATATGAGAAATGGTAGGCTACTCTAGGAGGGATAGGGGGATGCATCATCTTAATGAGTTTATTGGGAAATGTGAGCTTAATGATTTACCTATTCATGGAAGGAAATACACTTGGTGTAATGCTCAGGAATCTGAGAAATGGAGCCGTATAGATAGAGTTCTGCTTGGACCTGAGTGGCTGATTAATTTCATAATGAAGCTTTGGGGACTGCCTAGATTAATTTCAGATCACTGTCCTCTATTGATGATGAAAGATGAAAGAGATTGGGGACCCAGGCCTTTCAGGTTTCTAAATGCCTGGACTCTTCATCCAAGCTTTTCCAAATTCTTTGTAGATATCTGGAGCAGCACTTCGGTCACTGGATGGGTTGGCTACATATTTGTTCAAAAACTTAAGCATCTAAAGCTAGAATTAAAGAAATGGAATGTTGAGGTATTTGGTAATGTCTCATCCAAACTCAAAGTTTCAGAAGAGGAATTACATGCATTTGATATCTTGGCAGAATAAAGACCTCTGGATCAAGCTGAAATGACAAGAAGAAGAGTGGTCAGAGGAGAGATGTGGAAGCTGCACAGGATGGTGGAGTGGATTTGGCACCAAAAATCCAGATTGAACTGGACTCTAAATGGGGATAAGAATACTAAGTTTTTCCATGTTTTTGCTAATACTAGACAAAGCAAGAACATGATTAACTCTATTGAAGTTAATGGGGTATCTTATGAGGATCCTAACAGGGTTAAATTTGAGGTTAATCAACACTTCAAGAAACAGTTTGCGGAAGATTGGGCTAAAAGACCTGTCTTGGGAGGGGTATTTAAGACCAGTGGGGCAGATTATGTTTCTCATCACCTTGTCTCAGAGTTCAGTGAAGTTGAGGTATTGGCAGCAATTAAGGATTGCAATAGCAACAAAGCTCCAAGCCTTGATGATTTTAACTTGCTGTGCTATCAGAAATTTTGGAAGGTCATAAAGCCTGAGATTATGCAATTCTTTGCAGACTTCCATTCAAATAGCAAACTGACCTATGGCATCAACAACACTTTTATGAGTCTTATTCCCAAAGTGGACAATCCCACTGGCCTGTCTAAATTCAAACCCAGCAGTCTTGTAAGTTCCATTTACAAAATTCTGGTTAAAGTATTAACACATAGATTGAAGCCAGTTCTACCCTCTATCATTGGTGAAACACAAACTGCATTCATAGGTGGGAGGAACATCCTAGATGGGATTTTCATTGCCAATGAAGTGGTGGATGGATGGAAAAAGTCTAAGAAGCTTGGTCTAATCTTAAAGCTAGACTTCGAGAAAGCCTTTGATTCTGTGAACTGGGAATTCCTATTTTCTCTTCTGTCTAATTTTGGGTTTGGGAATAAATGGATTTCTTGGATAAAAACTTGCGTTTCTTCAGTTAGAATCTCCATTCTTGTGAACGGTTCACCAACTACTGAATTCTTGCCATAAAGAGGTCTTAGACAGGGTGACCCGCTCTTACATTTTCTGTTCAATATTGTGTCTGAAGGTCTTAACATTCTTTTGGTTAAAGCAATCAATCTTGGCATACTTAGAGGAGTGCTCGTTGGGTCGAAGGATGTTCTTTTGTCTCATCTGCAATTTGCGGACAACTCAATTATCTTTGCTGAAGCAGATTGAGATCAGATGATGCTTATTAAAAGAGTTTTAAAATGCTTCGAAGTTTTATCTAGTCTTAGAATAAATTATCACAAAAGTATAGTGTATGGTGTTGGTGTGGATGATGCTCTCTTGCTCTCCTTTGCAAAGCTCCTCAACTGTCAAGTTCATAGCCTACCTCTAAAATTTCTGGGTCTACCTCTTGGAGCCAACCTCGGGAGAAAATCTACATGGAAACCTGTGTTTGACAAATTCAGATCCAAAATTTCAGGGTGGAAGAGAAAACTGCTATCTTTTGCAGGTAGATTAACTCTAATCAAGTCCACCTTATCTAGTTTACCAGTTTATTTTTTTTCTTTATTTAAGATGCCAAAATGTGTGGCGAGAAATCGAGAGGATTGAATCGGCTTTTTATGGGGTGGTAATGACACGAAAGAAAAGTCCACTTAGTGAAATAGGAAAGGCCACAAAAGCATTAATTAAGGGGTTTGGGCATTTGAAGAATCGAGGCATGTAAATGCATGTCTATTGCTTAAATGGTGGTGGAAATTTGGAACTCAAATTAACTCTCTTTGGAGGAGGGCTATATGTAGCAAATACAAGATAGATGAAGCTTGTTGGAATCCACCGGTAAGATTCTCTTACAAACATTCTAGAGTTTGGAAAGACATCTTATCTATCAAGAGTCATAGCAGTAATATTTTCAATTTTTATGTGGATAATTGTCAAATTAAAGTAGGGGACGGAAATAGAATTAAGTTTTGGCATGACAATTGGTGTGGCAACACTTGCCTTAAGAATGATTTTTCCCTACTTTTCAATCTCTCAACCGATAAAGATGGTTTTCTTCATCAATACTTTGCAAGGAAAACCAGCCCAAACAATTGGAATTTCCCCATTAGAAGAGTGATGTTTACTTGGGAATTGGATGAAGAATCTAATTTGCTTGGAGCCCTATCTTCAGCCCCTTCTCTGTCTCCTCAAAAAGTTTGCTGTTATTTTTGGGCTTGTGCTACTGCAAGCACTGGTGAGTTTTCTGTTTTTTCAATATACTCTTTCAGTAATTCCATCATTGGTCCTCATCTTCCAATCTGTAATCATATTTGGAATAAATCTGTCTCCTCTAAGGTTTCTTTTTTCTGTTGGTTGGCTTGGAAGAACAAAATTAAGTTAGCTGAATTTATGCACAAAATGGGTAATTTTAGATCCTTCTGTCTCTATTAGTTGCACCTTCTGTGGCTATGACTCTGAATCTGCTTTCCATATCTTGCTTCACTGCCCCTTTTCTTGGTTGATCCGGTTTTCAATTATTCACGAATGGGGGTTTTCTGGTGCATTCAAGATTCAGTTGATGGCCTTCTCCAATGGTGGATGAGTGTAAACTTCAAGCACTTTGATAGATTAATTTGGAGAGCTATCCCACTTATTATTCTTTGGTCGCTGTGGAAATGTAGGAACAAATGTATTTTTGAAGAGGCTCAACCAAATTTTTCAGATATGAGTGAATCTATCAAAATCAGAGCTGCACTACGGCTGAAAGCAACCATTAAGGACCTTCTCTTCTCAGTTGATGACTTAACCTTCAATTGGAGACAAATCAGAGCTGGGTTTACAAATCATTAGATGGGCTGGCTGGTTGTCTCCAGAGTTTTATCATCTTTCAATTGAATTTTGGACTGCTAATTTATTCTGGGTTGAAATAGCAGAGTGTCTTGTTCTGGTTTGAACTGCTAAATTGTCCTGGATTTGCATCTGTTTTGTTCTGGTTTTGCATCTGGTTGGGCTGCTTGTCTATCTGGTTTATTTGTCTACCTACTGATCAGCTGGGGTTGTTGATCTGGTTTTTTTGTTTTGGTATAATGCTCTGCTGGGGTTGCTGATCTGCTCTATTGAGGATGGAGCATGTTCTGTTAGAGCTTCTCTTTTGCTAAAGTTGGAGCATGATCTACTTAGGTTGGAGCATTAACTGCTGAGATTGATGATCTGCTCTATTGGAGCTTCTCTTCTTGCTGCAATTGTGTTTTTGCTATTGGGTTGATGATCTACTCTGTTACAAAATTGTGGAGATTTATGTGTAAGTTGTAGAGATTCTGTTTCATAATTGTCTCAATATGACTACTCTGTTGAGCTTCTCTGTTGTATCCTTTTGTTTTCTCTGTTGGTTTCTCACAAACTAGGAGGTTGGAGCTTTGATTAGCTCCAAGCTCCTCTTTATTGATGTATCCTTCATTTTGTTGTTTTCAGCATCAATAAAGTCTTTCGTTTTGCCGATCAAAAAAAAAAATAATAATAATATCAATAGAACAAATAAAAAAAAATTAAGGACAATCAATTAAATGAATATATTTTGTAAAGTTATAAATTTATCTTTCTCTCCTGGCTCCTTTCTCTTTGCTCTCTCTAAAACTTCTACCCTACTAGCATAGCCTTTTCAGTAGCGGCGATAACAACAACACCGCTTCCCCAACCTCAACGTCTTCTCATCGTACCCACTATCACTCATTTCTCTACAACCTATCTCCTACATTGTCCCTTCACTGAAACCCTACTTTGCACTCACTCCTTTGCAAACCCTAGTTGAGGAGGAGAAAGAAGAAGAAAACGAAGAAAAATGTGGATGAAACGGAAGGTGCAAATAGTAGAAAAATAAGAAGGAAGTGGTAATGGAGCTAAGGTTTCATGTTGGCAATGAAAATCAAGGAGATAGGCTATTGAGGGGAACGAGGTGGAGAGAGGCGTAAGGAGGCGATGGAAATGATTTCAGGGCATGAGAAGGGACATGATGAGGAGTTGTAGATAAGTGAGGGGTGCATTGGGAAGTTGAGAAAGGAGCTAGGGTAGCCCAAGAAAGGTGGAAAGGCTATCGCACGTTGAAAAAGATGTGGGGATTGGGTGAAGGTTTTAAAAACAGTGAAGAGGAGAGAAAAAAAATTATAAATTTGTAACTTTGCAAAATATTCTCACCTCATTGTAATTATTTTGCAAGTTTCGTTTCTCATATAATTACTTGAACTCCATTCATATTGCAGTTTTTTTATTTTTTTATTTTATAAAAAAGATAGGAACACACTCGTATCTAAAAATACAGTCAACACTAAAATCTCATTCACACATCTATAGGGGAAGAGGTTGGTGTGGAAATAGGCTAAAAATAGATGTGATTATGAAATTGTTATTTGATTTTTTTGGTCAATTGTCCCAATTTTCTTTTTAATCATTTACTTTAGAGTAGGTCAAAGTTATACATTCATGCAGATACAAAGTTGGTCAACCTCTCAGAGTTCACTGCACACCTACCCTATCAATTAGGTGTAGAGAAATACAGTTAAATAAATAAACGCTTTTGATTAGATTTTAGTCCAAAAATCATCTCCTTAATTGCCTTTCGTAGATGTATATGAAATCATCAATATGAAATACTGCCACCGTTTGATAAATTGGGCTAAAAAAAGAAAATAAAGAATATATTATGCTTTCATCTAGACGAGAAGAAAAGAATAAACAAGTAATGAAAGTAATAATTTTTAAATTTTTTTTTCTTTCTCAGAAAAACCTTCAACCCAAACACAGGCTCAGCTAATTTGTATTTCTTGTTTGATAATTGGATCATACAAAATAAGAGACTCATTATGACTGTATTTGGAAAGAGAATTTAGGTAATTTATGATCCGAACACAACTTATAAAGGATTTATATGTGATTATCTACTCTAAGTAGAAGTGAATTAGACAAAATCAGGAGATACATTTGGACCGCTATGTATATTTTTTATATCTCATTTGATGATCGCTGATGATGAGAGTACGTAAGTGTGAGAGTGGAGATTTCGAACCTTCCAATTAGGTTGATTGTGATTATTCTGACCCACCTACTCACGGTAGACACTGTACCATTAGACCAAAAAAAAAAAAAAAATACAAATAAACCTAGATACAAAAAAAAAAAAAAAATCACAAAACAAAACATAATCTTGCTATATTTTTATATTTTGTTATTAATTTTGTGATCACAAGATGCAGGAATTAACAAGATAACGTAACCATTAAGAATAAGTATTCACTTTGATTGTAGACGTCTTAACTCTAACAAAAAAGTACAAAATATTTTTTCAAAATTAGATTTACAGGGGAACTATTATCAAGTGTGTATCATTGAAGGAGACGAGCAAAAAAAAGCCTACGTGGCAAACAAGCAATCTTATGAATAAAGAGAGTTAGATGATTTGTTATACCTTTTATTTTAAATTTATTATGTCCTATTTTGTACATTCACATTAACATGATGTGATTCTTTAATGATATTTGGAGAGAAAAATAAATAAAATAAAATAATTATCAGTGATAAGACAAAACAAAATTATATATATATTGAGATATAATTCTATCTTTATTACATTCCTAACAATGGTAACCTATCATTCAAAACAGACTTTATCTTTGTTTCTTCTACTATGATTTATTATTTTGAGTTTTATTTAAAGTAACAAACTTTAGAATTGCGAGTCAACAAAATGCATATGAGATTATAGCAATACGCATTTAAACATCAAAAAAATTCTCAATATTTATAAAATATAAAGGTTGTTGAATAAGGTGGGTTGATTTAACAAGTAAGAAAATTAAATTCTTTAGTTTAAACTAAACTCACAAGGTCTAGTCTGGAGGACTAAATAGTGTCGTAATAATATTTTTAATTAAAAATTTAGGTTTATCTGCTGCACTTGAAGCATAGTTCTAAATCGCGGATGTCGAATGAATTCACGTTGTCGCGATTATAGTATATATTCGACGGTAGTATCGTATGTATGTATATCGGGAATTGTCAGTTATTCTTGCGAAATTTCAAAAATCATTAGCAATTCATCTAAAACTCAATTTTATGCATTTTTTGACTCTTTTAGCTTTAATTTATCACATTTTAATCAAAATTTTGATATGTAGAGGCACTTTCTTGACTCATTTTCAACTAAATGATATGTATTTATTTTAATCTCAACATTTTATTTGGCATATATGTTAAATTTTTAATATAAAATTGATGTGGAAATATTTTTTTACTTATTTTCAACAATGAAATACTTCCACATGCACAACAAATTAATAAGAGAAAGAGGAGCATATGTATATTGAGCATATGTCCAATAAAAATCTAACAAATTAAATCTCTTTAAATAATATATATAAAAATATATATATTGAGCATATGTCCATTTAAAATATATATAAAATATTTTATATATAAAAATATTATATTCTATGGTGATAATATATATATATATATATATAAAATTATGGGAGACAACCTGCTCTGAATGAATTGTAAAATTATGAATTCAATAATATATATAAAAAGTTATGTACATTTAAACAAATGACCACGGGGAAAAAAAATATTATAAACAAAGCGAACCAAACACAACTTAAAAAGACTTCTTGAGTCAAAATAAAAAAAGCAGCATCATATTATGGTGAGAGAACAAAGCGAGCATGATAAGTGAGAGAACAAACCTTGATCGAAGAAGCTTGAAATCGATGATGGATTTGGGTTCGATTCGATGCAACACTTTACAAGATCGATGCCCCTAGGAGATGGATTTGGGTTTGATTGAGAAGTTGGGTTTGGCCGATTGAGTTTTTCTTCAGAGGTTTGTAACACATTTATGGTGAGTCTGTGTATGTATTATTGTTTTTGCAATTGTTTGTATGCTTTTCTCAATTGTTTCTGGTCTTAAGGATACCATGCTTTGCTTTTGCCATTAGCGCTCATATATACACAAGACAAATGCTTTTTCATTTTTTTTTAACGGCATGTATCGGAAGAGTAAAGAAAACGCGGATTTCGATTCATTCACGTGAACGAAAGGAATTTCACAGAGAATTAATGGAATTTTCATCGCGATTATCCGGTGTCCTCCCATTTTCTCACGGTCTTAGATATTCGAACCTTGACTTGAAGTATCTCATGCTCAAAACTAAGACATTTCAATACAAGCTAGATAGGGATAAGTGTGAGGGTTGCTAACCCTAACCCTAATTTATTTTTACCCTTATCCCTAACTCTCTAACTCTAATTTTCCAAACCCTTACCTTACTTCTATCACCTCCGACAATACTCTCTTCTTTTCTCATCACCGCATTACTACCATCACCGTCCACTACCCACCGCTGCTACCATTATTGTTGAAACCCTAACCCTAGATCTTGCGCCGTCTTTCAACTCAACATCATCAGGAGAGAGTATATGTGAGAGAGAGAGTCATGAAGAAGAAGATGAAGAGAGAGAGTTAAATTGGTTACAATCGGGTGTCATCATGGCTAAGGCATTGCTTGTGATGGGATTTGTCCTTTGTTTGAGATATCGCAATGAGCTTCGATATCGATTAATGAGTTATGATTTGAGTTCATGACCCTATGATCCAATTGGGGCTTGGTGTAAATCGAAATGAGAAGTTGTGGGGCTTGAAAATGAAGATGATGATGGAGGGAGATCGAGCGAGAGAGAGATAAAGAGATAGAACCCTAGAAGGAGAGAGATAGAGAGAGAGAAGGTAAGAGATGGTTTAGGGTTTTGCAGGTGAAGAAGAAGAAGAAGAGGTACAGATGGAGAAGAGGGTGATTGGAGCAAGGAAGAGAGCTGTCGAAGAAAGAGAGATGGAAAAGAGTGAGGGGTAAGAAAATGAGTGGTAAAGTTGGAAATGTGGTGGTGTTAAGAAAAATAGATAAAATATAATTTTGGATGATGGGAGTTTAAAGACAGCGAATTAGAATTTGTTTTTCTTTCTTTTTTATTTATTTTTTCTTTTTTTCACACTGGACTTTTTAAAATTGAAATAGTAACACAACTTATAAAGAAAAGTGACAAAAAAATAAAAAATAAAAAATAAAAAATAAAAAACAAAAATGAAAAGAAGTTGTGACGGTGAGAGAGCAAATATATACTCCCTATAATTCTATCTTTATTACATTCCCAACAATGGTAAGCTGTCATGTAAAATTGACTATACCTTTATTTTTTTAACTATGGTTTATTATTTTGAATTTTATTGAAAGTAATAAATTTTAGAATTGTGAGCCAATAAAATCATATGAGATTATGGCAATGCACATTTAAAACATCAAAAAAGTTCTCTATTTTTATAAAATGTAAAGATTAGTAAAATAAAGAAAATAAAGTTTTATATTTAGAGTTTGTTTGGCATTCTTTAAATAAATATATTTATTTAGATCATATCAATTCTTTACTTTTTTTTTAACTCTTTTTTCATAAAAGATAAAAAAAAAATATTTTTTTAAATCATTATCCCAAATAATTAAACTCCGAAGCACAAAATAATGTTTTTAATCAAAGATTTAAATTTATTTATTGCAATTGAACTATCTCATACTCAAATCAAAGACACTTGAATGCAAACCAGATAGGGATAAGCCTATCTCTAAAATAAATAGCAACAGATTAGAATTTGTCTTTCTCTCCCTTTTCTAAAATTAAAATAGTAACAACTTATGGAGAAAAAAAAAGTAGACAAAAGACAAAAACAAAAAGAAGTTGTAAGAGTGAGACAGCAAAAAAATATATATATATATTATAATTACGGCTTTATTTATTTATTTATAGCTTTGTTCCGGAAATCCTGATTATATATGCAAATAAATTAAATAGATGATGGATGGGTTTTAAATCGCGATTTCTCTCACTCTCTCGCTTTGCTTTGCATTGGGATTCTGATTTCCCATGTTTGATTCTGCCAAATTTCAACATCTCCCTCCCGGATCTTCCCTCATTTCCATGTATGTATGTATGTAGGTATGCTTCTCTCTCTCTCTCTCTCTCCTGTCACGCTTCGGTTTCTTTAGCAGAGCCGCAGAGCGTGTGGGTCTACAACTACGTCTATATCTATATATATGTATCAGTGTATCTCTCTCTGACTGAACTCTTCTCATTCTCTTTTCTTATCGTTTTCTCGCCGTAGATTTCTCTCTCTCTCTCTCTCCGGAGCTAATCTACAGATCCGTGTGCAGTGTGATTTCGACTGTTAGATGCTGAGACTTTGATTGAGCTTTTGATTTGGTCCGCCATTGGAGTGTGAAAAAAGAAAGAACCTTCAGCTTCGATGGGGCAGTGCTATGGTAAGACCATTCCTACTACTAGCGACAACGACGCTTCCACCACCATCACCGCCGATCGCCCGTCCCAGACTCCCGGTAGGTCTTCGGCTAACAACGGCGCCGTGAAGAACACGCCAGCTCGATCCTCGGCGACCAGTCCGTGGCCGAGTCCGTATCCTCACGGCGGCGCCAGCCCACTCCCGGTGGGAGTGTCGCCGTCGCCGGCGAGGTCGACTCCTAGGAAGTTCTTCAAGAGGCCGTTCCCGCCTCCGTCGCCGGCGCAGCACATCAAGGCCTCTCTGGCGAGGCGATTTGGGTATGCGAGGCCCAGGGAAGGCCCGATCCCTGAAGATGTTGCGGCGGCGGAGCCTGATCAGTCACTGGATAAGAACTTCGGTTACAATAAGAATTTCGGTGCTAAGTATGAATTGGGGAAGGAGGTGGGACGAGGGCATTTTGGTCATACATGCCAAGCAAGAGGCAAAAAGGGAGACCTCAGAGACCTACCTCTTGCTGTCAAAATCATCGCTAAAGCTAAGGTTCCATCTTCTCAATTATATCCTGATTTTAATCACTTTTTGCAGTAAATTTGGAGTTGCATTGTTAGGTTTTCTAGCTAATTTTGCAGTTATCTTTGTTTTTGTTCGGGAAATTTGGCTTGTCTTGAATCTTCCTTCCAAAGTGTAGATTTTTTATTTATATTATTTTTTTAATGTGGCAGGGATGTGCCTTTTACAACTCCAAAATCAATATATGCTATGATGGTACCTGATAGCCTTCTAAATTCTAATACATCAGACTCCAAAATCCGCATTCATTTCTGTTTATAATATGTATATGTAACAGAACTTGTCATTAGATAATGTCTTCATTTCTAATTGTTGTTTTTTTTTAAAAATTATTTTTTAAAATTATTTTATTTTCTTTATTAGCATTTTTGTATAACAATTTTGATATAAAAAATTAGACTGGTGAGCAGCCAATGACCAATTGATTCAACAAATCTACGAGGAAATTTTGAAAGAAAAAAAGAAAAGAGAACCTAAGCTAATCCACTGAGAATAAATTTTTATCTATCTCAGCTATGCAACAATTAGAGAACTTAAAATCAGTGATAAATGGTTGACAACTCATTGTTATAAACATAGGCACACATATAGATGCAAACCATGCATAAATTTCATATTTGTAGGATTTTCTTCTTTGTTAATTTTATTCGTAAAATGTGCAAGTTCCACCCTTAACAACTCTGATCTCCTTTGATTCAATCAATTGAATCAAAGATTTTTTTCCTGCCAAATATTTTTTTACCATAAATTTTGAGTTCTTATGCTCTTTTAGAGCCTTCAGTGCTTCCTATGTTAAAGCAATATGCCCCTTTTTAAAAGAGTCACCGAAATGTCATTTAAACTACTTGTTTCCCACAAAGAAAATTGTGTCTTGTAGCTTACTTGGTTTCTGGAAGGAGGATAGGATACGTGATAAGGTATAACTAATTATAAGTCTACATCAAGATTTAGCCTTTTGTAGGAAAACTTGCATGGTGAAAAGTGTCGGTTAAGAATATTTGTTATCTGACATGAAAAGGCTCATAACTTCAGAATGCAATGTAATTATGACATTGTCATTACGTCGGAATTTCAAAGTAGTTAAAGCAACAAGTATTTAAAGTATGTGTGTCATTTGTCATTTAATTGCATGTTGGACATAATAAAGCTAACTTAGTTTGTCGTTTATGTATTTAAAGTTCGTCATGGGAAATAAAATCAGTCATTATTTCACTTGTTTAAAATTGTTCCTTTTATTTATGTTTTTTGAAACCTTGTAACAACACGTGTATCTGTTTGCGGGGGGTAGGGGGGAGAGATTGTTGGAGGGGTTTGCTTGCCAGATAAGCATACAATGGAATCGATCCGGACATAACATAATTTACTGTGTACATTGTTGTTATAGTTGGTTTCTGACTTGCCTGTTTGCAACATAATGGAGACAATGAGAAGGGTTGAGATGCACCCGTATTTGACACTTGAGACTCAAGTAAACTCAATTCTACTCAATGAGACTTAATTTCAGTTACTTGGAATTAGACGTTAGTTACATGAATCCATTTTCTCCATTTGGCTATATTTAAACCATATCTTTAGTAAAGTTGAAGTCAATTGTGTCTTTTCTTAATTCTTCAATCCATTACTTTCTTGGCATTCCCTGTACCCATTTGGTACCTTCCACCTAATATGATCACTCTTCCTTGCCGACACATTTAATTGCTCTATCATGTACTTGGCTAAATCATCTCAAGCAACTTTCTCTCCTTTTGTTTTCAATAGTGCCACTTTTAACCAATATTTTAAATATAGGCCGTTACGTATCGTATTGGACGTTACGTATAAAAAGTTTGGACTTCCGATACAGTTATTCATAAATACATCGGCTGCTATTGTCCAATATTGGTCAATATATGACCATATCTCCGATTCTACACATATCCCGATATCATTGTTAAATCCATGCCTTTAACTTCACAGGAATATATTCCATTCATGTTTTATCTATTCTTGTATCACCACTTGTCCATTTCAATATTTTCATTTAGCTAAATGCCCCAACTAGAGTATTTTAGGATTTAAGTCTTAATCTGGCCATCTACCTACCAAAATCCTCCTTTATTGGGGTTTAGATCACTAGGTAATATATATTTCATTTAGGACAATGTAGGTGGAGTTACACTCATTGCTTATGCAACATAATAAATCAAACTCGTTATTTATTTTTATTTTTTACTTTTAAGGTTCAGACTCAGTAGCTAGACATCTCAGTTTTCAGGCCTATTTGATGGATATGGCTTAAAGGCGTTCCCATGCATTTATAGAGATTAATCTTGACACAAATTAGTTGGGGATACTGGCAGCATAGCCAAATATTCAATAAAGTAAAAACCATGTGTGCTTTATCAGGAGAATCAATATTAATAGTTGTTCCTCCAAATATTCACCTTGGGGGTAATAGTTGATCGACTTATTTGGTAGGTTTATGTCACATGTAACATGCCATACACTCTGTATTACATTTTTATCATCCAATCAATAATTAAGCAAACATTCTCAATGTTTTGTCAAGTGTAATCAAAGTGAAAATATGGATGAGAGTACCTACCTTAAATGGAAGTTTTTTTTTTTGCTGACAAGCACAAACATGATAATAATGAAGAAAGCATTAGTTTCACACTTAAGTTTACATATTGAAAATCCATCAAGACTTTTTGCTTTCATACAGAATTTGGCATCATTTTAGTCGTAATGGTTAAGTTGCCAAGCTCCCACGTCTTTTGGATGAAGCACTGATAGAATGTCAATTTGCCTCCTATGTTTTCAGTAATATCATCAACGGTTATATGATTGAACTTATGTCTTCTTTCCTAGAGATGAATTGATTTTTAAGCTAGAAGGAGGAAAGGAATTCGTTACCACTAAGCCTTGTCTCAATCAGTTGGGGTCAGCTATATGAATTCTTGTTCTCCATTCTGCTTTTGTCAAGAACTATATAATAATTATTCAGTTAGATTAATTCTTTGTTACAACTTACTGGAAATAAACAGAAATTCTTTGAAATTTTCAAATTCAAGTTTGAGGGGGGGTCCACTAACCTTGACATTTGCTTTACCTTGTTATGTGTTAATGAGCAGTATATATGTATCTGATCAAGCTTTGTTTGGCAGATGACTACAGCTATATCCATTGAAGACGTTCGTAGAGAAGTAAAAATATTGAAGGCTCTATCGGGGCATATACATCTAGTCAGATTCTATGATGCTTGTGAGGATGCCAACAACGTGTACATAGTCATGGAGTATGTCCTTTCTTGCCTCTATTCATGATCTTATGGAACTTATTTCTTGAACTAATTCATTTTCTTTTGTTCTATGTTTATGTTGTGTACATTTAAAAAAAAAAAAAAAATTATTACTGAAAAGGTACTAAAAAGGTTTAACCCTTGTACAAAACAAAGAGTTTGTAATGTATACGTATCGACAATTTATCAAATCTTTCTTTTTTTCTGTGTCAAAAAAAAAAAAAAAATGCTTTTGAATAAGCATGAGTAACTAAACGAAATTAAGCAGTCCCATAAGACCTCAAACCTTTTAGGATATTCCTTTTCTTCATTCTCTTCTTCCATGTATTCCATTAATAATCAATGATTTATTATTGATAGATGTCTGTTTCACTCTTCCTGAAAATATTGGAATTACTTGCTACAATTAGTTATGTTGATGTTTGTCTATGAGTTAGTGCTCAAAAGTTTTTATTTAGAGTTCCACATCAATTTTTTTGACTTCATTCTTGGATTTTTTTTTTTTGGGGATCTGACAAAGCTTTTGTTTGGTTATCAGATTGTGTGAAGGTGGAGAACTACTCGACAGAATATTGTCAAGGTAATAAGGAACATTCTTTTGATAATTATTTTATTCTTGGTAGGTCTGATTTGAATTTATTATATACTTTTCCTTGGCTACAGAGGTGGTAGATACACAGAAGAGGATGCAAAACTCATTATTGTGCAAATTTTAAGTGTTGTTGCATTTTGTCATCTTCAAGGTGTTGTGCATCGTGACTTAAAGCCTGAGGTTATTGCTTCTTGAACTTGACGTCTTTGTATTTTGCATTATTGGGACACATAATTTTATTTATTTATTTATTTATTTTTAGCTTTCCAAGTAAAAAAACTTATTTTCTGTTGCATTTTTAGTAAACATTCCCCATTGTCGATATATTTTTATGTAATTAATGCCTTTCTAATTGCTTGCATTACAGAATTTCCTTTTCTCCTCTAGAAACGAAGATGCTAATATGAAGCTTATTGATTTTGGCCTTTCTGATTTCATCAGACCAGGTAATAGACACAGTTCATCCTAAGTTTGTTCATTATCTTAATAGATATCCGTATGAATTCTCAGTTATCAATCCTACACTAATGTAATTTTAACCTCATTACATATGGGTTACATAGACTAGGGTATGAGTTTCGGGTGTAGGTGCTTGTCCAATTGTTTCACCTCCTTAAACCCTAAGTCTTAGAACATATATACAAAAATTGGGTACAAGTATGGGTACTTGGACACGTCTTAATGATTTTTATATATTGCATATTGTATAATATAATAATACTAATATAAGATGTTGTAAATTATTTAGGTATGTATTTGAAATTAAATGGATTTAGGGGAAAAGGGGGGATTTATATAGTGTTGGTGTTTTATTTCCATCTAGTACTGCTTTACAATAAAGTTATTCTGCCTAACATTCACTGGCCTAATCAAGTTCCTAATCAAGTTGAGTTTGATATTTCTCGTGTCACGGTTGCCTTGTTTAGCCAGTTTATGTGATTAAATGAGCTAGCAATTCAATTAAACGGTGCCTTGTCTTTTACAATTATCTTTTACAATTCAATTAAACGGTGCCTTGTCTTTTAGCAATTCAATTCACGGTTGCCTTGTCTTTTACAATTATCTGGCTTGTTTATGAACTATTCCTAAGCCTAATTCTCAATAAAATGCATGTTTTGTATGTGTGCCTAATTGGACTGGGATTGGGATAGTAACAGTTTATCTCAATTATAAAATCAGTAGAATTTAGGTCAAGCTTGGCTCATTTGATCGAGTGAAAAGGCCCAAGCAAGCCTCTTTCAAGCTGAGTTCGATCCTTTGACAAACAGCTTGGTTTGTTAAACAGCACTAAGGATGGGAGTTTTGAGGCTGCATCTGGGGTTTTGGAGTCTAGAAGGTAATAAATCCATTAAAATGGGTTCATGCCACATGGGGTTTTAGATCAACTTACCTTCTTTTTTTTTATGCAAACTTCCATGTTATTTGCTAGAAGTGTTCCCATGGACTTGTGTCAGTGGGTAGATATTTGTTATGGATATGCAATGGTTATATTTTCATTGGACCGAACACTGAAAAACAAAAGTTGTGATATATGATGCTATAAAGAATAGTTAATATCAGCAGAGTTTAGCATTGAATTCATAAGATGTTTCTTTTTTTATGACTGTTTATGCAGATGAAAGACTAAATGATATTGTTGGAAGTGCATATTATGTGGCACCAGAAGTCCTCCACAGATCTTATAGTCTTGAAGCAGATATTTGGAGTATTGGTGTTATTACTTACATCTTGTTATGTGGAAGCAGACCATTCTGGGCGAGAACCGAATCAGGGATTTTTCGTTCAGTACTAAGAGCTGACCCTAACTTTGATGATTTACCTTGGCCTTATATGTCAGCAGAAGCGAAAGATTTTGTGAAAAGGCTTTTAAACAAGGATTACAGGAAAAGGATGACTGCTGCTCAAGCTCTGAGTAAGTTGCGAATTCTAGTTATTGTTTTGTTGAAACTTGAAATAATTTGATTTTCCATACACTAATGAAGCAAATAAAAATGCTTTTGGAGCAGTCCTTTCCCTTAAATGGTCGATGCATAATGGTGACCTCACTTTCTGTTAGCTATTAATGATGTAATGCATATTTCTTGTTTATTTAATTTATAGACTAATGCCCTGTATTGTCAATGCAGCTCATCCATGGTTGCGGAGTGAAAATCATCCTGTTCCTTTAGATATATTGATGTATAAGTTAGTCAAGTCATACCTTCATGCTTCACCTTTCAAACGTGCAGCCCTAAAGGTACTGTCTTGTCATCTTGTATAGCTGCATTATTATTATTATTTTGTGATTAATTTTACTAGAAACAAGGTGTTGGGTATTATTAGATTATTCCCCTTTGGCCATGGTTATTCTTGATTGCTTTCGGCGTACTGTTTGTATTATGTTGCATATTATGTTTGTCACAACGAATTTTGTCTCTAAAGCATTTGTAACATTGGGCTTTGTGTTTGCTAAGTCTCTCCCTCCAACACAAATTGTTCCAGCACTAGGAACAGGAATGGGAATGTGACACATCACCTGCTCTAAAATGCAATATGAAAGGGGGTAGACTTGTATATATTGAACTATTAGAATTTAAGGTACTTCTGAATTGGGAGCAATTAATAGTTTGATATAAAATGCATACAGGTCTACTCTTATCAATATATAATACAGACAGGCTTACTATTTTTCAAATTAATCATGTAGAAATAAATTTGTAGGAGCATTGGAACATTCTTTACCTAATAAAAGCCCAGGATATGACGACCTACAAGGCAAATGGTCTACTATCATGGCATATATCCGGCAAATTTAGTTATCAGCAAACTAGCCCTAAAATTCAACATTTTTACTTTAAATAGTCATGAACAAGATTCAAATTGAATCCAAAAATTTACTAAATAAGATTTGAATCAGATCTGCTCAGTTTCTTATCACCATGTTCTTCATTTGGTATGTCAACATGCAAAATGTTTTGATTAATTGTGTTTCTAACTCAATGAGGGTCTTGCGTTTCTTTAATGGGAGAACCAGTATCCCAATTGTTGATCACGATCACGTCTGCTGTTCGTCTGGAATGGATATTCTTAATAGCTTAGTACTCATTATTACATAAATAACAATTCTCTGTTTCACTTTTGGCATCTTTGGTTGTCCATGAATTATGATCTCATTTAACTCGGTATTTGGATTGATTTTTTCCATAATCTTCTTAAGGAAGCTATGTTGAATATAGGAATCAAAATATTATGTTTGAATATTGAAATTAGAATAGGAATTATTTTGATTATAGGAATTTTTGCCTTGTGTATATTGTTTGCTAAATTGTATCATGAATATATTATATATACATGGCCTCTACCTCAGTGATTGGTAAGCCAAATAATTATTTCTATTCTTTTTGGTATTAGAGCTTGGTTAGGCTTGTAATTGGTGTGCCGTTTGTCCGGCTACTGTATGTTGTGGTCTAAAGGGGTGTGTTGGAATGTCTCACATCGCTTGGAGTTGCCTTATCTGTGTTAGTTGTAAGGCTCTAGTTTCCCTCTCTTTAATACTTGGGTTTAAGGAGAAATGTAGGTTGGGCTTTTTAATTTAGTATCAGAGCCTCCCTAGCCTTCTCTCTCTCAACCTCCCATCACCACTGACTGCCTTCTTTCTTCTCTCTTCTCTCTAGCCTCCAATAGCCTTTTCTAACTCATTTTCTCCCTCCAATAGCCTCAGCCCAGCCTCAACCCAGCCTCTGCAGCCTTTCTCCTTCCTTGTCTTCACCTTGGCGGGCCTTCTTTATCCCTGTCGAGGCTCTGGTTGCTGCCGACCAGACCTGGTTCTGGTCTTACATGCTTCGGCTACCTCTTTAGGTGGTATGTGGTTGTTTTTTCCCCCTCTTGGGGTGATTGGACTGATATATTTAATCCTTTTGTCTGTCCTTTTATTCTTTTGGGCTACTTGGTTTATTCGGTAAAATTTATTTGGATAAGTTATTGAGTTTTTTTTCGGGCTTCTTATTTTTTCTTGGACTATGTTGCTATCTTTGTGAGTTTTTTAGCCCCTTTTCTCCCCCATCATGACTAATCCATCCTTTGCTGATATACCCACCAAGCCTATCCCAATTAGTTTTGATTTTTCTCTTTCTCATCACACTCCTATTCATCGTATTACGAGTGTGGTGTTGAATAGGAAAATTTTTGCTGCTTGGAGCCGCTCCCTTAAACTCTATTTAGGGGGCAAGGGAAAAGCTCATTGGCTTTTAACTTCCAGTACCTAGCTTGCTGCAACAGATCCTACGCGTGCACAATGGGATATTGATAACTGTATTATTTTGGGATGGATGTTCAACTCTATGGAAGATCATATTTATCACATGTTTTTTTATTGCGATGCAGTTTTCGTTCTATGGCATGCCTTGTCACATATGTATGCTTATGCTCATAATGATGCTCGCATCTTTGAGCTCTATCAGGATATTGCTTGTGCTGCTCAGTCTGCCTTGGGTCTGCCTTGGGTCTTTCTATGTCAGAATTCTTTGGATACCTTCAAGCCCGTTGGGAAGAATTGGCTCAATATGAGCCCTTAACTGAGTTACCAGCAGATGATGCCTCTCTTGTGTCTAAACGCCTTGCTCGCCAACATACTCACTAGTTTCTGATGGGTTTAAACTCTGAGTTTGAATCTCTTCGAATTTAGATTTTAAACACATCACCCGTTCCCTCTCTCTGTGAGGCCTTTGCCACCATTGATAGTGATAAGCGTTGTAGGTGTCTATTTCATCCGAATCCTTCTCCTTCGTCTCCAGTTTCATCTAATCAGATGGCTCTTGCTGCAAAGTCTAGTTCTCGGGGTTCTACTGGTCTAGTTACTTGTCATTATTGTGGCGTTTCTGGTCATGTTAAGGCTTGTTGCTTCAAACTTCATCATGAGTTGAGGCAACATTCCTCTCGCCCTTGTGGTGCTGGCACCTCTCGCACTGCGACTCTAGTTGATTCTGCTACTCTTGCTCCTGGGTCTTCTTATCTCCCCAATTTACAGGAGTTACAGACTCAGATTGGTTAGCTTTAGGCTCAGCTTGGATCTCTTATTGCCAGTTCTCATGGCCCATCATCTACCACTGTTGCCACCCTTGCAACAGGTACTTCTACTACTTTTTATGTTCGTTTTGCTAGTCCCTCATGGGTTTTGGATTCTAGGGCTAATGATCATATAACGGGTGAGTTTTCTTTTCTTTCTTCGCCAGTCCCTACTACTATTGCCCAATTTGTATGTCTCGCTGATGGTTCGTTATCCTCTATTTGTCACAAGGGTGTAGTGTCTTTATCCTCCTACCATTACTTTATCATCTGTTTTACATGTTTCGAATTTTGCATATTATCTCTTATCCGTTAGTCGTCTTGCTAAACAATTTAATTGTACTGTCATCTTCTTACCCTCTTCTTGCCTTTTACAGGACCTGAGTTCGAAGAGGATTTTTGGTAAGGGCTATGAGCTTGATGGACTGTACTACTTTGGGGATCTACCAGACGAGTCTTCCTCTTCTTCCGTAGCTAGTTTTTAGGCCTCTGTTTTGACTGCTTTCATGTCTTGTGTTTTTGGTATTTAGACTTTAGAATTATGGCACGCTCGTATAGGTCATGTTAATTTTCAGTATTTATGTCAACTTTTTCCTTAATTTAATAAAATTTGCAAAAGTTCTGAGTTTCATTGTGTGGTTTTTGAGTTGTCTAAGCATACTTGTACTGGCTATATCCCTCATATGACTCATGCTCCTAGTGTTTTTGATCTTATATATTCTGATGTTTGGGGCCATTCCCCTATCATCGCTTTTTCTGGTCATAGATATTATGTGACTTTTATTGATGATCACATTAAGAGCACTTGGGTTTATCTACTTCGTCGTAAATCTGACGTCTTTTTCATTTTTGTCCAATTTTTACAGATGGTTAAAACTCAGTTTCATACAGTTGTTAGGACTATCCGTTCTGATAATGGTGGAGAATAAATTTATAATGTAGTTCATTCTCATCTTAATCAAATCGGTATTCTTCAACAACTTACTTGTTCTTGGACCTCTGAACAAAATGGTGTTGTTGGATGTAAAAACCGTCCCAAGTCTTATTGGTATATGGCTGTCCTTATTGTTGTTTACCTCATTAATGGAACCCCTAGTCGTGTGTTGCATGGTCTCACTTCGTTTCATATCCTTATGGCCACTACCACTTTGTTTCCACTCTTACCTTGTGTCTTTGGGTGTAGCTGTTTTGATCAAAATTAGAGTCCCACTCGCATAAAGTTAGATGACAAATCTATTCGTTGTATTTTCTTAGGGTATTCTTCCATGTTCAAAGGGTATAGGTGTTATGACCCTGTGTCTCGTCACTTTCACAACACTTTGGATGTTACGTTTTGTGAGGATCTTTCTTTCTTTGGTACTAACCATTCTTTGCAAGCTTTTCGTCCTGGTACTTCCACTGTTCGTTCGGTAACCATTTGGGATGAGGTTAAGAATGAGGTTGTCCCCATTCCTTCTTCTCAACCTTCGCCTTCTCCCCCATTACAAGTATACTCTCGTCACCCATGCCCTCAGCCTCTCCTGCCACCTCCCCGATCTTTGGGTCAGGTAACTCCATAATCCACATCGGGATCGACATCCTCCAAATTGTTTAAGTTATTTGAGTAGTACTAATCATCCTATTTTCCAATATCTTTCCTATGATAGGGTTGCCCCTTCTTACCATTCTTTTCTTGACAAGTTTGAGTCAGAGTCCATTTCTTGTTCTGTGTCTGAGGCCTTTTAGAATCCCAAATGGGTAGCGGTTATGCAGACTGAGATGGAAGCCTTAGAACAGAATCACACTTGGGATCTTATACCTTTACCAGTGTTGTTAAAGGCGCGCCTAGGCGCAAGGCGCAGCGAGGCTCAACCTGCTTGGCCTTTCGGCGAGAGGCTGCGAAGCGTTGAAGAAGTCGCCTTAGGTGCGGAAGCGGCGATAGGCGCGCGCCTAGGCCGATGTTTACTAATCTTTAATCTTTGGCCCTAATCAAGGTCTCTTCGCTCTCCATCTCTCTTCGATTCGATTCGACTTGACTTGGGCGGGGACGACCCGATTGCGACTTCAACTTACGTGCACTACACTCTCTCTCTCTCTTTTCTTGACTTCGATCATCATCTCGCCTCCTTCGACTTTGATCATTTTTTTCATTTTTTTCTTTTTTTTCTTCTTCTTCTTCATGATCATCTTTTTTTTTTTTTTTTTCAATTTTTTTTGCTTTTGAGTCTCTGTTAAAACAAAAAAAAAAAAAAATACAAAATAAAACAAAACATTTATGCCTTTGTCAATTAAATATTTTAACAAAATAAATATTTTTTTAAATAAATACAAAAAAAATATTTTTTTAAATAAATACAAAATAAATATTTTTTTAAATAAATACAAAATAAATATTTTTTAAATAAATACAAAATAAATAAATACAAAATAAATATTTTTTTTCTCAATTATTTTTTTTCTCAATTATTTATGCCTTTGTACTTTGTTAAAGAAATACAAAATAATTGACATTACATATTATTAATTTTTAAATTGTATTAGTTCATTTTCCATTACATTATGCCTGTACATTTACTTACATTATTGTATTACATTATTTTCTTTATTATTTATTTCTTTTTTTTTATTTTTTTTATATTATTACATTATTATTTTATTTTGTATTACATTAATTTTTTTTAATTACATTGTATTAATTAATTTTCCATTACATTACACAATTAATTAATACATTATGCATTACATTTTGTATTAATTAATTTTCCATTACATTACACAATTAATTAATACATTATGATTAGTCTATGTTAATTTTTTTTTTTTACCTAGATTTTACTTATAAATTTCAACTTCAATACTTACCGCCTTAGGCCTTTCTTCAATAGCGCCCAGTACTTAAAAGCGACCTTTACCTTTCGGGGAAAGCACGGTTGGTTGCAAATGGTTGTTTACTATAAAGTACTTTGCTGATGGCTCAGTTGACCGTTGCAAAACTCATTTGGTGGCCAAAGGTTTCACACAGATTTCTGACAAGGATTTTGGTGCCACTTTTGCCCCTGTCGCAAAACTTACCTCTGTACGTTTATCACCCTTGCAGTATCTCATTTTTGGCCTCTTCACCAGCTTGATGTCAAGAATGCATTTCTCTATGGGAATCTTCTTGAGACGATTTGCATGGCTCCTCCACCTGGTTTTCGGGTTGAGGAGAAGTATTCGGGGAAAGTGTGCGGGTTACGCAACTCCTTGTATGGTCTGAAATAGTCTCCACGAGTATGGTTTGGTCGTTTTAGCTTTGTTATTATATCTATAGGCTTTGTTCAGTGCCACTCCGATCACACTTGTTTCATTCGTCGGAATTCTGTAGTATAATCTTGTTAGTTTATGTAGATGATATTATTCTCACAGGTGATGACTTTGTCGGCATTGGTCAAGTAAAGAAGAACTTGGGCCAAACTTTTGATATTATGGATCTGAGATGTCTCAAATATTTTCTGGGAATTGAGGTGGCTCGCTCAAGGGAGGGGATCTCCTTGTCTCAAAGAAAGTACACCCTTGACTTGTTTCAGGATATTGGTATGTTAGTGTAAACCTGCTTCTACTCATCCTAATGTCAAACTCACATCGGAGTCTGGTGAGTTGTTGGATGATCTAAGCATGTATTAGCGTCTTGTTGGGTGCTTTATATATTTGACCAACACTAGCCCTGACTTGACAATTGTAGTTAGTGTTGTAAGTCAGTTTATGTATGCACCTCGTAAAGAGCGCCTTGACGCGATTCATCACATTTTGAGGTATTTGAAGACTTCTTCTAGCTTGGGATTATTCTTTACCATTGGCCTCCAATCTGGGCTCTCTTGTTTCACTGATGTCGACTATGCAGGATCTAAGATTGATTGGCGTTCCACTTCTAGCTTCTGTACTTTCTATGCTAATTATCTTATCTCATGGAAAAGTAAGAAGCAGACAGTTGTTTCTAGGTCTTCTGCAGAGACTGAGTATCAGGCTATGGCACATGGGACATGTGAGATTCTTTGGATTCGCTCTATCCTGGCAGATTTGGGTTTTGAGGAGACTGTTCCTTCCTCGTTATTTTGTGATAACAAATCTGCTTTTATGTTATCCTTTGATTCTGTACTTCATGAGCGTACCTAGTATATCGAAGTTGACATACATTTCATGTGAGAAAAGGTTCGGATTGGTATTGTGCGTCCATCCTTTGTCTCTTCTTCTCAGTAGTTGGCAGATATGTTCACAAAACCTGTGAAACTAACTTTGCTCTCCAGTCTTCCATTGACAAGCTATGTTTGTTGAATATCTTCATGCCAGCTTGAGGGAGAGTGTTGAATATAGGAATCAAAATATTATGTTTGAATATGGAAATTAGAATAAAAATTAGAATATGAATTATTTTGATTATAGGAATTTTGCCTTGTATATATTGTTTCCTAAATTTTATCATGAATATATTATATATACATGGCCTTTAACTGATTGATTGGTAAGCCAAATAACTCTTTTCATTCTTTTAGCTATGCATGTACTTTATTGCATTTTGATTGTTGTCTTTGGTTTTCTTCACAAGATTTTTTCCATCTGTCTATGTTGGCCTCATTATACAAATATGCTTTATTCAAGGGGATGAATTTCTGCATTAAGAATAAGTTGAAATGATTTCATATCCATACCAAAAAAACCAAGACCAAACTAAGTCTTAAGTCCCATCAAATGGGGTCAGTTACATGAATCCTCTTTCTCCACGCGGCCCTATCAAAGGCCATTTTGTTAGTCAAATTAAGTATATCCATATTTCTATTTACAATGCTAACCAACGTTAATCTAAGTCTACCCTGTCCCCTAACATTTCCTTCTACCGTTACAACATTGCATCTCTCCACTACTGTCTCTGTTGGTCTCCGTTGAATATGACCAAACCATCTCAATTGATTCTCTCTCAACTTCTATCGGTGCCACTCCTATCCTACCCATTCCCGAATGCACTCATTCCTAATTCTATCTTGTCTAGTTTTGCCACACATCCACCTTAGCATTCTCATCTCAGCCACACTCATCTTATCTACATGTTATTTCTTGATTGCCCAACACTCCATCCCATACAACATAACTGGTCTAATAGCCGTTCTATGGAACTTATCTTCAAGTCTAGTGGGTATTCGTTTATTGCACAGTACCCTAGACTCACTTCTCCACTTACACCATCCCACCGTAATCCTATGGGCCACATCCGCATCAATCTCCCCTGCTATTGTGATAATCGACCCTAAATAACGAAAATGTTCACTCTTAAGGCAGTTCTTGGTTTTCAATCTTCACTTCTCTGCTTTCATTGTTATTGTTACTGTTACTAAATTTACACTCCATGTACTCTGTCTTAGTTTTGCTTATCCGGAATCCTTTAGATTCAAGAGCTTTTCTCTAAATTTTCAATTTTGTATTAACTCCTTCTTTAGTCTCATCCACTAGCATTATATCGTCTGCAAAAAGCATACACCATAGCACGTTATCCTGAATATTTCTCGTCAACTCATCCATGACTAAAGCAAAAAGATAAGGACTTAAGATAGATCCTTGGTGTAACCCTACAGTGACAGAAAATTCATTTGTCTCTCCAGCAGGTGATCACTTCAATTCATTTGTCTCTCCACTCTTTCATACATGTCCCTAATCACATCAATATAACCTTTTGTCACCCCTTGATGTTTAGCAAACTAAATTGTTATCCTTCATTTGTTTATGCAAATTTCAATGTATGCTTCTGAAATATAGGCTAGAATCTAGAATTTGTGGTCAGCAATTGAAAACCAGATGTTTCATTTCGGAAGGAATCGTATTTTAATTTTTAATGCTGGTTAGCTTTACGAACTTACATCTGTAAACTGAGTTTCGTTTGAGGATTGATTGTGTGACTCACATCATCAACCTTGTAATTTGTTTCACTGTTCTTCTTGTCAATCAACTAGTTGATTTATACATTTTGAACACCTTCATCTAGTGGCAGTGCAAGCAAATGTTTGAACCACTTTTTTTTTAAAAAAAAATTTGGAAAAAAGACTTGAATTTGGAAAATCTAATTTTGTGAATTGAAGTGATCGATTAAGGTTTCTGATCTGATTTATAGTTCTCATCATTGCTGTTTGCTTGCAGGCTCTTTCGAAAGCTTTAACAGTGAATGAGTTGGATTTTCTTAGAGCTCAATTTTTGCTCTTGGAACCTAATAAAGATGGATACATCTCTCTTGATAACTTCAAAATGGTTATTTACTTCTCTTTCTTATTATCTATGAAGTTAAGATGTGGTTTATCATTTCAGGGAATCCTTGCTTTATAGGAAAGATATTAAATGCTTTGTATTATCCATTTTCCTTTTGTCTATGGTTGAGATTTTGGTTAACGAAGAACTTAAACTAAATTTTCAGGCTCTTGTGAGAAATGCAACTGATGCAATGAACGAGTCAAGGGTTCCTGACATTCTTAATGCGGTAAGGCATATGAGATTATTATTTTTCAGTAGAAACCATTGATCAATGTGTTTGATTTATTTTAGAATTAGAACGTCTTTTGCTCATTTACATGCCTCAGTTACCCATAATGTAACTGTTTGCACTCTGCATTTGCTTTATGTCTTGCTATGACAGTGAATTTAAAGAGGATTTATCTTTAATCATAATAAATTACCTGCATTTAACTCCAAACTTGTGCGGTGCTTTCTCGCAACTTCTACTGCCTACCTTCCTTTCTTGCTGTTTTATGTCTAGTGAATTAAGACAATACAGCCTTTTAATGTCCTTTTGTTATATATTAACATCACAGTTTGTTAACACACACGCACACATGAGAGAGAGAGAGAGAGAGAGAGTGAGAGGGAGCATTATGGTTCCTGAATTTATGGCTCATATTGGTTTCAGATGGCACCACTTGCGTATAGAAAGATGGAGTTTGAAGAGTTTTGTGCAGCTGCAATTAGCACATATCAACTGGAGGCTGTTGAAGGGTGGGAGCAGATTGCATCAACGGCATTTGAGCATTTTGAGCAGGAGGGTAACCGAGTCATCTCAGTGGAGGATTTGGCTCGGGTATTTAAATCTGAAGCTTTAAGAACAATTTCTTAATTATTATTTTTCCTTTCAATGTTGAAAAGAGTCTTGGTCGATAGATTCTTCTATTGATGCAGGAATTGAACGTGGGGCCATCAGCTTATTCGCATATCAAAGACTGGATTCGGAGCTCTGATGGGAAGCTTAGTTTACTTGGGTATACCAAATTTTTGCATGGCCTGACGCTTCGGAGCTCAAATACAAGACAACAATAGGTTTTTTTAGCATTTGACAAATGATAGCAATTAGAATTCATGGCTTTCAAAGGATTTGGAGTTTTTTTTTTTTCCCCTTTAGTGGTGGGGGTTAGAAAAATGTGTACAAATGAATATAGTAGTTAAGTCAGCTGGGAGTTTGGTGAGGCAATTTTATGTTGGATTTTCTCCATGCTCATTCCCTCTGCATATTCCAAAGTTACTTGGGTTTGAGCGTAAAATTCGGAATTTTAATTTTGTTTTTTGGTTCCAAAGAAATTTATGAAATTTTTAGTTTTGTCTGGCTCAACCTCTGTTTATTTTAGAAATCAAAATGGTTTTAACTTCTATCTGCTCAGATTGTCTTGTGTTAATTCATATAGTTTATAATTCCACGACTGTAAAGTTAGCTGTTGGTGGTGGAATGTAAATGTTGTGTGTGAAGGATATGTAATGTGGCAGTGACAAGCGACACTGCTATCATCTTGGAAATATGAATGTAGCTTCCAACCGTGCCCTTGTTGGAGACCTTCCATATTTTGTCAAGTTTTAGCATATTATTTTTCTATGTTGGAGACCCTGATAATAAACAGTATTAGGCTCATTTTTTTAACGGGGTTTAAACTTCTTGGGACATTTGGTGATCGAGCATTCTTATCCTGTCTGTTCTGATTCACTTTCTCCGTGACGATGATATAGTTGTAGGCAGGTTATGGAATGCATATGTTGTGATAAATTTAGTGGTGCTAGGTAACGCACTGTTTTGTTTTGTTTTGTTTTTCAGGAATAGTGAGAGAGAGAATGATAATGTTTGTCCCGTTTTCTTTGCTATGTACATACATTTGTGTCATGGTGTATTCTTGCCACAAGTTCCAACACAAGAAAAAAGACAAAAATAAAAATTATTTAGAGAAAAGAACACAAGTTTTCTTTGGTTGTTTGCTTCTTCTGGTTTTTTTGCTGTTTTCGCCTATTATTGCGTTGCCTTATTTTTTTTTTTTTTTGGTTTTTTCATAGAGGACTAATTACTACTTGTTCTTATTAAATTTAGAGAGAATGTATTAAGTTTAATAAATTCAGTATAATTATATTGGACTCTTTAAAGTTTTAATTTACACGATACTTAGGCCTCGTTTGGAAACAGATTTTTATAGTAACTTTTTAACTTTTTGATTAAAATATGATGTAAAAAAAACTAATATGTTTGAGATGATTTTTTGACTTTTTATGAAAAGATGTGCAAAAAGTAAAGAAAAAATGGAATATTTGACTTTTTGGTATGGGTTGTTGGTTTTTTTGATTTTTTTAATGATTTTTTTTGACTTTTTGGTTAAAAAATCACTTGCCAAATGAGGCCTTAGTTTTCTTTTTATAAGTTATTAGTTAGTCATATTGTTGATAAAATGATGTCATTTCTTTATACTGAAATTTGTATTTCATCTTATTTACTTTTGTTTTATTATGTCATCTTTCGATCATTTTAATATTACTAAAAAAATATCGGTATAATTATACATGAGGAATGCATGTAATGATATATGATATACTTCCATTCATTTTGTATATAGAAATAAATCTTGAGATTGTGTCAAAAATCATGTCACTTGTAAATTTTAAAAATTAATTATAATTTAATAATTAAGAGTACATTCAAACATAAAATTTAATCAGAGGCATCAATGGCTTCACATTGGATGCGTTTTGAGATTTTTTTGACTTTGTCAAGGAAGCTCAGGGCTGCTAAAATTTTGTTTAGTTCAAATTTTTTGATGCATCAATGGCTCCATTGGATGGATCTAAAATTTTGTTTGGTTCAAATTTTTAAAATTTTTTTTTTTTCAAAATTACTTTCTCTTCTACACATTAATTAATCACTTTTTCTTTATTTTCTCTCATTCTCAATCATTTTTTCTCTCACACATATCTACTCAACTACAACAAAATATTAAATCATCCCAAATTCCAAAACTATTTTCAAAATATATAACCAAACAAATCAAAATTTTTTATAAACCCTCTTCCCAATTTTTTTTTTTTCAAAAAAATTTATCTTAAAATACAAACCAAACACGTCTTTCAATTTTTGTAATTGATTTTATTCATAAGGATTGGACGTTTTTGTATTTTTCAAACAAGGACAGAAAGTTGCTATCTAAAAAACGGGAAATTCCTCGTAGCTCGAAAAAGTGTGGCACGAATGGCTCGAAAATAATCTCTTACTGGTAAGAGATTATTTTTTTGCCTATGAAAATAATCTCTTACCGGTAAGAGATTATTTTTGAGCCATTCGAGCCGTGATATTCGAGCTACGTAGCAGTGCCGCTAAAAAACAATAGCAATAAGGTTAGAAAGTTTGGTTTGAGATGTTGACAGTCGAACAAATAAATATCAGTTTGGCACCACTTGCTTCAGACCTTCTTCTTTCTTTCAAAATTTTAGTTCAATTTTTATGCTTCAATTATGATGAATAAAATCTTTTTGACATCTTATTTGGAACTTTTGGTGAATATTCATAAGGTTTAAGTGCCTTTTTAATCTCTATATTATGTAATTTGTATCCTTTTGATTTTTTATGTTTAAATTGTGTTAATGTAGCCTCTAATATAATAAAAAAATATTCAATTTAATCCCTTAATATAAATATATCAGTAGACACATTTAACTCAAGAGTTGCGCCGAAGTTGGGAAGAGCTAAAGGGTTGTATCGAAGGTGGTAAGTGGCTGAGGGGTGGCGGCTGAGGGTGGCCAGAGCTAGTAGTGGTGGTGGTGGATGGGAGTGAGCGTAGGGTATATTTTGATATTAAGTGGGATGTTCAAATTTATTTATTTTTATTTATTTATTTTTTCTGAGATCCTTATTTGGAAAGTTAGTTATTTTAGTTAGTTATTTGACTTTTTGACTATATTAGTTTGGTTAAAAAAATTATGTTTGGAAAGTTGATTAGTTTTTCTTTTGTAGTTGATTTGTTGATTATGAGAGAAAAAATAAAATAATTATGAATTAGATATGACATTTTGTCTTATTGACTATTTTAGTGAGTTATTTTAGCCCAACTTTCTTTTCAAACAACGCCAGAATTTGAAATTTATTCATGTATATGCTATGCATCATGAAATAAATATCATGAAAAGTTTCATGAAACTAATCCAAGGGTGATTATATAATATACAATAAAACACTACAAACTAATCCAATGATGAAGAATCTTCATAAAGATTTTTCATGATATTTCTTTCAACGGTGAAAATTAATGGAGGATCAAAGAAGTTGCGTGAGGGCAGTTAGAAGCTCCTGATTGCTACAAGTGAGTTTGGCCAAAAAGATGATTGGGGGCATGCATTAAATTTTCATCTATCCTTACATCCTTAACCAATGAAAAGAAGATAATGCTATTTTTTTTTAAAAAATATTTATTGTATAATTTAGATTTATTTAAAATGTAAATTCTATTATAGAAGTGTCAAATAATATAATACATAAATAGATTTTTTAATTAATTTTTTTTTACGTAAGATCATAATAATAAATACAAACAGGATCCATTATTTCATATATAATGATGATTATTAAATTGAGTAAGAAATTCATTTGTATATAAGATTTTTATTAGTTTCATTCACTTATCCAATTAATATGGTTTGGAATAAAAGCTCCAACTACAAGCAACTTTATTTTCGTGGTCATCATCAACAAAAATCATCAATATTATCACCAACCTCACCAAAATATATTACTCTACATAAAAAAGAAAATAAAAGAAAAGAAAAAGACAACTAAATCTCTTAAAATGTACAGATTCAATTCAACAACCAGCTAATTAACTAGAGTGTTTTGAGTGTTATATTTAATCAATCTGTGAAACCCTCAAAACAACCAGCATAGATGGTGGTGGTGATGGTGGTGATGTAGTTCCTCATCAATCATACCCTGAACGTATCGAAACTCCTCCACGTGGCAAGGGATGGTGATAGTACCTTTCTGATCGAACCCGTACTCTTCCTCAGCTTCCTTCAACAGCTGCATGAACCGCGGGTGATTGAAGTACATCACAGGCACCACAAATCTCTGCTGTTCCTCCTCTTCCTGTCCCACCTTGATTGCCAGACACCCTTTTGGCACATCTCTCACCACCTCCTCTTCTTGTTTCTTCCCTTGGTGGCGGTGGTGGTGGTGGTGGTGGTGGTGTTGGTGTTGGTGAAAGCTCAGCAGGCTCTTGTCTCCGCTACCCATGAGAAACACAAAGAAAATTAACAAACAAGAAAGAAAGATAAAGCCTAGGTTTCCCTTTTGTTTGCCTTTTTCCTTTTTCCGAGAAAATTCTACAAGAAAACACAAGAGAAAAGAGAAGGGTCAGCCATGATGGTCTGCTTCAAGAGGGAAGAGTATATATAGAGACCTCGCAAAGGTACTCATGGTTCATAATCATAAACGCCTACTATAAAAACATACAAGAATAAAAAGAAATTGGTATTTATGAGCCTATAATAGGTGTGTATATATTTATATGTGTGTGTGACTGATTTTTTTGCTCTCCTTACATGGTCCTCTCTTCCATTACATAAAAGGATACGAATAATTGGAATCTTTATTGATTTTTCTTATGTGGTAGGATGGTTTCAATTATTTATTTTTTTAAATGATGAGTACATAACATTTAGGAAAAGAAAAATAATTTACCAACAAAATTTTCATATATAAAATTTAATCAGAATAATGTGATAGTGATAATTCTGAAATTATAAATTTTAATACAAAAATTATATTTATCTATCATTAATCTAATATTTATTACACAGATGCATGTGAGAATTAATATAAAATCTATTTTTTTTGGCGCCCCGGGGGGGGGGGGGGTGTTTTTAAAGCTGCTTCATATTACGTGGATGTGGATTGTTGGATAATGTGTTCAATGCGTAAAAGATTGAGTAGAAATTAATCATTAAGAAAAAGAAAAGAAATAAACAATAATTTTCTATTTGAATATACTAATTATGATTGATTTGTAAATGAATTCCTTTAAAACAAGACTCAAAATAAAATTATGGTTAACAATTTTCAACAATAAATCATGAACTTGGATGTTTATTGGGATAATAACCAATCAATGGTAGGTCCCAGCTTGGATGTATATATACGTCGTGACTTAAATATGAATATAATGTACCCATCAAACAAACGAGATTGAAATAGAATAACAATAATGATTGAGACCTATTTTTTTTTAGATTTTCATAATTTTTTTTAGATTTCAATTATTGATGATATGAATTTCATACATATATAAGTTGGTTCCACACATGTATTAATAGTTGAGATTCAAAGGGGTATGGGGTTCTCAAAAAAAAGAATCCCAAGTATTTTTTATAGAATAAATGTAGAGCCAAAATGACAGAGTTGTCCTTTCCTTTCCATTAAAATTTCAACCAAAGGCCCTAAGCCAGACTATGAGAGAGAGAGAGAGAGAGAGAGAGATGGGTCAATAATACACTACAAAAAAAATTGTTTTTTGCGATGGCAAAACGTCGTCGCAAATACCCCAAACGCCGTCTCAAAAACTTTTTGCGACGGTAAAATATTTTTTTGCGACGGCAAGTGGGGGTCGCAACAAAGGGGGTTGCAAAAGGGCTTTAGCAACGGCAAGTGCCGTCGCCATTGTTTTTGCGACGGTAAATTTTTTTTTTTGCAACGACAAATTTCTGTCATCAATAATGAATGAAAATCTAAATTTTTTTGCAACGGCACGTATTGTCGTCGCTAAAAGACTAAAAGTGTCGTCGCTAATGACTATTGTCGACGGCAATTATACCGTCGCTAAAGCCTTATTTTTAATTAAATTCCATACTTTTTGCGACAGTATGGGTGCCGTCGCAAAAAGCCTGGTACAATTTTTTTTGCAACGGGATGTTCTGCCGTCTCAAAAAAAATTAAAAAAAAAAAAAAAAAACCTGCATTAAAATTATTAAAAATATAAAAATAACCGTATTAAATGAAAAATAACTAAAAAAAAATCCAAAAATTACATAATAATATAAATACATACATAAACAAAATTTGACAAATGATGAAAATTCATAAATATTGTTTCATTTATAACAATACATAAATAAAAATTCATAACAATAAAAATTATGCCACTACATAATGTCGCATAATACATACATAATATTGTTCATAAATTTAAATAACATAAATCAAAATCAAAAAAGGGTAAATTAGGTGGCCATGGTCGCTTGAGTCTGAGGGGAAACGGGGATGGATACGTCGGGAATGTTGTTAAGGGTTCAATTTCCCATAGAGACACTCTTGGCTGCCTTTCCCCAGCTGTAGACTCATCCCAACCAACCTGCATTCACCAACTCGAAGTCCATTACATTGTCTCACATTGATTTTGACACTGAAAGTATCAGAGCAGTCATTTGCGAAAAATGTGTTACATTGAAATCAACAAAATATAGGATTATAATTAATGAAATTAAACTGTAATCAGCAAACCTTAACTGAACGCCAATGAAAGTTTGGCCACTTAACAGGATCCAAGTCACTTATGCCAGTTATTGTGCCCATGTAGCTGAATATAAAAACCATTGCCAATATTAACTTTAAAGCATCAACAACTTTTTAACTTCACGAGTCATGATACCAAAAAAGAAAAAAGAGCATGGAAAGGAGCAGCTTGACAACAAAAACCATGAAGGTAGTTGATTTGGATGCAAACAATTGACTGCACTATATAGCAAACGTATTCATGCCAACAAAGTGGTGCAAGTACAATTCTACCACCACTGAATCTATTGAAATAAAAGAGCAAGTGGGCGGTTCAATGATGGGTAAGTTGTTCCACATTCCATCATGAAAACCCTTCGCCAGAAATGAACCTGGTTTAAAAGTAATTATGAGAAGGGAATTATTGCAGTCCTCAACAGTAAGAATATTACAGTAAAATCTTGCTTGCTAATATTTTATAACTAGAAAATAATAATGATGATTTGGTTAAGCTGCAAAACTAATAATTGGCCCCCTATAGAGGTCCCAAACAACTCCGACAGTTTACTTTCCAATTCCAAAAACACGACACCATAAACAATGATCCAAAAACAGCAATGACGATAATAGCAAGTAACAATAACAAGAGATCGTGAACATACCGACGGACACTTGATTCTTCAGTTTCAAACAGCATCCGAAAGCGCATGCCAACAGAAACTCGAGTATGATAGACTGCTTTAACATATTTGGTGAGAGGTATGACAAATTCTGATTGGCTAGCCCTGCATTTAAGGTGAGATAAATTAAAAATAACTCTTGAAAAATAAAAAAGAAGTATACTTCCGTGCACCATGTGAATAAACATACCTAGGATTATAAAATATGGTGAAGCGACTATTAGTTGCAGCTGCATGAGCTGCATGAGCTGCCGCAGCAAGGAGCCCCAAGTGCATGCTATCACTTGATAAAACTGACGAAGGCATCACAGTTTGCGTTCTATTAGCACGCCTAATACCAAGAAGTAATTGGTTCTTCTCATTCCTGATGAAATAGAATAAAACACATTCAAATTTAAGATAAGATGAGATAAAACCACAAAAAAAAAACAAAAAAAATTAAAAGAAAAAGTATATTTAGAAGGTCAAGCAAAAATCTCCTATAACAAATACATCCCAAAAGAACAACAGGAGCAGGAAGACTTCCTACCATATGAAAAGTACTGAATCACCAGCAACAAGTCTTTTTGCACTTACAAACACACTCCATCCAGTTGTAAGAAGATGCCTTTTTGGCTGGCCTGCAATAAAAATAGAACCCAGAACTGCTAAGAATCCCTTGCTATTAATTATTGAGCCGGAGGCTGCTGGGAGAAGTCCTGTAGATCAGAAATATGATCTTAGACAACAAAGGATTCAAGTTGAGGTAAATCTTAAAACAGAGAGGCTTAGTCTACAGCAGCCAAAATGATCTTACCAATGGAGGGAACACTTTTTCAGCTGCCAGGCGAGGAACTGAAAATCCTCCATGAGTACTTGTATCACTAGCCGTCAATGTTTTGCAGAAATAATTTGTCGGCTGCTTGCTAGAGGTACCTAAATCTGCTGGAAGGAAGGTGGCATCCTTTTGCTCTTGCTACAAAAGGGTTCATATATCAATAAGAAAAAATGAAACAGATCATACACCTAGCACAAAAAACTTAATTAGGCTAAATTAGCATACCGGGCTCAGTGGCTGCAAGGTCATCTGAGCATATACCTCATCCGTCTCCACGTCTGCCTAAAGTAAACAAATTTTTGAGTTTCTAGAGACCAGCCTGTAAAGCACCCAGAACTGGAAAACAAAACTAAAGATTCCTTACATGCATTGTCAAATTGTGAAGCTGACAGATAAGTTGTGGAGGTAAGCTTGGGTAGTTCGGTATATGGGCATCCACTTCCTTGTTGGTTGATGCAGCAACCTACATAGATTTATGAAGATAAGCAGAAGAACATTATTAATTATTCTATTTCTCACCCAGTCCTTGATTAAAACCATAATTATTCAATTTTTAACATGAAATCCAACAGTTTAGGCTGCAAACAGGCATTTAAATATGCAAGCAACCCAGATCATACAAGCATCAAGATATATTGGACAGGGAAAAGTAAAGGATTCAAGCTGTTCATATAGTTCAAGGCTATTCAAATATCATTGTTGGATGCTTAACTTATGCCAGGATATTTATTCCAAAAACAGAAAGAACTATGTTTACAAAAATAGACAAACACAAAACGAATTTTCTTTGCTCAGAAAGAAAGAACAAATTATATCCTTAGCTGACCCAACATGAATAAACACATTGTCTTCCAAGGGCAAACTTCAAAATGTAAAAGCAAGAAGCAGTCCATATAATTGTTTAGCCCTAAATTCCACTGGTTTAGGCCTTACAGTTGGGTCTGTGGTTGCTCAGCCAGCAAGAGCTGAACCAGAGAGCCCAATTGAAGCCACTTCAACCAGATTGTCATACTCAAGGTTCTTGCAGTACCTTGATGAAGGTGCTGTGAGGAAAGTGGACTTGTTTGAGAACGGGTCGGTGGCCATAGCTGAGGTATTCAATCCTGCACTCAATAAAATCCAGAGAGATAAAGTACAGCTGCCTGGATTGCCACAAGAGCTTTTGAGGAAGCTGAGAGAGAAGAATGTGGACTTTGCAGCTCATCCAATGGAAGTGAACATGGTAGCTGCAATATTTGATTTGTTGGGTAATTTGGCTTTGCCATTGATATTGCTTGGATCTTTGCTGCTGAGTGATGAAAATTATGAAAACAGAGATATTTCACTTTCTTAAAAACTTACATTTCACACTTACAGTTTAGCTATATATAGAGATCTAAAGCAGAGTATTCTAGAATCTCTAACAGCCTAACAGAATTTGCATATTACAAGCTAGTTACAACTGCCACACATGGACTGCATAACTGTTTTGATAACTGTGGCTGAAAGATGGCGTGGCTGAAGTGTGAATTAAGTCAAGGCATGTGTACGAATCGTGGGTCTTGGCTCAGTGACAAGTGGCGTAGTAGTCTCAACATTCCCGCAAGTCGATGGGTCATGAAAGACCATGAGCTTGTCCTTGAGGTAATCGAAATCTTGAAAATGCATAAAGGCTTGGTAAACAAATCAGCTAGTTGATCAACAGTAGGAATGTATTGGACAACAAACTGCTTAGCCAAAATTTTATCTCGCACAAAATGACAATCGATTTCGATATGCTTCGAGCGAGAATGAAATACGGGATTGGAAGCCAAAGCCATGGCAGATAGATTATCACACCAAAGCACATGTGTGGTTGGAGAAGAGATACCCATTTCAGTGAGCAACATTATAATCCAACTAAGCTCAGCAGCAGTATGTGCCAAAGCACGATATTCGGCCTCAGTTGATGAGCGAGATACAGTGGCCTGTTTCTTGGCAGACCAAGACACTAGATTATCTCCCAAAAACACACAATAACCTGAGATAGATTTTCTATCATGAATGTCACCAGCCCAATTGGCATCTGAAAAGCCATGAAGATCAAAAGAACTGGAAGTATAGTGCAACCCATGAGGGAGAGTTCCCTGTACAAATCTCAGAATTCGTTTAACTGCAGCAAAATGACCCACAGTAGGAGCATGCATGTGCTGACATGCTTGATTAATAGCCAAAGAGAGATCAGGTCGAGTGATGGTAAGATATTGTAAGGCTCCAACAAGACTCCTATAAAGAGCAGGGTTATCAAATGGAAGAGAAGCATTTGGAGGAGTGTTGGGCTTGACAGATATAGGAGAGGAACAAGGTTTACAAGCAGAAAGACCTGCTTTCAAGAGAATGTCCTGGGCATATTTTTGCTGAGACAGAAAATATCCTGTATTGGTAGACTGAACAGAGATGCCAAGAAAATAGGAAATGTTCCCTAATTCCTTCATAGAAAAGGCATTATGCATATGAGTGATAAGTTGCTGAATATGGACAGAATTATTTCCAGTAAGTAAGATGTCATCAACATAGATGAGTAAATAAGTAACGGAGGTAGAAGTTCTTTGAATGAAGAGGGAGGAATCACATTTACTATTGACAAACCCTTGAGAAAGTAAGAAGGTAGAAAAGGTGGAATACCATGCCCGGGGAGCTTGTTTGAGACCATATAGTGCTTTGTGAAGTTTGCAAACATGAGAAGGAAAGGAAGAATCTACAAACCCTGGAGGTTGAAGTATAAATACTTCTTCATCAAGAATGCCATGAAGGAAGGCATTAGAAATATCCAACTGTTTAAGAGACCAGTTATGATGAAGAGCAAGGCAAAGCAAAATGCGAATAGTAGGTTGCTTAGCAACAGGGCTAAAGGTTTCATGAAAATCCAGCCCTTCTTGTTGTAAGTACCCTTTGGCTACTAAACGAGCTTTATACCGAGCAATAGATCCATCGGAGTTTCGTTTCACCTTGAAGACCCATTTACACCCAATAGCATGTTTAGTAGGTGGAAGAGACACCAAGGACCAAGTGTTTTGTTTTTGCAAGGCATGAAATTCTTCAAGCATAGCCTTATGCCAGATAGGTGAAAATAAGGCTTCTTTGTAGGAAGGTGGTTCTGAATCTAAAAATAGAGTTGGAGCTGTGGCTAAACAATGAGGTGATGCACCAGATTTGGATCGAGTGGTCATAGGATGGGTATTAGAGGAAGTCAAAGATAAAGGAGGTAGTTGGATGGCAATGGATTGAATAGGAATGGAAGAAGAAACAAAAGGAAGAGAAGCAGAAGAAGTCTGATTATTTTGGGTTTGTGTCTGAGTAATCTGGTTTTGTGGGTGAGTAGAAACATGCTGGGTCTGAGGATGAAGAGGCTGTGACTGTGCATGTTGCTGGTGCTGAATTTGGGCATGTGGCTGAGACTGAGTATGGACATGCTGATTGTGCTGGGACTGTGGTGCAAGTTGCTGGTTCTGTGCCTGAGTATGAAGAGGCTGTGACTGTGCATGTTGCTGGTGCTGAATTTGGGCATGTGGCTGAGACTGAGTATGGACGTGCTGATTGTGTTGGGACTGTGGTGCAAGTTCTTTGGTTGGGCCCGTGATCGTGCAAAGCCGATTTCAGGCTCGCCAATTTGTGCATGTGACTGGGACTGAGTATGGACATGCTGATTTTGCTGGGACTGAGTAGGGACATGCTGAGATTGAGTTTGTGCAGATTGGATCTTTGCCTTGCACGCCGATTCACGAGACCGAGGATGGACGAATGTGGATCTTGCTTTGCGGATTCTGAGCTCGAGTTGGGGCCACCGAGGTGGGCTCAGGATAGAATATCGCTGATATGGTGAAGCAGATTGGGAGTGTTGTAGCTGAGAAGTAGACTGTGGAACATGGACCTGGGGCTGCACTGGAGAATTATGAGAACAAGAATGGGATGGTGAGGAGGAAGACCAGAAAAAAGAATGTAACTGAGGAAGAGAAGGAGCAGGTGAAGAGGAGGAAGCAAAGGGAAAAATATTTTCATGAAAGACAACATGTCGAGAAAGATAAACTTTGCCGGATTTAGGATCAAGACACCGGTAGCCCTTAGCAAAAGGATGGTAGCCAAGAAAGACACATGCTATGGATTTGGGTTGAAGTTTAGTAGACTGATAAGGTTTGAGCCAAGGAAAGCATTGGCAACCAAAAGTTTTAAAATAGGAAAAATCTGGTATGGATTTAAAAAGAACTTCAAAAGGGGACTTGTGAGTAAGTTTGGAGGATGAAAGTTTGTTAATAAGGAAAGTAGCAATAGCTATGGCATCAAACCAGTAGTGCAAAGGAACAGAAGAATGATGGAGAAGAGCTGTAGCAGTCTCAGTGATGTGGCGGTGCTTCCTCTCAGCAATACCATTCTGAGAGGGAGTATAGGGACAAGAATGTTGATGAATAATTCCATGAGTAAGCAAATATGTGTTCATTTTGGATGTAAAATATTCTGAGCCGCCATCAGTTCGTAAAATATGTAAAGTAGTGGCAAACTGATTTTCAACATAAGCCTTAAACTCCATGAATTTAGCACAAACTTCACTCTTATAAGCCAAAGGATAAAGCCAAGTAAATCGACTAAAATCATCAACAAACAAAACATAATACTTGTAACCAGAACTAGAAGTAAATGGACCCCAAACATCACTATGGATGAGGGAAAATGGTGCATTTACAGTGGAATTGGACAGATGAAAAGGTAGCTTATGACTCTTAGCTATACAACAGTCAGTACAATCAAAAGTAGTAGACTGATGATCAGACTTAGAACAAGACAAGTAAGGCATGAGATGCTTCAACTTTATTACAGATGGATGGCCTAATCTATTATGCCAAATGTAGTAGAAAGTCTGAGCATGAGAAGAACTGAGATGAGCATGCAACATAGGTGGTGAGATGGCAGCAGCAGAAAGAGATGGATTAAAATGGTATAGGCCATTGATATTAGAACCTTGATGAAGAACTTTCTTCGAAACCTTGTCCTGAACCACAAATGTAGAATCATCAAAGGTAATAGAACAGTTATTATCTTTGGTTAATTTGTGAACAGAAACAAGATTAGAGGAGATAGAAGGAGTATGTAAAACATTTTTCAGTTGGAAGGAGAAATGAGGTGTAGGAAGCAAGCCATTACCAATGTGATGAATAGGAACTGTATTTCCATCACCGACTGTTATTTGATCAGATCCGTGATAAGGATGAGAAGAGGTGAGATTAGTCAAATCAGGTGTGATATGCTCAGTAGCTGCAGAGTCGAGATACCAAGGGGCTGAAGTAGAAGAAGCTGGATGAGAGGAAGCAACAAAGGCCTGTGACTTGTTCTGTGGAGAAGTGGTAGACTGAAATTGTGGATCCAGTCTATACCAGCAATCTAAAGCAGCATGACCATGTCCGCCACAAATTTGACAGATCAGAAAAGAAGTAGAGCGACCTCGTCCTCGAAATGAACCACGGCTAACATGATTCTTAGAATGACTAGAAGAATAGGAAGAACCAGAATGTTGATTCTGTGAATGATGATTTGGAGAGTCAGTTGAGCCATATGAACGGCCTCCTCGTCCTCCTCTAGAGTATCTTCCTCGAGATCTAGAACCTCGATAGGTATAATTCAAAGAACCTCGAACAGAAGAGAAGGCCACAGTAGGTTCAGTATGATCTTTATGATGTTTAGACTCAACATGTATGGCTTCAGAGATAAGCAGAGAACTCAGTTCATCAACTGAAACGGATTCGGAATGAGCTCTAATCGTCGTCTTAAATGCATCATATTCTTCAGGAAGTCCATTCAAAATCAGAAGCACGAGATCTTCATCATCAATGAAAGCAGAGGCAAGAGCTAATTGACTTACTAATTCTTTGATTTTTGTGAGATATGCCTCCATAGAATCAGTTTTCTTGGTAACACTGTGAAGTTTATTCTTGAGTTGATGCACATGAGATCGAGAAAGTGCAGTAAACCTCTTGTGTAAAGCATTCCAAACCTCAGAACAACTGTGAAGATGAAGAACTGTGGAGTAGAGTGCAGGTGATAAAGTTGCAGTGATGCAACTAAGAAGATGTGCATCTATAAGTTTCCATTGAGAATAGGCAGGATTATCAATCTCTGAGCCAGAATCATCTTTGATTGTAACGGATGGACAAGGTGAAGTACCATCAACAATGCCAAGTAAATCAGTAGCTTTCAAAATATTCTGAGTTTGATTCTTCCAAATCAGAAAATTTGAGGCATCAAGCTTGACAGTGATAAACGAAGACAGATTGGAAATGAGAAGTGAAAGATTAGAAGGAATCGAATTTGAAGACATTGAATTAACTGAAACAGGAAGATGAATCAAGATTGAACACAAAAGAGAATGAAGCAAGATCGAATACAGATGAGGATCAACTCGCAAGAGATTGATGCTCTGATACCATGATGAAAATTATGAAAACAGAGATATTTCACTTTCTTAAAAACTTACATTTCATACTTACAGTTTAGCTATATATAGAGATCTAAAGCAGAGTATTCTAGAATCTCTAACAGCCTAACAGAATTTGCATATTACAAGCTAGTTACAACTGCCACACATGGACTGCATAACTGTTTTGATAACTGTGGCTGAAAGATGGCGTGGCTGAAGTGTGAATTAAGCTGAAGGCAAGTGTGAATTAAGCTGAAGGCATGTGCTTCTGCAACTGTGGCTGTCTTGGCTCAGGTGACAGCTGGCGTAGTAGTCTCAACACTGAGGACTTCCTCTGGAAATACTCCTGGAGGGCCTAACTTGCCTTTTGGACTTGGCAGGTATGGTAATTAACTCCCTCTACGTACATAAATTAAGAGGCACAAACATGCATACATAGGCCTCGTTTGGGAAGTGGCTATTTTAGTAGGCTATTTGGCTTTTTGGCTATTTTAGTAACTATTTTAGTTTTTGTGTTTGGGAAGATGAGATGAATTTTATTTGAATTGTTGTATTGAAAAATGTGTTGAAATGATGTTTAAAATTAAAATGACAAATTTGTCCAAAAAAAAATATTTTTTAAAATTATTATCCAGGGGTAAAATCGTAATTTAGCAGTGATGGACATGCATTGCTGTAAGTGCAGTGTAAAATTTGTACCTTGATCCTATATATTTTTTTTTTTTTTTTTTTTTTGAAAATCAAGAAAACATTGCTACAGTAATAGATTTTGGGCTAATTTCCAATATCAGCCTATAATAGCCCCAAACCGTGATTCCCAAACAGCGCCATAATAATTTTTAAAAAATACGAGATATGACTTGTGGGAGAGACATAAAAAATATATAATTATATACTTATTGTATGTCATATATAATATAAAAAAATGAAACGAAATATTATCTTTCTTTTTATAATTTTAAATTCTTTTATTCAAACTAATAATATATTTTTAAGTATGACTATGGAAATTCAAGGCCAGTTCCACTATAGAAACTAAACACTCCTCACGGCGGTTACTATTTTTTATTTTCATACATTCGGAAATTCATTTTTCTTTTTATTTTTATTTGTAAAAAAACAAAATAAAAAACTTGTTTGGAGTACATACATATTTTGAAGATTTGTCCTTGTGGATGTTAATTTTGTTTGATATATCAAAAGGGTTACTGAGTAAAGTTTTGGACCTCTCATAACACTTCCCAGAAAAAGATTTGTCCTTGTGGATGTTAATTTTGTTTGATATATCCAAAGGGTTGCAGAGTAAGTTTTGGACCTGTCATAACCCTTCCTAGAAATAACTAATACTAACACAATGGTATGAATTTTATTTTCCACCAATCTAATAATTATCAGTTATCCACTTAGGAGGAACAATTAGGTTCAAAGTCTGCATACACTACAAAAAATTTGACTTTTTGCGACGGCAAAATGCCGTTGCAAATACTCAAAATGCCGTCTCAAAGGTTTTTTTGCGACGGCAGATGACTTTTAGCGACAGCAAGTAGGGGGTCGCAACAAAGGGCATTGCTAAAAGGTTTTAGAGACGGCGCAATGCCGTCGCCTTTTTTTGCGACGACAAAGTTACTTTTTTGCGACGGAATTCTGCTGTCGCCATTAATATGAAAAAATCTGAAATTTTTTGAGACAGAACTGTGTTGCTATCGCTAAAAGTGTTATTTGCGACGGCAAAAATGCCGTCGCGAAAGTATTTTTATTGCGACGGGATACCTGCCGTCGCTAAAAAATATTTGAGACAGCATGACATGTCGTCGCTAAAAGATTATTTATGATGGCAATGTGGTGCCGTCTTAAAAGGTTTTTGTCTCAACTCTGCCAATATCATTTGCGACGGCAATGTGGTGTCGTCTCAAAAAAAAAATTAAAAAAAAAAAATTATTAAAAATATGAAAATTACCAGTATTAAATGAAAATTAACTGAAAAAGAAACCAACAATTACATAATAATATAAAAATTTCAGTATAAAAATAAAAATTCATCCATAATAAAAATATTCTTGCATTCATTACAACACATTAGCAAAATTATCCCATTACATAATATTGCATAATACATATACAATGTTTAAATACATAATGTTGTTCACAATTCAAAATAACGTAAATCAAAAACAAAAGTTTTCCTCATAATTCTTTCGTGGGTAACAAAAACAAAAGTTAATTGCAATCTTCACACGCCTGCATTCCACAAGAAGCAAACTGCTACTCGGAAAATATCTGAAAACAAAAATAAAAATAATTAATGACAATATAATTATGTGTTAATATTTTAATTACAAAAAATATAAAAAATTAATTATTATATAATTACAAAGATAATTGAGTAAATAATTTTGATTAGACAGAAATCCGGTTCTAACTCCTAACTCTTAAATAATTTTGTCAAATATACCCCCAACTCTTAAAACATATAAAACATAACTAAATCCTAAAACTCTACTATGCAAGTCCCAAGTGGGCCCTAACTTGAAACCAAAAAGCTTCCTTTTTTTTTTCAATATCTTTAGATGTAAAGTTCCTTGAGTTATTTATGGCTTGCATTAGTTCATGAAACAGTAAATAAGAATATTTCTCCAGATTTTTAAAAAGAAAAAAAAGGGCATGCGCACAATAGGCAACCACTGCACCAACATGGAAGAGCAATATTGTCCATATTAAGGGTGATGCTAAAAAAGAGGAAGACCAAACTAAACATGAGGTAAGATATTAAGAGAAAACAAGGTCGCCTAAGATTTAACTTGTGCTTTAGCCTTTAATCGAGCAGAAAGGAAAATAGGAATCATATGGGCAATCTCAAATAGCCGAACAATGTATTGAGTTGATCTATAACAAAAGGGGGAGTTGATAGTTAACGGAATACGTAAGCTTTTTGTCTATGTGATCGCATCAAGTTTTTTTAAATTGTATGTCTAATCCTTCATTTCCACATTGATTTTTTAACCTGTCTACATGTGGTTTTTATCTCTCTTAAAATTTGTCTCCAGAACTTATGATTACAACTTGATTTGATTCACGATTTATAAAAGTAAGATTTTGATTCATGATTCAAATCTTAATTTTATTTAACAACTATGATCAAATATAACATTTTTCGAAAGAAGGATGAACCATCAATTGAGCATCATAGACAACAACTTCAAGCACTTTGAAAGGCTATATCACTTTACTACGTGCAAATCAGGATAGATGAATATTATGCTAGGACAATGTGAATTAGAACATATCCACCATAGTATGCTGGGGTATCAAAAGGCAAAACCATATCAGATGCTAGAAAGTACTTGCCAGCTTGAAATCTAAAACAAAATGCAACAAATTGAAGTTCCATCACATGTTCATGTCTTACCACCACGTAGACCACCATAGATAAATATCAGGTCACCCACAGCAGCAGCGGCATGCCTACAGCGTCTCGTCAGCTCAACTTCAGCATCTTCACCAGCAGCATCAGCACTGTATCTGCCTGTCCTGGGAGTAGTAACAACAGATTTTGTATCGCACCAGACTCCTGCTGCAGTATCCAGGACTAGACACACAGAAACAAGAGATATGAGAGAAATTGGTGCCATGAAGCTTTCAACAAAAAATCATAAATAAAACTGCTTCTAGTGGATAAAGCGGTTACACTTGACAACGGCTTTTTCATTTTTAAGATCAGAAGTGAAGAAGCTCTCGGTTAAATTCTTGATAAGGGTCCACTGTCTTCGGAAGAAGATAAATTTTTGTTAGAAGGTGGCACCCTGGTATGCAATTTTCAAAAAATTCTCTCGTGTTCTCATTTGGAATGCTCTTGGCAAGGAGACCTTAGGATAAATTGCTAAAAAAAACGGGAGAAGAGGATCGACCCATACAGTATAATTCCAAAACGACTGTTGGCAGCAGGCAGAGACACATTACCCAGCTGTTGATGTGATGTACGTCCATGATTTAGGCCACAATAAATAGAATATATTGATTTGAAGAGAGGTCAAATATGATGTGCCCTCGTGTTTCTTGAAAGTTAAAAATAGAAGATTCTTGAATCACTCATAAATTTGGTTTCACTCAATGACAATGAGAAACTGGTCAGTTATTCCTTTGGAGCCCCAATCTGCATTTCTTGAGAAGGGTAGTTCCAATATTGATTGTATTAATAGGCTTTTCTCTTTAAATGTGTTAGTCTTTGTATATACTATCTCCGTACATGAACTTTCTTCTTTTACCCTTCTAAATGAAGTATTATTCATCAAGAATATATTAACCAGTTTCCTGCTCAAAGGAAAATGCATGCCTTTTTTTATTAGGATAACTAGCGGTTTGCACACTCTAGAAAAACTAATAGTATAAGAATAATGACAACAAGCAAAGCACACATAGTACATGTTGCTCAAGTGGCAAGGGCTTTCTTTGCCAAACCCATGATCTTGGTTTCAAGTCACGCCCTCCTCTTAATATAATTTTTACAAAAACACCAACAATAGGAGTATTTTGGGAAAGCCAAAAATATGAGACATTTTGTGTCAAAACCATCTCAAGGCTTCACATATATAGTAGTATAGAATAATATTATTATATGAGGCACCAAGGGAGGTTCACAACCCTTTACAAAGGAGTCTTACCCGCCTGGGTTTGAAAACAAAGATTGACTGAAAAATCAAAAGGGGGATGATTTACAAATAAGCTTTCACTTGTTTGACAAGTCAATACAAACAACGTTTCAATTATCCATCAAACAATATTGTGGTGGCAGGTATTGCGTAACCAGTAACGTCAAAGGTAAATGTTCTAGCATCCAATCTTATCAAAGGGAAAAAAAAAGGGGGGGGGGGGGGTAAATGCCTAAACATAAAATTACTAAGCCTAATATCATCCTTCACTATGCTTTTGAATTGCAAGACAACTTTCCCAGGATATATAAGTTGTGTCATAGTAATCAACAGCCCACCTACGACCCAACTGACCAATCTATATCTCAGCCAGAAAATTCAAGCGAACATCCATAAGTGAAAATTCCAATAGTTCAGCAACAAATCCAGTATATAATGATTTCTCTGCACAATCATATGTATAGGAGTAAGGAAGATTTGAGATCTTATTTCTTGATTCTGTTTTACAGATGAAGTAAAGTATTTATACAACAATTACTCAAGACTAACCATGATGAATTAACTCTAACCAATATACTAACTCTAACTAACTAACTGCTGAACTAATTCTGTTACAGATATTATAATGGATATGGAATAATATGCCTAGACTCTGCTTGTAGCTTCTCACACGTGGATGTAGATGATGAAGGCTGGTTGAACTGCTGCAGAGATTGGAACTGCTTGACTGCCAGCTTGAGTCGATTGTGTTCTTGAGTATAAGCTATATCACATCACCCCAAGCAAGCACATAGGGGATGAAAGGACCATGAGCTTGTCATGAAGAAAATGAAAACGAGAGACGGGTAAAGCTTTGGTAAACAGATCAGCAAGCTGATCAGAGGAGGCAACATGCTTGACAAAGATTTGTTTGGAGGCAACGCGTTCACGGATATAATGATAATCAACAGCAATGTGTTTAGACCGAGAATGAAAAACAGGATTGGAACTCAAGGAAATAGCAGACAAGTTATCACACCAGAGAATGGGACATGGATGAGCAATGTGTAAATCAGTGAGAACCATTTGAAGCCAACTCAACTCAGCTACTGCCTGAGCAAGGGCTCGATACTCAGCCTCGGTGGACGAACGAGACACCGTAGATTACTTTTTGACAGACCAAGAGATAAGGTTAGGACCTAAAAAGATACAGTAGCCAGTAGTAGAGCGACGATCACTAATACTGCCTGCCCAATTAGAATTAGAGAAGGCATGAAGCTCAAGAGGACCAGGAGTAAAGGGCAGACCCTGATGAAGAGTACCCTTAAGATACCGTAGCAAGTGTTTGACAGATGCAAAATCAGCCTCAGTAGGAGAATGCATAGTTTGGCAAGCATGATTAACAGCAAAGGAGATATCGGGGCGAGTGATTGTCAAATACTGAAGAGCGCCAACAATACTACGATAGAGAGAAGGATTGGAATATGCCACAGTTGCAGAGGCCAGTGAAGAGGACTTGACAGACATGGGAGAAGGGGCTGATTTACAGTCGGTCATGCCAGCCTTAGTGAGAATTTCCGAGGCATATTTAGATTGAGAAAGAAAATATCCAGAGGCAGATGAAGTCACAGAGACACCCAAAAAATAGTTAATAAGGCCCAATTCTTTCATTGAAAAGGCAGAATGCATATAAGCAATGAGAGAGGCAATATGATCTGAATTATTGCCAGTGATAAGGATATCATCAACATAGACCAGCAACACAGTCATGGTAGTGGCAGTGTGCTGAATAAATAGAGACGAATCAGAGGAACTAACAACAAAACCATTGGTAAGAAGATAGCTTGAAAAAGTAGAATACCAAGCACAGGGTGCTTGTTTAAGTCCATACAATGCTTTGGTCAATTTACAGACAAATTGCGGTTTAGACTTGTCAACAAAACCTGGAGGTTGAGTCATAAAAACTTCTTCATCCAAAACACCATGCAAAAATGCATTTGAGATGTCGAGTTGTTTAATTGGCCAACTGTAATGAAGAGCCAAGCAAAGTAAAATACGGATTGTAGGCTGTTTAGCAACGGGACTGAATGTCTCATGATAGTCTAAACCAGCTTCTTGAAGATATCCTTTAGCTACAAGACGAGCTTTATGACGAGCAATGGTACCATCAGAATTACGTTTGAGACGAAAGACCTACTTACATCCAATAGCCTGTTTAGTAGGAGGCAGAGGAACCAAAGTCCAAGTGGATTGTGATTGAAGAGCTGCAAATTCTTCATTCATGGCCTTGGTCCAAGCAGAAGATGAAGCGTTCTTCTTACAGAACAGGTTGAGAATCGAGCAGGGGAAGTAATGGCAGACAAGATAGGATGAGCTGCCTTAGATCGAGTAACCATTGGATGAATATTAAGAGGAGTAGTAGAAGAAGAAGGAAGGGAATAGGACTGAAGATCAACAACAAGAGAATCAATAGGAATAGTAAGTGAAGAGGAATGAGATAATGGAGAAGAACTAGGCAATGGAGATGTGGGAGAAACAGCTGCGACTGCTGAAACTGGTACGGGTGCAGGTGCGGGGACAGCTGATGGAGGAGTAGGAATAAAGGCTAGTGTGACATGAGAACAAGAAGGCCAAAAGAAAGATTGATAATGAGGCAATGAAGAGGAAGGAGCATGCACAGAGGCTTCAAGAAAAGGGAAGGTGTTCTCATGAAAAACAACATGCCGAGAAACATAAATGCGACCAGTGCTGGAGTCAACACACCGATATCCTTTAACTGAAGGTATATAGCCAAGAAAGACACAAGCAAGAGAACGGGGCTGAAGCTTGTGATGAGCATATGGTTTGAGCCAAGGGAAACACAGACACCCGAAAGGTTTAAGAAAATGATAGTCAGGTAAGTGATGAAACAACATTTCAAAAGGAGACTGATTTTGAAGCTTAGAGCTGGGCATACGATTAATAGGATACACAGAAGTGGCAACAGTGTCAAACCAATAAGCAAGAGGAACACCAGACTGCTGAAGCAAGGCAATAGTGGTTTCTATGATGTGTCGGTGTTTCCTTTCGGCAACACCATTCTGTGGTGGTGTATAGGGACAAGACAATTGATGATCTATTCCATGAGTGCGAAGAAATTCTTGAAACTTAAGTCCCAGATATTCAGTGCCATTATCGGTGCGAAGAATTTGCAATTTAACAGTAAATTGATTTTCAACAAAAGCTTTGAATTCAATGAATTTTGTAAAAACTTCGCTTTTAAATGCAAAGGATAAAGCCAGGTAAATTTGCTGAAATCATCAACAAACAAAACATAGTATTTAATAGGAGAAGAAGACTGAAATGGTCCCCATACATCACTATGGATAAGGGCCAATGGCTTATTAACAGAAGTAGTAGACAAACTAAATGGTAAGCGATGACTTTTGGCCATACAACAATGCTTACAAGGAAATGAAGAACTTGAAACAGTCTGAGGTAATTTCAGTTTATTACAAATCAATTGCATTTTATGTAAAGAAGGATGGCCTAAGCTAGCATGCCAAGTGGAAGGGGCAGTAGTAGTGGTGAGGCAAACTGGAGGAGAAGATCTAGGAAGAACAGCTGGAAGATGATAGAGGCCATGAGAGCTAGGACCTCTATAAAGAATAGCTTTGTTACTCTTGTCTTGAATCACAAAACCAGAAGAATCAAAAGTAATAGAGCAATGATTATCAGAGACAAATTGATGAATTGAGATGAGATTTGCAGAAATTTTAGGAACATGAAGAAGCTGTGTAAGAGCAAAATTTTTAGAGGGAGTTGGTAAAATACCAGTACCTTTATGCTGAATAGGCAAGGCATTACCATCTCCAACCATCATCTGATCTGAACCTTGATATGGCTGATAGGATTGTAAATTTTGCAAATCATGAGTGACATGACTAGTGGCTGCAGAGTCTAAAAACCAATTGTCTGATGGAGAGGAACCAGAGGCAAGGTAGGCCTTATTCTGATAAGTGTTTTGAAAGTCAGATGAAATAGGAGAGGTCTTAGTGTTGGTAACCTGATAGGAAGGATCCATTCGGTACCAACAATTGAGAGCAACATGATTATGTTTGCCACAGATTTGACAAACCACAGGAGATTTATCATTGAAAGGATGATAACCAGATGAATTGGATGAATTGGTGTTATAGCCAGAGGAATTATTAGAACCTCGACCTCTTCTTCCTCGGGAGAAATATCAACCACCAGATCTATTACCTGAATTGGATTGTCCAGAAAAAGTATTGCGAAATCCTGAAGACGGAATAGAATTTTTCCAAGGATAACCTTGAGTTGAATAAGCCACATGCAGATCAGCAGAATTCTCTTTAGAAACAGATTCTATATGAATTGCCTCTGAACAGAGCAGTGATGACAGATTTTCCATGGAGATGGATTCAGATCTTGCGCGAATTGTAGTTTTAAAAGCATTGTATTCTGCAGGAAGGCCATTCAATGTGAGAAGGACCAGATCTTCATCATCAACAGGTGAAGCAGCCATAGCCAATTGATCGGACAAAGCTTTGATCTGAGAGAGATATTCTTCCATGGAACAGGATAGTTTTGCAACATTATTAAGTCTATTCTTGAGCTGATGAATATGTGACCTTGAGAGAGAAGTAAAACGTTTCTCAAGTGTACTCCAGACTTCATAACTAGTCTTGCAATGAAGAACTATGGTGAACACTGCTAAGGATAACGTAGCTGTAATACAGCTCAAAAGATGTGAATCAACAAGCATCCATTGAGTGTATGCATCATTAGGTACCTCTCTGATGTATTGAGGAGGAGGTGCAGTAGATCCATCAACATAACAGAGCAAACCAGTAGCTCTGAGGATGTTGTGAAATTGATTTTTCTAGATAATGAAGTTGGAAGAATCAAGCTTGACAGTAACAAACGAATTTAGATTGGAGATAAGAAGTTAAAGATTTGAAGGAAGCTGAGAAGAAGATAAGGTCGCCATTGATGAACCTTCAAACTCGTGACAGCAAGGGCTCTGATACCATAAGGAAGATTTGAGATCTTATTTCTTGATTCTATTTTACAGATGAAGTAAAGTATTTATACAACAATTACTCAAGACTAACCATGATGAGTTAACTCTAACCAATATACTAACTCTAACTAACTAACTGCTAAACTAATTCTGTTACAGATATTATAATGGATATGGAATAATATGCCTAGACTCTGCTTGTAGCTTCTCACACGTGGATGTGGATGATGAAGGCTGGTTGAACTGCTGCAGAGATTGGAACTGTTTGGACTGCTGCTGCTGAGTCTGATTGTGTTGCTGAGTATAAGCTATACTGTCATCAAGGAGGTCAACTGAATCTATAAGCCAAATATTCTGGCCAACCTTCTGATCAGTTATCATATCATTGAGTGGCAAATAAAATGTATAAAGCATGAGTGTTGCACTTGATTATGTGACAGATTTTCTCTAAATAATGTGTATATAGTAACCATTTTATTGCCATTTGCTACATTCTCGTCAGAAACCAATCAGCCTCACCCATCAAAGAATATAAGAGTTCACTTGCAGAACCTTATTTCCGTTAGATAATACCCACAGCAAAAGCTCAATCTCAGTGCAAGTATACAAGCAAATATAAGGAACAAATGAACGTTGTACATCGAGTAGCTTTCTGGTGTTCTTGCTTACCACAATTAGGTAGGCACTCCATCTTTGATTTTCAAAGGTAAACCCTTGTGTACTTAAATAAAGATCCTTGTGATTTAAAAACTGTCATATAAAAGTGTAGCTTTTTTACACCAACGATGTCAACATATTTGCAAGGTTTCAAGGAACATACCTGCAACACTTGATGAGTCCTCCACCATGCGTCCAACTGCACCTCCAGAAACATAGAGCCGCGCATTAACAAAAACCTACAAGAGTGGAGCACATGTGATAGATTGGTTTTCCAGTTACATGAAAGAAGTCAACAGTGGTTTTTTTTTTTTTTGCAGCATGTTGATATCTAGGAGATGGTGAGACACCAGGAGCAATTGCCCATTCCCACCGACCATCTCTATGTTTCGCAAGTCCATATGCACTTGCCAGTGGCTGCAAAAATATTCAAAGAGAAAAGGTTAAGAATTAACAACAATGGAGGTGATTTATCTTGATATCATTAGAGAGAATAAATCATATAGATAAAATTGAAAGCTAATGTTCATAGCAGATTATAACAGTGTGTTTAGAGCAAACATACTGCCATAAAACTCCACCAAAAAACACACACACACGCATAACTACACATATATGCATGTATTAGACATCATCTTCCAAAAAGTCAAGTCAACATGTAAAAAAATGGACAAAACTTAACTCCTAAAAGAAAAAACAAATTGAAAAACAGAATAAAAACCCCAACAGATACAAGCCCAAGAACCCAAATAGAGGAAGTGATGACTGATTGGTGATGAACTTACACACTCAAGATATGGAACCCTCTCTTGGCTAAAAAGTCTCACGCACCATCACCCAATCTATTGGTGGCATGGAGTCTAATAGGCTAAACACACTCCAATTCAATTTCAGCAACTGTTTCATGTTAACCTTAACCAAATCTTACCTGATCTCGACATGGAAATAATGTGTTAGACCCATTCAATTCAATATCAACTATAACATTTTTCGTATTTACATTAACCAAATTTTAACTAATCTTAACCATGAAGAAAATGTTAAGTTTCACAAATGGTAGAACGTGGGAGTAACTTGGACAACAGTCTCTTTCCAAAGCCATCCCAAGGATAAACTGTCTCACATGCATTCAACTTGACAATCCATCCCAATTAGTAGGACATGCATATTAAACTAGAACCGTACCAATTTTTTTTCTTATATATAGCTGCATGGCCCAAAATGAAAGCTCCTGAAAGTCAAATAACTGAGACACCATCAAGTAGACACAGAACAATGCCAAATTAACCATTCATAGACAAACTAAAATGAAAATTTTGAACACTCCAGGTTTTGCTCCTTGAAAGGAACCAAAATACAAGAGAATACAGATCTTTCAACGAGTGCTACTGTCGGCTCCCCAAAGTAAAAAAGAAAGCCAACAACCAACTTAAGTGGAGAAAACATATAAAGGCAAAAAGTTCATCAATGCCCTGGAAAAAGTAAACCGTTTCAGAATGGCAATAAGCTAGCTTAAGTACATGGCTTATAATATCTCAATACTTTGAATCCATCAAGCATGCAAAGAATACATTAACTTACCGCACTATTAGCATTCCTCCCTCCGCGGAGCAGAAGAAGACCATCAGAGCGTGCACTTGCTGTTGCATACCTACTCAAAGTGAGAGAAGTAAATGATAGATCAACTAAATAAGTCCTCAATAAAGTATTCCATCAATGAAAACAAAATAGAGAACATTAAACAAAATATTCTAACAACCTTCAACACCAAATTAAAAATGAAGTGGTACTTTCACGTGAGCAGTGATACTTTGTAGTGTACTTAGATTTATTCTCCGTCGTTATCAAGAGTGTGTGTATGAGAGAGAGAGAGGCCCTTTTTGTGTGAGTAGTTATTTTTGTAAATATTAATTAATATGAAATAGTAATAGAGAATATACAGACCTTCTTGTTGAAGTTATGAAGCTCATCCCGCAGCCATTCGCCCCTATGAAATGGCCTGAGTCTTCTAGAGGTTATAGACAGGAGGGAGTTAAGAGTGGAAGGGTTTGCGAAGGCCGTCACTCGCTGCTGCTCGTCATCGTTCACCCTGTCATTCACCCTCACTGCTAGCCGTCACTCGTTCCTCGTCGTCGTTCACCCTCGTCCACCCTCGTCGTCGTTCACTGTCACTAGCAATGCTGAATGCTGGAACCCAGAGGTCGGGATTTTGGAGATTTTGGTTTCAAAAGTTTTACGCTATGTTTGGATTGAGGGATTTGGAGAGAAAAGAAAAGAAATGGAGAGATATGTATTTTTCTTACTTGTTTGGATAATCTAAGTGGAGAGAAATTGGAAGAAATTGAGAGAAATTGAGAGAAACTCATTTCTCTTATAAGCTTCATTTTCAATCTTCCCAAAAGTGGAGAGATTGGGAGAGAAAATAAACCATTATTTTTCTAATACCAATTTTGTCCCTATAAAAATAATAGAAATAAAATGATTGAAAATATAAAAATGTTATTTTAGTAATATAACATAAAATAATTTCTTTTATTTTCTCTTAATGAAATCTAACCAAACAAGAATGAGAGAAATCAAAATCATTTCTTTTTTTTTATTTATTCTTTATCCAAACAAAAATGAGAGAAATCACAATCATTTCATTTCTTTTCTTTTTTCTTATAACTTAAGTAATCATTTCTTTTCTTTTCTCTCCTAAGTTCCCAAACATAGTGTTAGGGATTTTGGAGATTTTGGTTTCAAAAGTGTTTTAGGGATTTAGGGGAAAATTTCACCATGAATGGGATAAAATGAGCGGGTGAGGAAATTTTCACTTTTTGCGACGACATATTTAAACCGTCACAAATGATAAATATTAACAAATAAAACGACGTCGTTTTAACAAGACTTAATTTGCGATGGACTGTTATAGTCACAAAATGTCCATTATTTGCGACAGTAACTTTTTACTGTCTCAATTTTTTTTTTGTTACCACAGTAATTTTTTTCCATCTTAAGAATTTTTTTTGGACGGTATACCAGGCGTTGCAAATGCTTCTGAATTTTTCTTGTACATTTATTAGCGACGGGGTCACTACTGTCGCATAAAGTCATTTTTGGCTACGACAGCTACACGCCGTCTCAAAAAACCATATTTTGCGACGACACCTACATCGTCGCAAAAAGTTCCGTGTTATATACTCTGTTTTCTTGTAGTGTAAATTACTCACTACGTATATTTTGGTAATAATGATATGTGTTGGACTTTTCAAGATTTTTTATTTTTTTTTGTATTTATCCTTAATACATTAAAATTTCATTATGAGGGTGCTTTGATTAAATTTCCCTAAAAAATATTCAATATTTTCCAAAGAAAAAGAAAAGAAAGAATATATTAACCAGAGTATTGGATGCCCTCATGCCTATTGTTTAAATGAAAATTATAAAAATTAAAGTAAAATTCTAGTGAAGTTATATTGATTTGAAATTATAGATATTGTTGGTATGACTTATCTTTTTAATTTTTTAAGTTACTGTGTGAGTGATTTTCCGACCACACTGCAAACTCAGCATTCAGCTGGAGAGTACTGGCAGAATAGATGACACTTGGTTGACCTGCAACAGAAAGAGAAGATTCCGACGGTGGTTCGTCCATCCGGGGACACTCCGACGATCAAGTCAGTATATCTCTCAAAGATAATTAATGGTGCTAAACTCACTGTTCAGAATATAAATTGTATACCTTAAACCCATCGGGAGTGCCTTTCTTTTATAGTTAACTCAATTCTTGTCCCAACAGAAGCCTAGCTTCAATGGATTTTAGCTCAATGCTTATCCAGGACTTTTCAATAGATAGAGACAAACTCCTTAAGAGCTTTATCTTTATCCAAGCTAAGTCCTCTCATCATCTAGGACTCTTGTGCCTTATCCGCTTATCTCGGATTCCCATATCTTCGGAGATAACCTCGGCCTTGCCGAGATCACCTCGGCGTCATGACCAAGACACGTGGCACCTCGGCTGACACGTCGGTGTCACCTTGGCCACGTGTTGGTACTCAGAAAATATATCCCCACAACTGCCCCCTAGGTTCTATTACTTCGGCATTCTGAGGTGATGGAACCTACATCGGTACTTCCTACCAGTACATCAGCTTCAGTCGAAATCATCATTACAGACCAACATATCTTCTTAAAGATCAAGAATTTCAAGAATTTCTTCACGCGTATGAGCTGTTATACATAACAACTCAACCGTTTCGGTTACGTGCCTTCCCTTTACTGGATCGTGTTTGTGACGCGCCTTTAAGTCGAATTCGCTATGCGTATGGCCCCGATGATTCGCTGCTCTAGGTTCATTAATTCTGTTTTGCTGCCGTTTCAAGTTTTAACAAAACTTTTTCCCTCTTTCCTTATTTTTTCACTTTTCTCCATCGTTCAAGCTTCTAAAGTTTTGCAACTTGCTCCGTCTACCTCCTCCGGTGAAGTTCTTGCTAATCCTTCCTGCAGCTACCATTCATCTGACTTCAGCGAACTCAACACCGGCTTCTTTTCTTCGGTGAGTTACTGTTTCCTCCCGATTTAACATCTTGTTTCAGTTTTTGATGGTATCTTGAGTTCCTATCATTTTTGCGAATTTGCTTGTGACTTTAATTAGTTTAATCTGTTCATGTATCTGAGTATGATTGTTTCGCGATTCTATTTTTGCTCAATCTCTTCTTGAGTATTCACAGCCTGCACACACATTTGTCCACTTTTGCCATTGTTCTTGGCCTTGTACCCTTTCACACACTCTGTCACAGTGTTCTTGGTAGTTCATCATTGTTCTTGATTTTGAAACATGTTCTTGTTTTCTGTTTTCTGTGTCTTTTTCAGATTCCTGCCTTCAATCTTTGTTCCTACAAATTTTTAGGAAAAACTGAAACGAATTCTTTCTAGATCTGTACAAACCCTTACCATAGTACATTTTTAGGTTTTTAGTCGAGGTCCTCAAAACCCTTTAGAAACACACCCTTCTGATATCCAACCCTTTCAGTTAAGCAGATATCATGGGTATGTGAAAACATAGGGTAGACACCCCATCCAAGTTAGAGCACTTTAGGCGAGAGTTTGACATCCCGGCCAACGTTCATCTGAGGGTGGCTGGGGAGGATGACTCTGTCAAGCCCACAGTTGATTCCATGCCCCTCCCTGTTGTAGCTTTCATCGAGTGCGGACTTCGGCTCCCACTCAATATTCTTTTTCATGAGATCATTCATTATTATAAGTTGAACCCAATACAACTTGCCATCAATTCCTACTGAGTCATAAACGGTATAATTGCCTTAGCCAAACAAGAAAATGTTAGGATCACCTTAGCTGACATCCAATATTGCTACATCATGTGTGACCTCAAAAAAGATACAGGCTACGTTTACTACCTTAAGCCGAGGTCTACAGAGTATAAAATCGTAGCCGACCTCCCAGACTCCAACAAGGGAGCTGGAGACGATTACTTCATTATCTCGGGGAACTGGGAGTTTGCTCCAGACGAGGACCTCCATCTCTATCCTCTTCCTCGAATAGTTTTTGTAGAGGGCAATGGTAAGAGCCCTGTGTTCATACTTACTTGTTTTCAAAGTCTTCAATACCTTGTTTGTTTCTAACGTCTGTTTTTCTTGCAGCTCTTCCTCAGCCACCAAAGGGCTTCCGTCAGTCTTTTTTTCCCAGCAAAGACTTGAGGAAACTTTTGGATCTGCCAGTCCATAAACGGAAGGTCCCTCTTCTACTTAATTTCATTCCTACGTACAAGTCCGCTCTTCCCGACGTCCCCAAGAAGAAAAAGAAGAAGAGTCTGTCTCCTCCTTCCGCCATAACTCTTCAAGCTGCCTCTACATCTCGGCAAGATCAAGGATCAACTTCTGATCCAGCCGAGCAGCCGTCAACCTCGCCTCCATATTTGATCCCGATATCCCAACGCCAACGCTGGCGACGAACCGTTTTTGCTGCCGAGATGGACTATCAAAAAGCAGTTGCCAAAGATCTCTTGGCTAGCATCCCATCAACTATTGATGCTCCATCAGCGCAATCCCAGCCCCCTTCGAAGCTGAAAAGAATAAAAAAGGCTCAACCAAAACCAAAGGTGACTCAGGTTGACACTAAGGATACTTTGCCAATTTCGAAATTGACTTCAAGTGAGAAAACCACCTGCATCCCCGAGAAGAGGTCTGCTGAAACATAACCATCCGAATCCCCAAAATCCAAGAGGCCGAGGTCATCCTCTGCAACCACCTCGGGGTCCCAAAAACACGATACCCCCTAGGCCCCCAAAATCACTCTGGAAGATAAGCCAGTTATGGCCAGCGATAACACCGATGACATTAATGTTAGCGTTGCCCTTAGTACCGCTCTGCTTCTTCCCGGCAATCTCGACCGAAACGCCAAGTTGAGTGAATATGAGAACTATGCTCTGATGCTTCAGCGCTCCGTTCAAGTAAGTGTCTTTGTTTGGTCATTTTTCTTTCTTCCTTTTCTATATTTTAGAAAATTTTGTAATAACTTCTGCTCTGTTTTATTTTTTCTCAGGTGATCCAGCATGCCCATTCTTTTTCAGTGCAATCTTTCGAGAACCGGGAGAAGCTGGCCGAAAAGAAGAGGGAGGTCTCCAGTCTTTAAAAGGCCAACAAAAGCTTACAATCAAAAATGAAAAAGTTGGAAGACCAGGCCGAGGCTGCCATCAAAGCTAAGGACGATGCTGATGAAAAAGTAGGTGCTGCTGAAGCCATTAACAAGGTTCTTGAGGCCCAGAGGAAAGAGTCTGAGGAAAAGATGGCCCAAGCCCAAAGAGAACTCCAGGATGCCTTGGCCACCAAAGACGTTGAGCTGAAGGAGGCAGACCAGAAGGGGTACAATTAGGGGGTGGTCGATGTCACGGCAGACTATGAAAGGTAAGTAAAGCAAGTATGCAATGAGGGTTTTACTCTTGGTTGGATGACTTTGCTAAAAAAGCTTGAAGTCCCCGAGGACTCCCCCCTCAAGAATGCCGACATCTTTCCCCTTCCATTCCCTCCTACTCTAAGCCAATCCGATGACGATTCTGAGTTTGAGGAGGAGGTTCTGGTGAAGAAGTCCAAGGAAGCCGCTGGGGCCAAGTCCCCTACTCAGAATGAGCAAGTCCTGGACTTGACTCAAGATGAGGAAGGTGAGGTGGTTCCCAAAGATGCTACTCTTGAGAAAGCATCATCCGACGTGCCTCTCACCGACAAGAGCCTCGAAGTAACCATTCAAGATATCGACACTGAGCTTGCGGCCGAGAAGGTTGCCGAGATATCTTCCCAGCAGTCGTCTGAATTTCACACCCAACCATCTACTGTTGCTGAGGAGCCTTGAATTTTGTGTTCTCATTTTTTCTTCATTTTGTGCCTTGCACTGTGTTTTTTTCTTCTTTTTTGAAACGATGTAAGTTTTGGCCGACGTGCCTTCTTTTGAATGTTAATACAACTTTCCTTCTCTGAATGCTTGTATCTTTGTCTTCTCTTTACTGCTTTTGCATGATTCTATACTTAGAATATTTTGCATATCTTTAATATACACTTCAATCCTTATGCAACCTTCTCGGGGTGACACACCTCGGTTATACAAATTGATGATTTACCTCGGCAAGTACAGAAGTACTTTTCTTGGCATAACCTTGGTTTCTCCTTATAAATTTTTTCATAAAATTTTCAACAAGTGTTTAACCTTAGTCTTTAACTTGTAAACTTTTCTCAAGTTTCAACAAGTGTTTAAACATGATCTCGGTTTAACTTCAACTTGTAAACTATTCTCAAGTTTCAACAAGTGTTAAACATCATCTCGATTTAACTTCAACTTGTAAACTTTTCTCAAGTTTCAACAAGTGTTAAACATGATCTCGGTTTAATTTCAACTTATGAACTTTTCTCAAGTTTCAACAAGTGTTAAATATCATCTCGGTTTAACTTCAACTTGTAAACTTTTCTCAAGTTTCAACAAGTGTTAAACATCATCTCGGTTTAACTTCAACTTGTGAACTTTTCTCAAGTTTCAACAAGTGTTAAACATCATCTGGGTTTAACTTTAACTTGTAAACTTTTCTCAAGTTTCAACAAGTGTTAAACATCATCTCGGTTTAACTTCAACTTGTGAACTTTTCTCAAGTTTCAACAAGTGTTAAACATCATCTCGGTTTAACTTCAACTTATAAACTTTTCTCAAGTTTCAACAAGTGTTAAACATCATCTCGGTTTAACTTCAACTTGTAAACTTTTCTCAAGTTTCAACAAGTGTTAAACCCATTTTTCTTCTCTCTGCCCCTTGATATGAACCTAAGTTCCACTTGGGTTCTCATTATACATGTATTCCAGAAACAACATTATGTATCTTTATCAGTCACAAGTATATAAACATATATAAACAAGCTAAAAACTTTATTTATTTACTTCGGCAAAATGAAACAAAATTCTAATGATAGAAAAATTTCAAATTGCAAGTGTTCCAAGGCCTTGGCAACTTTTTGCCCTCATTATCTTCAAGCCGATATGCCCCATTGCCTAGTACCGAGATGATTCTATAGGGTCCTTCCCAATTTGGGCCAAGCTTCCCCTCTCTAGAATCCTTCTTGTTGCCGACGACTTTCCTCAGGACGAGGTCACCGATTTGAAACTCCCTTGGGTTGACCCTTTTATTATAAGCTCTGGCAAGCTGCTGCTGGTATGTTGCCAGCTAAATTGCAGTTCTCTCCCTTCTTTTTTCTAGTAGGTCCAGATCTCGGGCTAAGAGTACATCATTAGTCCTGTTCTCTACTACCTGGGTTATGATCCCAGGGATGCCAACCTCCAGCGGAATGACAACTTCTGTGCCATAGGCCATGGCAAAGGGGGATTCCCCCGTTGATCTTCTCGGCGTAGTCCGATATGTCTAGAGCACACTTGGTAGTTCATCTACCCACTTTCTTTTTGCTGCCTGTAGCCTCTTCTTTATCCCATCCAAGATAACTTTGTTGGATGCTTCTGCTTGTTCATTGCTTTGAGGAAAGCTTGGTGTTGAAAAGTAATTCTTGATCTTGAACTTTGTGCAGAAGCTCTTGATTAGCTTACTGTCAAATTGTGTTCCGTTGTCTGCGACTATTGCTCTTGGGATCCCAAATCTTGTGATTATGTTCTTCCATATAAAGCTCTTTACGTCTACATCTCACATCTTGGCTAAGGGCTCAACTTCTATCCACTTTGTGAAGTAATCTGTTGCTACTAGCAGGTACTTCCTTTGCCCAGTTGCTTGGGGCAGTTGTCCGACAAGATCCATTCCCCATTGGGCAAACGGCCAAGGACTGGATACTGGGTTCAGGTCTGCTACTGGTTGGTGTATTAGAGGTGCAAACCTTTGGCACTTTTCACACTTCTTGACGTAGGCCTCTGCGTCTTTCTGCATGTAGGGCCACCAATACCCCTGAGTAATGGCCCTATGGGCTAGTGATCTGCTCCCGGTGTGGCTTCCACAAATTTCTTCATGTATTTCGTATAAAAAATCTTCAACTTGTGAAGGATGTACGCACCTCAAAAGGGGTCCAGTGAAAGATCTTCTGTAGAGATGTCCTTCTGCTGTCAGACTGAATCTTGCCGACTTCAATCTGATCTTGTGTGCCTCCTTGTGGTCATCTGGCAGCTTTCCTTCTTTCAGGAATTCAACAATTGCATCTATCCAGCTTGGTCCCATGTCCACACACATTGCTTCACACTCTGTGGTTAGTGGTTCGATGCTCGGGCCCTACAAGTGGTCAACCATTATTGTCATTGCTTTTCCAGGTTGTACTGCACTAGCTAGGTTGGCCAATGCATCAGCGTGACTATTATCATCTCGGCTGACCTGAAGTAGTCGGTAGTTCTGAAACAAGGCTGCCAACCTGATGACCTCCTTTGCGTAGGCCGACATCCTTTCATCTCGGGCCGTAAACTTGCCTGTTGTCTGGTTAACTATAAGTTGTGAGTCACAAAAGACTATTACCTCATCTGCTTGTATTGTTGCTGCTAACTTCAGTCCTGCAATGAGTGCTTCATATTCTGCTTCATTGTTTGAGGCCTTGAACCCCAAACGAATCAATTGTTCCAGTATCTACCCATCTGGAGATACCAGTACTACTCCTGCCCCCGCTCCTTATCGGTTGGAACTCCCATCAACAAACAGTCGAAAGGAGTCACCGATGTAAATGCTACAGGGTCTGAGTTTTTCCTCTTTGCTTTGTTCTTTTGCCTTTGGCTGGGCTCTTCCTTGCTTGTTTGGACATCGTTCACCTTGGCTCAATGGAGCCCGATGTTCGATGGATTCTGGTATGAACTCCGCCACGAAGTCGGCCAAAACCTAGCCTTTGATTGCTGTTCTGGGTTTGTACTCCAGGTCATACTGGCCCAGGGCGACTGCCTATTTGGCTATTCTTCCTGTCAGGTCTCCTTGTTGCAGTATGGACTTCAAGGGGTGTTCAGTTAGCACCACAATTTTATGGGTCTGGAAATAATGGTTCAGTTTCTTCGAAGCCATTACTAAAGCTAGTACCAATTACTAAAGCTAGTACCAATTTTATGGGCCTGGAAATAATGGTTCAGTTTTTTCGAAGCCATTACTAAAGCTAGTACCAATTTCTCTAAGGGTAGATACCTCGTTTCTGCATCGGCCAGGATTTTGCTTACATAGTAAACAGCCCTTTGTTTTCCTTTTTCTTCTCGGACTACCACTGCGCTTATCGCATGTTTTGAAACTGCTAAGTACAGGAACAGCTTCTCCCCAGCTTCTGGATTTGAAAGAACTGGAGCTGTGGTCAAACACTTCTTCAAGTCGGCTAGGGCGACCTCGCATTCTTCTGTCCATAGAAAATATGTGGCTTTCTTCACTAAGTTGAAGAAAAGTTTGCACTTGTTTGAGCTTCTATTTATGAACCTATTCAGCGCTGCGGCTCTTCCGGTTAGCATTTGTACCTGTTTTGCCGACGTTGGGCTCTTCAACTCCAGGATGGCCTTGATCTGATTTGGGCTGGCCACAATGCCCTTTCTGGTCACCAGGTATCCCAAGAACTTACCAGATCCAACTCCAAATGCGCACTTTGATGCATTGAGTCGAAGCTGATATGTTTTAAGGATTTCAAAGACTGCTTTGAGGTTGGCGAGATGACCTTCTGGTTCCTTGGTCTTTACGACCATGTCATCGATGTAAACTTCCATCGTTCAACCAATCAGGTGTCTGAACATCTTGGTTACCAACCTTTGGTAAGTTGCTCATGCGTTTTTTAACCCAAAAGCCATCACCTTGTAGCAGTACAGCCCTTTTGGGGTAATAAACGCAGTCTTTTCTTTATCCGCAGGGTATATGGCTATCTGGTGATACCCCCTGTAGGCATCCAGGAAGCTCATCCTTTCATGCCCTAAAGTGGCATCCACTAGCTGGTCAATCTTGGATAAAGGGAAGCTGTCTTTGGGACAGGCCTTGTTTAGGCTGGTAAAGTCCACACAGACCCCCCATTTACCATTCTTCTTTTTCACCACTACTGTGTTCGATAGCCACGTCGGGTAATTTACTTCCCGGATGGCCCTAGCCTCCAGAAGTCTGTCTACTTCTTCTTCCACTGCTTCGACGTGTAACAATGTCGGCCTTCTTGCTTATTGGATTACAGGTTTGGCCGACCTGTCAACGTTTAGTTTATGGCAAGTGACCTCGGGGTCAATGCTAGGCATTTCATAAGGTGTCCAAGCAAACACCTCCATATTTGCTCTTAAGAAAGCTTCCAGCTCTTTTTTCCTCTTCTTCGGCTAAGCCTGAGCCGAGAAAAAAGAAGCGTTCTTCATCTCCCTCCTGGACGAGGATTTTCTTCAGTGCTTCTTCACTCTTTTCGACTGGCTCCTTGCCGACATCCTCTAGGACCTCTATGTTCTCGTCTTTGATCTTTGCCTTCTCTGGTTCTCGAATGCTACAGGTGGATTTCATTGCTGCCATAGAGCAATTCTTTGCCTGCAGTTGATCTCCTCTGACTTCTTCAATCCCATGCTCTGTTGGAAACCATAATAGTTGATGCAATGTTGAGGGAACATCCCCCATTGCATGCAACCATGGCCTTCCCAAAATGATGTTGTAAGGGGAGAGTGTGTCGATTACGGTAAACTCTATTGTTATCTTCCTGGTGCCTGCCTGTATTTCCAAGCTGGTTGTTCCCAGTGGCCATGTCGGCATTCCATTGAACCCGACTATTGGGCTATTGGATTGCTCCATGTCGTCTGGGTGAAGGCCAAGCTCCTTGTAACATTTGACGTACATGATGTCACAAGAGCTGCCTTGGTCAATTAAGATGCGCTTCACTTGGCATTCCCCAACTTGAAGGGATACTACCATGGCATCGTTATGTGGATGCTGCACCATCTCAAGGTTGGCTTCAGTAAAGGACACTACTGGTCCTTGGTACTCCTCTACCCGTTGTCTCTTCTTCCCGACTTGGTAGACATGTTGTAAGTGTTTTACTTTCTGGGTCTCCCATCGAATCTTGTTTTCGTTGACCTTTGAGTGAATTACATTACCCGAGGTTCTCCTGCTTGAGGTTGCTGTGCTGGGGGAGGCGGAGCCACTAGTGCCTGAGGCAGTCTTGCCTGCTCTTCTCTTGTCCTGGCTTCATCGATAAGGTCTCTCAGATGGCCTTGCCTCAACAGGTCTTCTAAGTGTGCTTTCAGGGCTCTGCAGCCCTGAGTCATATGCCCATCTTCATCGTGGTAAGCACAATGTCTGCCAAGGTTTCTTCCCATAAATTCTCCTGGTACCCTCGCTGGTGTTCTGAAATAGGGTTGATTCCGAATTTTATCCAAGACTTTGTGGATTGGGATTTCCTTACGCTTGTCACTCGATTACGTCTCTCGCTTCTTGCTTGCTGGATCCATTGTTTCCGCGGCCTCGCTTCGGTGAGCCATTTCCTTTCTCTTGTTTTGTCTCCTGAGTCCCCGATGTATCTTCCTCGGCTCTGGCGTATTTTTTAATTCTGGCCATGAGCTCTTCCATGCTTTTTGGCAGTGTCTTTGCCAAAGACTTTCGTAGCGAGCAGTTGTCTTTTAGGCCGTTCTTGAAAGATACGACCACCACCTCTTGATTACATTCGGATATTCTGTTGAACACCTCATAGTATCTTTTTGCGTAGGCCCTAAGGCCTTCATCCTTACTGATCTTTAGAGCCATTAATGCGTCTACCCTTAATGGCTGTAGCTTGTTTGTCACGAACCTGGCCACAAACATCTCGGCCAAGTCTTTCCAAGTCTTCACACTTCCCTTTGGTAGTTTGTGAAATCAATCTGATGCAATCTCCCCAAAGGACGAGGGGAACACCTTACAGAGCAACGGCTCGTTCCCAGTGTACAACGCCATTGCGTTCAGGTATAATCTGACGTGAAAGTTGGAGTCCGACTTCCCATCGTATATCTAGAACCTTAATATACTAAATCTCTTCGGGACCTCAACTTTGTCTAACTCTACCGAGAATAGTGTTCTTGGTTTAATAGTTGAGGTTACCTCGGCATGATCTTGTTTCCTCTTGAGGTAATCTCTTAAGTCCTCTTTGGTCCATCCAGGAGCTCAGCTATCTCCCGATTTCAGTCTCTTAGGTGCACTGCTTTCAGCTTCGTTGTGAGCCCTTTTTGATTTTTCTCCGTTGGTCACATCGAAGCACAACTCCTGCCTCTGAACATGCCGATGTTCTCTGGGGTCTGCCTCCTTGGTGCGATGTGTCCTTCGAGACTCTTCCCTTCCTGGCTCTCTACGCCCGACCTCCCTTGAAGGTCGGTGAAAATGTCTTTCGCTTCTCGGGTGCTGGGGTGCTATTGGGATAGTTTTCTGTCCTCCCTTTTGGGCATTGGCCACTGGAATCGACGTGTCATGCAGCGGAAATGGTGGCTGCATGACATTGTTTTGCATCATGAAGTTGACGACCGATTGCAAGTCCACCAACTTGTTCGCCATCTCTTTAACCTCTTCGTCCCTCCGTAGGCATCTGTCATTCTATACTTGGAGGTTATCTTCTTTATAGTACCCACTTCAATCTGGCTTCTTTGGTACGTCGCCATCCTGGCCGACGTCTGTGTTGCTGTGATTCTGGTCACGAGTTTCTGTGTTGCGGTTGTCTCTTTCGACATCAAGGTCGATAGGTTTGCCACTCCCAGCAGGAGTGTCGTACCCAATCTTTTTCTTCTGTCCGTTGCTGGCCATCTATTCTCCTTTCTTTGCTCCAGACGGCGCCAAATTGTGTGAGAGATTTTCCGACCACACTGCCAACTCAGTAATCAGCTGGAGAGTACTGGCAGAATAGATGACACCTGGCTGACTTGCAACAGAAAGAGAAAATTTCAGCGATGGTTCGTCCACCCGGGGGCACTCCGACGATCAAGTCAGTATATCTCTCAAAGATAATCAATGGTGCTAAACTCACTGTTTAGAATATAAATTGCGTACCTTAGACCCATCGGGGGTGTCTTTCTTTTATAGTTAACTCAATCCTTGTCCCAACAGAAGCCTAACTTCAATGGATTTTAGCTCAATGCTTATCCAGGACACTTCAATAGATAGAAACAAACTCCCTAAGAGCTTTATCTTTATCCAGGCTGAGTCTCCTCATCATCTAGGACTCTTGTGCCTTATCCGCTTATCTCGAATTCCGATATCTTCGGAGATAACCTCGGCCTTGCTGAGATCACCTCGGCGTCATGACCAAGACACGTGGCACCTCGGCTGACACGTCGGTGTCACCTTGGCCACGTGTTGGTACTCAGAAAATATATCCCCACAATTACCTTTGAACAGTAGAGCTTAATAAGGGACAAAAATAAGTCATTCAAGTAGGGTGCATGCTAAACATGCTCTTTATTAATCATTTTGAGAAGAGTAAATATTTTTTGTAATTTTAAAATATTATGTGTTATTGATCACATGGTGTTTTGCATTAATGTTATAGTGAAAAATTATACGGTTAGGACAATACTAATTCACATTTATCAAGTAACTAAAAGATAAAAGATAACTCATTTTATGTGTTTTGTTATATTTCATTTGACGAAAAAATTACAGGAATGATATCACATAATACTCTATAACTATCTAATAAATTTTTATATAATGATGGTGTGGTAGTGAAGAAGATGCAAAGTCAAGGAAGCGAGGAATGGGATCGGGGGAAACCATCCAAAGTAAGCGAGGAATGGGATCGGGGGAAACCATCCAAAGTAGGGAAGTGAGAAATGTGATTCCCTGTGATTGGAAATGTGATGCCTTTTTCCTTTTAGATATTCATTTGAATAATATTATATGTATCAATTAATATATTAACAGATGATGTAGCATGATTTTAGAGATTTTTGATATTTGTACTTTGTATAATAGGTGGAGTTAGTAATAATATCATAACATATATTGGTACACTATTTGGTATACTAATTAGTACATGTAGCACTACCGTATTCATTTTCATTGTCAAATAACTCATTTGACCAATTTTAATTATTGAGAAAAACACTCATACTTTTAATTGATAGGATATGTATTAGTTGATATGATTTCATATTAATATTTGCACAAACAAGATGTAGCACTAGACAAATCCAGGCGGATCATAATTTCTAAAATATCACTTCAACATGAATTGAATGACAAATTCTATATGAAAATTTTGCTTCATGGAGTGAAATAATTGAATGCAACACCCCTCAAACATTTAAGCTCATAACTTATCTCCATGTCTAGCCCTACCTTTCCTTGCAATTTAAGTTAAGCTTATCAAAAACTTGATTTGGTCAAGATTTGGACCATAATTTTTTTAATATGTTCAAGCTTGATTACGAGGTCTGTTCTCATTGGGTACTACTGGATTTGGACAAAATCTTTAATCAAATTGAGCTCATGTTGTTGATGTTATACCGTCACATTTCCTAGTGTGTGTTTTAGAAAATGGGGAGGTAATACCCATCATGATAGGTGAGTGTGTACATAAGATTTAATTTCCATATATGAGTGGAAACATTAAACTCAATTGATATACCTTTTAAGGGTAGGACTTGGATAATTACTCACACAATCATGTGGGTTTAATTTTGGAGTAATTGTACATAAGATTTAATTTCCATATATGAGTGGAAACATTAAACTCAATTGATATACCTTTTAAGGGTAGGACTTGGATAATTACTCACACAATCATGTGGGTTTAATTTTGGAGTAATTGTTGCATACTTCCTTAATTATGATTGATTTAAATTGTTAAGTCTATTATAGTTATATTGGTATTACATGATATTACTATGCAAATAAGGTATTGATATTACGTGACATTACTATATGATATATTCTATTTGGATCCAATAATTTTCTTAATTTGGAGGCACTATGATTTTTGTGTCTAGTGAGCCTTTAGATGTTGGGGAGAAAATAGATTGAGTTGGAAATGATCCAAATTATATAGGAATGTGTCGAGTCCAACATTGAAAGTTTACAATAGAGATGATAATAAGGGGACAATAAACCCTTTTTATTGTTGTAGGCCATATTGAATTGGATAGATAGAAAGAATACGAAAGTAATTTGCAAAAGGTAAGGGCCTATAACATTTTTGTTTTCAACTTTCAAGTTTCTAAGAAACAAAAAAATAATACAGTTTGAAAACAGTTATTGTTTTTATTTTTTGAGACAATTTGAAAACATGGAAAACTTTTTATTTATTTTTGTTGGCATCATTTTTGTATTATATTTTTAAAAAATACTGAAAAATTATTTGGACAACTGAAAAAAAGAAAAGAAAAAGAGCATAAAATAAATGAACGTATAGCTGGGCCTAGGCCTTTATACATAGAAAATTCCAGTCCATTATTAGTACAAAAAGTGCAGGCCTTAGTCCACTGAAATTCTTGACATGCCTAGTCCAACTTCGTTATCTAAAAGAAACTCCCTAGGCCTTAAAAAGGGGGCATATATACTTTAAAAAGAAAATGATACACAAGTTGGGCGAAGGGACATAAGAGCGAGGGGGGTTACGTGTCTTCTTGACTTTTCAAATTTTTTTTTTTGGAGTCTTAACTTACACACAGTCCTGCCTCTCCTATACATAGTACTCTCAGTTTTATCCAAACACATTGATATATGCACCCATGTTTTGTTTTGTTGTTTTTGAGTCCTAATACGAACCAAACATTGATACATAATTTTTTTTTTTTTTGGGTGAGGACACACAACTCCAATTACGACAAGATTAAAACTCTAAAATTTTAAAAGTGTATGAAATTATTTATTTATCTATTTATTCACAGTGCTTGTTAAGTATCTTTATATTTTCTTTGTCCCTTTTTGTTGCTTTGCAATTTACTGACTTGCAATTCAGTAGATTAGGATTACACAACACAGATTTGGGAGCACATTACAACATTGGTATCTTCTCTCCATTATTTACAGGTAACTTTATTTATTAATTTTTACTTTTAAATAAAAATTATGAGTAATAATTTATAGTTATTTATTATTTTTTTGTAATTTTATTTGTTATTATTTATGTTAAAATTAGAGATTTTGATATGCTAAAATTATTAATCTTAATTGGTGGTGATTTATATTAAAATTATGGATTTTGGTTTGTTGTTGTTTGTGCTAAAATTAGAGATTTGATTTGTGCTAAAATTAAAATTATTAATTTGTAGTGGTTAATATTTAAATTAGGGATTTTGATTTGTTATAATTTGTGCTAAAATTAGAAATTTTGATTTGTTGTGATTTGTGCTAAATTTAAAATTTAATATTTGTATTAAAATTGGAGATTTTGATTTGTGGGGGTTTGTGATTTTGATTATGAATTTTTATTTTTTAAATCATTTATGGAGAAATATTTTAAAAGAAAATCAAAATTGGAATCAAATTTTCCTCAAGATGAAGATGATAATTATTCTTTCGCAAAACAAAGTCGCATAAAAATCAACTTAACAGACCTTGGTTGTCCACATTGAGAGAGATATTTTTGATGGCATTGACAATGATACTATCATAGAAAGATTTCAAAAGATGAAAATTCATCGGGGTCATTTGTAAAAGTTTAAAATTAAAGACTTTTTGTAATGAATATTAATTTTTAATGTTTAATATTAGTTTGAAAAATTATTATTATGTTATTGTTATTGATTGGGGAAGAAAAATTTTGAGATTATAATTAATAGGTACCCTCCTATATTAAATATCTGACTCCGCCATTGTATACAAGTCATCTTTTTAGATTCATTTTCTAGATTTTTTTTTTTGATCGGCAAAACAAAATCTCTATTGATGAGAACATGCGAAAGATGAACGAGTATATCAATAAAGAGGAGCTTAGAGCTAACACAAGCTCCAAGCTCTAGTTGGTGAGAAACCAACAACAAACAAAGCACACCAAACAAAATATCAACACAAGACTGAGCAAACCGAGCAAAGAAAGATTACAACCAAAGCACACCAAATAGACTAGTATATCGCCAGAGCTAAACAAAGAACCATTACGAAACCCATTGCAAATGCTACAGAGCGACAAAGAACTGCAAAGCATAACAAAGCAAGACACTACCATATATAAAGATAATCGCAACTATAACAGAACCGGCATCAAAGAAAGAGCTACCTCACTACAGACCACCAAAAAACCAGTTGCAGACCTCACCATATTAGATGCATTCCACCAAAAGGCACCTTTCAGTTACAGTCCATCAAAACACCTCATGGTAACCCATTGCAAATGCTTCCATGATGTCCATTAAATACACCAACTGTAATGACCCTCACACTGATTACCGATTAATTACCGATTATGGCTAAACTGAGATTGATTGTGACTGTTAATTGAAGTAATTGAAATACCGAACTGACTGACTGAAACCTGAAACTGACTGATTGATTGTATCTGTTTAAATGCATTTTCTATCTGTTTGACTGTTTAATTATCTGTTCAGTTTGTTATGTTTAAACTGTTAATTGAAGGCCTTATCGGCGGCTGAATCAGAAAGCGATTAGTGTTTCATGATCAGTAGAATTTATGTGATTTAAGGGTGTAATTATCTGAAAATTGATTTTGTATGATTAAACTAGATTAAATAATGTAAAATACATAAGTTGCCTTATTTACGGAACTGCCATTGTGAGTGGGCTTTTGTTTAATGAAATATTTGAGCCTTTTTACACTTAGGCAACATTTTGCTCAGCTCATTTCTTGTTCATAGCTAAATTAGAGAGAGAGAGAGAGAGAGATAGGAGAGAGAGCTTGAGTTTTTGAGATTTGGCTTGGAGGTTGAGAGAATTGAAGGGATTCTTGCATTTTTGGGCTTCCACACTTGAATTCAAGACTTAAGGTAGACCATTGACCTCCTTCATTGTGTGTTTGAGGTTAATCTTGCATGATTCAAGTTAAATTGTAGAGTTAAGGCATGAATTAGTTCAATGATGTTGAATTAGAGCTCAATTGTTGCATGCATGTGCATATTGACAAGTTTTGAGGTTGTAATCCATCATTCCTCACATGCATGTTCATAAGTTTGCAATGGTCCATGTTTTCAACTTGTTTTTGGGACAATTGGCTCACTAGAGCATCAAATTGAAGCTTTGAATTGAATTTAATCCATGCATGTCGCATGTTCTTCGTGCTCATGAGAATTGGTTTGAAATTGAGTTTGAATTAAACACCCTTGGGCTTGGATTTCTCAAATTGAGCTTTGAGTCATGTTGTTTTAAGTGTTTACAAGTGTTTTTCCAGGTTTTCAGCCCAAGAGGATCGAAAATTTTGCATTTAAACTTGATTTTGAGCTTGGGACTCAAATCTGGAATTTCTAGATTTTGGGCCTATACTCGAGCGAGGAAGTCCATGCTCGAGCGTACACTGTGTGATCCTGCCTTCCGCTCGAGCGTGAAATGCGAGCATCCAGTACTTTGCATGAGTTCACAGTCCGCTCGAGCGAGGAAACTTACGCTCGAGCGAGGACTTGTGTCTTGGGCTCGAGCGGGCATCGAGCAAGCATCGAGCGTAAATTTTGAGCATCCAAAGATTTTTATCAGAAGATACCGCTTTCGGCGACGGAATTCACGCTCGAGCGAAGCCCTTTTGTCTGCATGTCCGCTCGAGCGAAGAAAGCCACGCTCGAGCGAGACCCCTGTTTTCAGCAAATTTTGTAAAGTGTTCAAAAGTGCATCTTTGCACCCTCTTTCCATCCTAGGCATTCCTAGGACATATTTAAGGCATCTTAACGAGGATATAGATGTAGAACACACCAAGGCAAATTTAGGGATTAAGTTATTATCTTTCCCCAACTGTGAAACTTAGTGTGTGTTCAATCTGTTAACTGTATAGGGTTGGCATTCTGAGGAGACGCCCTAGTTCACTGTAGCCTAGAACTCTGTGAGTAACAATTGTGTAAAGATATGTTCAAATGACTATCTTTTGAATACAGAACTGATCTGTTTACTGAACGGTTTACTGAACTGGTATTATTCACTGAACGAATGTATGTCCTTTGTTGTTTCAACTGCATCAGGCATCCTTAGCACCCATCGCCATCGTTATTGTTACAGAGATCTCTGTCGGTTCCCTCGTTGGAACCACTACTATTTACTGATTGATGGACATCATTTACTGCTCGGTCTTTTAGACCTCTGCATCGTTATGCTAATGGATGTACCACATATACCGCTTATTGTCTTTGAACAATCAATTCTTGATTGAAATGAACTGTTTTTACTACTGTAAGGACATTCATTCTAAACCCCTTTACGCAGTATGTTATTCACTGGGCTTTAGCTCACTGCTCATATATATATATGTAGGTGTACAGGCACCGGACCAATGCTAGAGGCGTCGGGGTAAACTCCAGTTTTGTCAAGCCAACCTATGTGCCTCACTGTGAGGTTCCAAGGCTGCCAAGCTAAGGCTAGGGGTGTTTAATGTTTCCCCTCCTGTCGCTTTTGTTTATCAGATAGACTGTATAGATCGTGATCAGATCGGTTATTAGGGACTTGATCCTCGCATCAATGTTTGTAAATATTGTGCATAACTGTTCTGTATTGAATGTTTATATGTATGAAAAATCTTTTTGACATATAGACTGTCAAAGCTCATTGGACATTGTTTTTATCAGATATTTCGGCTTCCGGCTTCGACTACGTTTTACTCTTGTGCCTTCGTAATCTCTTGACATCTCTAGTTACGGCTGGCCGAACCCATAGGGGCGGGTTTGGGTCGTGACTGAGTGGTATCAGAGCGATACTTAACCATGAGTTATATCGTACACACGTGTCCAAATGAGCTATAGGGTGTCCTAGAAAAGCAATTAAGGCATTACATGAGCATGAAAAGTGTGTGGTTATGGCATGACTGGATATATGCTAATGTGTTAAACTGTTTAAGTATGCAACTGTTTATGTTTATAACTGTTATAACTGCTTATAGTTAAATGGACAATGCAAATGAATCTGAGTCCTCATCTACTGAGGCAAGAATGGCAAGAATGGAAAGAATGATGGAACTGATAACTGCAAGATTAGAACAATAACAGAATCAACAGCCCCCACTTCCTCCTCCGGCTGTACCGGAACCAAATGTGAATGTTAATGATGGGGACATAATTGCTCTCACCCATAAGTTCAGCAAGATGAAACCGCCACCCTTCTTGGGAGGCCTTGAACCGTTGAAAGCTGAAGCTTGGGTACTTGAGACTGAAAAATTATTTGAAGTTTTTCCGTGCTCAGAAGCGAATAAAGTACTGTTAGCTACCTTCACCTTGCAAGAAGAGGCCAGAAGGTGGTGGATGCTGGTCCGTGACACCAACACTGTAGCGACTTGGGCTCAGTTTAAGGAGTCCTTCTTTGAAAAGTACTTTCCTCAGTGTGTTAGGGACAGAAAAGTGACGGAATTTGAACAACTGAGACAGGGCACGATGTCTGTGGCTGAATATGAAACCAAGTTCACCGAGCTGGCTAGATATGCACCACATATGGTGGACACTGACTACAAGAAGGCTAGAAAATTTGAAGGCGGCCTTAACGTTGCAATACTCGACAGAATAAGTGTTTTAAAGCTACCGACCTTTGTAGGTGTTCTTGACCGAGCTTTGATGGTTGAATCGAACATTGAAGCTGTGAAACAATCTAAACCACCGACGTCTGAATGGCGTGGTAAAAGACAGAATTGTAAATTCAAGAAAGGCAAGCATAACCCATCAAATAAGAAACAGAATACGGGGTCAACAACTAGCCCCATCCAAGGGAGTGGTTTCATTCCATCTTGTTCTGAATGTGGCAAGAAGCACAAAGGGGTTTGTTACAAAATATCTGGAGCCTGTTACAGGTGTGGCAAGGTAGGCCACATGGTTAAAGACTGCCCCTCTGCTCCGCAGGCTAGTGGGAAAGCTACACCAAGCGCAGTAGCATCAACTGTAGCACCAAAGCCTAACCCCAAAGCTACCGGGAAAGAGCCCGTGAGGCAGGGCCGAGTGTTCGCCCTAGTACCGGGAGACGTGCAAAATACTGAAACCGTTGTGTCAGGTATCCTCTCTATTTGCACTCAAAATGCATATGTACTAATTGATTCGGGGTCTACGCATTCATATGTATCGCATGCTTTTTTACGGAAATTGAATAGACCCTTAGAACCTATGAACTATCTGTTAGCGGTATCATCACCTGTTGGGGGATCCATGACATGTGTTTATATGTACCCTGCCTGTGAAATCGTTGTTGGGGATATGTATCTGTTTATTGATTTACTGCCATTGAACATTGATCATTTTGATGTAATATTGGGGATGGACTGGTTACAAAAATATCATGCTACCATTGACTGTGTGACAAAATAAGTTTTTTTTCGTCCACCTGGTTTACTCGAATTTATGTTTAATGGGGTTGGAGTAGTACCTCCTCCGTATTTGATTTCGTCTGTTAAAGTTGTTAAACTGATTAGGAAGGGGTGTAAAGGGTATCTGTGTTCTGTACTGACTGTATTTACTAGTGATAATACTAAAACTGATGTGAACTGTATTCCTATAGTTAGAGAATTCCCAGATGTGTTTCCAGATGATCTACTAGGGGATTTGATTGACAAGGAGATTGAATTCACCGTTGATGTGGTCCCGGGTACATAACCAATATCTAAAGCTCCCTATAGAATGTCTCCGACTGAATTGAAAGAATTGAAAGTACAATTGCAAGAACTGTTAGGTAGGAAATTTATTAGGCCCAGTACTTCACCGTGGGGCGTACCTGTCTTATTTTTGAAGAAGAAAGACGGTTCACTGAGACTGTGTATTGATTACCGTGAATTGAACAAGGTAACCGTGAAAAATAAATATCCATTACCGCGTATTGATGACTTATTTGATCAGTTACAGGGTGCTCAAGTGTTTTCCAAGATTGATCTCAGATCGGGGTACCATCAACCGAAGGTTAAACCTGAAGACATTGATAAAACTGTTTTTAGAACGAGGTATGGACATTACGAATTTTTAGTTATGCCTTTTGGAGTTACCAATGCACCTGCAGCATTTATGGACCTCATGAATAGAATTTTTAAACCGTACCTTGACGATTTTATTGTGGTATTCATTGACGACATATTGATTTACTCCAAAAGTATAGAAGAACATGAACATCATCTGAGACTTGCCCTGCAGACCCTAACTGTATGCTAAACTGTCGAAATGTGAGTTTTGGCTTGATCATGTTATGTTTTTGGGGCATGTTGTTAGCAAATATGGAATTTCATGATCCGTAAAATTGAAGTCAGAGTGAATCGCCTAGACCAACAAATGTGATAGAAGTCCGAAGCTTTTTGGGATTGGCTGGATATTACAGAAGATTTGTCAAAGATTTCTCCAAAATTGCCTTACCATTGACTCAACTGACACAAAAGGGGATATCATTTGACTGGACTGACCAAAGAGAATCAGCGTTCCAAGAGTTGAAAACTCGATTGGTGACTGCACCGGTTCTTACCTTACCTTCAGGTACGGATGGTTATACTGTATTTAGTGATGCTTCTCATAAGGGTTTGGGGTGTGTTTTAATGCAAAATGGGAGAGTTATTGCTTATGCTTCCCGACAACTAAGACCACATGAAAAGAACTACCCAACCCATGATCTAGAACTTGCTGCAGTAGTGTTTGCACTGAAAATCTGGCATTATTACCTGTATGGGGCAACATGTGAAGTGTATACTGACCACAAGAGTCTGAAATATTTCTTCACCCAGAAAGAACTGAACATGAGACAACGGAGATGGCTAGAATTGATCAAAGATTATGACCTACAGATTCTGTATCACCCGGGAAAAGCCAATACCGTTGCCGATGCACTCAGTCGGAAGTCGATTGCAAATTTAGCTTGTTTGCTCACTGGACAGAAAGAGTTGCTTTGTGACCTTGAAAAATCTGAAATTGAGATAGTTTTGAAAGAACAAGATGGGACAATAGCTGCTATTTCTGCACAACCGGCACTGATTGAGGAGATTAAAGAGAAACAGCAACATGATGACTTCTTGAAGAAGATCATCGAAGAAAGGGAATCTAAACCGAGATCGGGATTCAAATTTGAAAGCAACGTACTGAAATTTCAAGAAAGACTGTGTGTACTGAATGATACTGAACTGAAGAGAAGAGTTCTGCAAGAGGGCCACAACTCAAAATTTTCTATTCATCCGGGGAATACGAAAATGTACCAGGATCTGAAACAGAACTTTTGGTGGCCGGGGATGAAGAAAGAAATTGCCTACTTTGTGTCAAAATGTCTTCATTGCCAACAAGTTAAAGCGGAACATCAGCGACCTGCAGGCTTGCTGCAACCCTTACCCATATCGGAGTGGAAACGGGAGCATATCACGATGGATTTTATCGTTGGATTGCCTCGCTCCAGAAAAGGTATGGATTCAATTTGGGTTATTGTTGATAGACTGACCAAATTTGCTCACTTCTTACCTGTCAAGACAATTTATAATGCGCATAAGTTGGTCAGTAATTTATATTGATGAAATTGTTAGACTGCATGGAGTGCCTGTATCCATTGTTTCTGACAGGGATTCGAAGTTTACATTGAGGTTTTGGCAAAGCCTACAGACTGCATTGGGTACTGAATTGAGACTGAGTAGTGCCTATCATCCTCAGACAGATGGACAGTCAGAAAGGACCATTCAGACTCTGGAGGATTTATTGAGAATGTGTGTCCTTGATTTTCAGGGAAATTGGGAAAGCCATTTGCCCTTAGCTGAATTCGCCTACAACAACACCTTTCATTCAAGTATTGGTATGGCGCCTTTCGAGGCATTGTATGGCAGAAAATGTAGATCTCCAATTTGCTGGGCAGAAGTTGGAGATGGGCCTTTGCTTGGGCCCGAGATTGTTTATGAAACGACGGAGAAAGTGAAACTAATGCAGCAGAGACTGAAAACAGCACAGAGCAAACAGAAAAGTTATACGGATGTCAGAAGACGAGACAGAGAGTATGAAGTGGGTGATCACGTTTTTGTGAAAGTGTCACCGATGAAAGGCTAGACTCGTTTTGGAGTCAAAGGCAAGTTAGCGCCAAGATATGTCGGACCGTATAAGATCATTGAGAAAATCAATCCGGTGGCATATTAAGTTGCGCTTCCTCCTGAAATGGAGCATATGCACAACGTCTTCCACATTTCGATGTTGAGAGATTATCTCCGGGATCCATTCCATGTGATTGAGCCTACCCGTATAGTGTTGAGTGATGACTACACTTACGAGGAATGGCCTATACAGATTGTGAACAGACGGATCAAGAAACTGAGAAACAAAGAGATCCTGCTAGTAAAAGTCGACTGGCAAAACCATGGTGGCGTGTATGCCACTTGGGAAAGGGAAGATGACATGGTTAAAAGATATCCTGAACTGTTTCCACTAAATCCTGTTTTCTTCCAGAATGAAGGTAACTCAAGTTTAGAGGACTAAACTTTTTTTAAGAAAGGGAGACTATAATGACCCTCACACTGATTACCGATTAATTACCGATTATGGCTAAACTGAGACTGATTGTGACTGTTAATTGAAGTAATTGAAATACCGAATCGATCGATCAAACTCAAACCGATCGATTGATCAGATTCTGCTAAATGCATTTTCTATCTGTTTGACTGTTTAATTATCTGTTCAGTTTGTTATGTTTAAACTGTTAATTGAAGGCCTTATCGGCAGCCAAACCAGAAAGCGATTAGTGTTTCATGATCAGTAGAATTTATGTGATTTAAGGGTGTAATTATTTGAAAATTGATTTTGTATGATTAAACTAGATTAAATAATGTAAAACACATAAGTTGCCTTATTTACGGAACTGCCATTGTGAGTGGACTTTTGTTTAATGAAATATTTGAGTCTTTTTACACTTAGGCAACATTTTGCTCAGCTCATTTCTTGTTCATAGCTAAATTAGAGAGAGAGAGAGAGATAGGAGAGAGAGCTTGAGTTCTTGAGATTTGGCTTGGAGGTTGAGAGAATTGAAGGGATTCTTGCATTTTTGGGCTTCCACACTTGAATTCAAGACTTGAGGTAGACCATTGACCTCCTTCATTGTGTGTTTGAGGTTAATCTTGCATGATTCAAGTTAAATTGTAGAGTTAAGGCATGAATTAGTTCGATGATGTTGAATTAAAGCTCAATTGTTGCATGCATGTGCATATTGACAAGTTTTGACGTTGTAATCCATCATTCCTCACATGCATGTTCATAAGTTTGCAATGGTCCATGTTTTCAACTTGTTTTTGGGACAATTGGCTCACTAGAGCATCAAATTGAAGCTTTGAATTGAATTTAATCCATGCATGTCGCATGTTCTTCGTGCTCATGAAAATTGGTTTGAAATTGAGTTTGAATTAAACACCCTTGGGCTTGGATTTCTCAAATTGAGCTTTGAGTCATGTTGTTTAAAGTGTTTACAAGTGTTTTTCCAGGTTTTCAGCCCAAGATGATTGAAAAGTTTGCATTTAAACTTGATTTTGAGCTTGGGACTCAAATCTGGAATTTCCAGATTTTGGGCCTACACTCGAGCAAGGAAGTCCACGCTCGAGCGTACACTCTGTGATCCTGCCTTCCGCTCGAGCGAGAAAAGTGACGCTCGAGTGTGAAATGCGAGCATCCGGTACTTTGCATGAGTTCACAGTCCGCTCGAGCGAGGAAACTCACGCTCGAGCGAGGACTTGTGTCTTGGGCTCGAGCGGGCATCGAGCGTAAATTTTGAGCATCCAAAGATTTTTATCAGAAAGCATCCGGCCGAGCTTTTAACTCACGCCGATCGGGTGCCCTTTGTTCTGCATGTTCGCCGGCGAGACCCTGCCAAAGAAATTTTGTAAAGTGTTCAAAAGTGTATCTTTGCACCCTCTTTCCATCCAGACATTCCTAGGACATATTTAAGGCATCTTAACGAGGATATAGATGTAGAACACACCAAGGCAAATTTAGGGATTAAGTTATTATCTTTCCCCAATTGTGAAACTTAGTGTGTGTTCAATCTGTTAACTGTATAGGGTTGGCATTCCGAGGAGACGCCCTAGTTCGCTGTAGCCCAAAACTCTGTGAGTAACAATTGTGTAAAGATATGTTCAAATGATTTTCTTTTGAATACTGAACTGATCTGTTTACTGAACGGTTTACTGAACTGGTATTATTCACTGAACGAATGTATGTCCTTTGTTTCTGAACTGTACTGTGGCATCCTTAGCACCCATTGTTTACTGTTATTGTTACAGAGATCTCTGTCGGTTCCCTCGTTGGAACCACTATCAAGCATCGATTGATGGCCATCATTTATCGCTCGTCTTTTAGACTCATCACATCGTTATGCTAATGGATGTACCACATATAGCATCGTGTCAACAACCAATTATCGATTGAAATGAACTGCTTACCATCAGAAGGACATTCATTCTAAACCCCATTACGCAGTATGTTATTCACTGGGCTTTAGCTCACTGCTCATATATATATATGTAGGTGTACAGGCACCGGACCAATCCTAGAGGCGTCGGGGTAAACTCCAGTTTTGTCAAGCCAACCTATGTGCCTCACTGTGAAGTTCCGAGCCTGCCAAGCTAAGGCTAGGGGTGTTTAATGTTCCTCCCTGCATTCATTTTGTTTATCAGATAGATCAGATAGATCTGATCAGATCGTTATTAGGGACTTGATCCTCAGATCAATGTTTGTAAATATTGTGCATAATCGTTTCAGATCAATGTTTATATGTATGAAAAATCTTTTTGGCATACAGACTGTCACAGCTCATTGGACATTGTTTTTTATCAGTATTTCCGCCATGCCCTCGACTTTATATCGTCTTATCATAAGCAGCCTTCAAGAATCTCTTGACATCGGGCCGTTATGGTGCTAAACTCATAGGGGTGGGTTTGGGTCGTGACAGAGTGGTATCAGAGCGATACTTAACCACGAGTTATACCACACACACGTGTCCAAAAGAGCTATAGGGTGTTCTAGAAAAGCAATTAGGGCATTACATGAGCATGAAAAGTGTGTGGTTATGGCATGACTGGATAGATGCTAATGTGTTAAACTGTTTAAGTATGCAACTGTTTATGTTTATAACTGTTATAACTGCTTATAGTGAAATAGACAATGCAAATGAATCTGAGTCCTCATCTACTGAGGCAAGAATGGCAAAAATGAAAAGAATGATGGAACTGATAACTGCAAGATTAGAACAACAACCGAATCAACAGCCTCCACCTCCTCCTCCGGCTGTACCGGAACCAAATGTGAATGTTAATGATGGGGACATAATTGCTCTCACCCATAAGTTCAGTAAGATGAAACCGCCATCCTTCCAGGGAGGCCTTGAACCGTTGAAAGCTGAAGCTTGGGTACCTGAGACTGAAAAATTATTTGAAGTTTTTCCGTGCTCAGAAGCAAATAAAGTACTGTTAACTACCTTCACTTTGTAAGAAGAGGCCAGAAGGTGGTGGATGCTGGTCTGTGACACCAACACTGTAGCGACTTGGGTTCAGTTTAAGGAGTCCTTCTTTGAAACGTACTTTCCTCAGTGTGTCAGGGACAGAAAGGTGACGGAATTTGAACAACTGAGACAGGGCACGATGTTTGTGGCTGAATATGAAACCAAGTTCACCGAGCTGGCTAGATATACACCACATATGGTGGACACTGACTACAAGAAGGCCAGAAAATTTGAAGGCGTCCTTAACATTGCAATACTCAACAGAATAAGTGTTGTAAAGCTACTGACCTTTGTAGGTGTTCTTGACCGAGCTTTGATGGCTGAATCGAACATTGAAGCTGTGAAACAATCTGAACCACCGACGTCTGAATGGCATGGTAAAAGACAGAATTTTAAATTCAAGAAAGGCAAGCATAACCCATCAAATAAGGAACAGAATACGGGGTCGACAACTAGCCCCAGCCAAGGGAGTGGTTTCATTCCATCTTGTTCTGAATGTGGCAAGAAGCACAAAGGGGTTTGTTACAAAATATCTGGAGCCTGTTACAGGTGTGGCAAGGTGGGCCACATGGTTAAAGATCGCCTTCGCCTCCAAGATGGGAAAGCTGCACCAAGCGCAGTAGCATCAACTGTAGCACTAAAGCCTAACCCCAAAGCTACCGGGAAAGAGCCCATGAGGCAGGGCCGAGTGTTCGCCCTAGTACCGGGAGACGTGCAAAATACTGAAACCGTTGTGTCAGGTATCCTCTCTATTTGCACTCAAAATGCATATGTACTAATTGATTCGGGGTCTACGAATTCATATGTATCGCATGCTTTTTCACGGAAATTGAATAGACCCTTAGAACCCATGAACTATCTGTTAGCGGTATCATCACCTGTTGGGGGATCCATGACATGTGTTTATATGTACCCTGCCTGTGAAATCGTTGTTGGGGATATGCATCTGTTTATTGATTTACTGCCATTGAACATTGATCATTTTGATGTAATATTGGGGATGGACTGGTTACAAAAATATCATGCTACCATTGACTGTGTGACAAAACAAGTTGTTTTTCGTCCACCTGGTTTACCCGAATTTGTGTTTAATGGGGTTGAAGTAGTATCTCCTCCGTATTTGATTTCGTCTGTGAAAGCTGTTAAACTGATTAGGAAGGGGTGTAAAGGGTATCTGTGTTCTGTACTGACTGTATTTACTAGTGATAATACTAAAACTGATGTGAACTGTATTTCTATAGTTAGAGAATTCCCAGATGTGTTTCCAGATGATCTACTAGGGGATTTGATTGACAGGGAGATTGAATTCACCGTTGATGTGGTCCCGGGTACACAACCAATATCTAAAGCTCCCTACAGAATGGCTCCAATTGAATTGAAGGAATTGAAAGTACAATTGCAAGAACTGTTAGATAAGAAATTTATCATGCCCAGTACTTCACCGTGGGGCGCACCTGTCTTATTTTTGAAGAAGAAAGACGGCTCACTGAGACTGTGTATTGATTACCGTGAATTGAACAAGGTAACGGTGAAAAATAAATATCCATTACCGCGTATTGATGACTTGTTTGATAAGTTACAGGGTGCTCAAGTGTTTTCCAAGATTGATCTCAGATCGGCGTACCATCAACTGAAGGTTAAACCTGAAGACATTGATAAAACTGCTTTTAGAACGAGGTATGGACATTATGAATTTTTAGTTATGCCTTTTGGAGTTACCAATGCACCTGCAGCATTTATGGACCTCATGAATAGAATTTTTAAACCGTACCTTGACGATTTTATTGTGGTATTCATTGACGACATATTGATTTACTCCAAAAGTATAGAAGAACATGAACATCATCTGAGACTTGCCTTGCAGACCCTAAGAGAACAGAAACTGTATGCTAAATTGTCGAAATGTGAGTTTTGGCTTGATCATGTTATGTTTTTGGGGCATGTTGTTAGCAAAGATGGAATTTCTGTTGATCTGCAGAAAATTGAAGCTGTAGTGAACTGGCCTAGACTAACAAATGTGACAGAAGTCCGAAGCTTTTTGGGATTGGCTGGAGATTACAAAAGATTTGTCAAAGATTTCTCCAAAATTGCTTTACCATTGACTCAACTGACACAGAAGGGGATATCATTTGACTAGATTGACCAAAGGGAATCAGCGTTCCAAGAGTTTAAAACTCGATTGGTGACTGCATCGGTTCTTACCTTACCTTCAGGTACGGATGGTTATACTGTATTTAGTGATACTGTATTTAGTGATACTTCTCGTAAGGGTTTGGGGTGTGTTTTAATGCAGAATGGGAGAGTTATTGCTTATGTTTCCCGACAACTGAGACCACATGAAAAGAACTACCCAACCCATGATCTAGAACTTGCTGCAGTAGTGTTTGCACTGAAAATCTGGCGTCACTACCTGTATGGGCAACATGTGAAGTGTATACTGACCACAAGAGTCTGAAATATTTCTTCACCCAGAAAGAACTGAACATGAGACAGCGGAGATGGCTAGAATTGATCAAAGATTATGACCTACAGATTTTGTATCACCCGGGAAAAGCCAATACTGTTGCCGATGCACTGAGCCGGAAGTCGATTACAAATTTAGCTTGTTTGCTCACTGGACAGAAAAAGTTGCTTTGTGACCTTGAAAAATCTGAAATTGAGATAGTTTTGAAAGAACAAGGTGGGACAATAGCTGCTATTTCTGCACAACCGGCACTGATTGAGGAAATTAAAGAGAAACAGCAACATGATGACTTCTTGAAGAAGATCATCGAAGAAAGGGAATCTAAACTGAGATCGGGATTCAAATTTGAAAGCAATGTACTGAAATTTCAAGAAAGACTGTGTGTACCGAATGATACTAAACTGAAGAGAAGAGTTCTGCAAGAGGGCCACAACTCAAAATTTTCTCTTCATCCGGGGAATACGAAAATGTACCAGGATCTGAAACAGAACTTTTGGTGGCCGGGGATAAAGAAAGAAATTGCCGACTTTGTGTCAAAATGTCTTCATTGCCAACAAGTTAAAGCGGAACATCAGCGACCCGCAGGCTTGCTGCAACCCTTACCCATACCGGAGTGGAAATGGGAGCATATCACGATGGATTTTATCGTTGGATTGCCTTGATCCAGAAAAGGTATGGATTCAATTTGGGTTATTGTTGATAGACTGACCAAATTTGCTCACTTCTTACCTGTCAAGACAATTTATAATGCAGACAAGTTGGCTGTAATTTATATTGATGAAATTGTTAGACTGCATGGAGTGCCTGTATCCATTGTTTCTGACAGGGATTCGAAGTTTACATCGAGGTTTTGGCAAAGCCTACAGATTGCATTAGGTACTGAATTGAGACTGAGTAGTGCCTATCATCCTCAGACAGATGGACATTCATAAAGGACCATTCAGACTCTGGAGGATTTATTGAGAATGTGTGTCCTTGATTTTCAGGGAAATTGGGAAAGCCATTTGCCCTTAGCTGAATTCGCCTACAACAACACCTTTCATTCAAGTATTGGTATGGCGCCTTTCGAGGCATTGTATGGCAGAAAATGTAGATCTCTAATTTGCTGGGCAGAAGTTGGAGATGGGCCTTTGCTTGGGCCCGAGATTGTTTATGAAACGACGGAGAAAGTGAAACTGATACAGCAAAGACTGAAAACAGCACAGAGCATACAAAAAGGTTATGCGGATGTCAGAAGACGAGACAGAGAGTATGAAGTAGGTGATCACGTTTTTGTGAAAGTGTCACCGATGAAAGGCTAGACTCGTTTTGGAGTCAAAGGCAAGTTAGCGCCAAGATATGTCGGACCGTATGAGATCATTGAGAAAATCAATCCGGGGGCATATTAAGTTGCGCTTCCTCCTGAAATGGAGCATATGCACAACGTCTTCCACATTTCGATGTTAGGAGATTATCTCCGGGATCCATTCCATGTGATTGAGCCTACCCGTATAGTGTTGAGTGATGACTACACTTACGAGGAACGGCCTATACAGATTGTGAACAGACGGATCAAGAAACTGAGAAACAAAGAGATCCCACTAGTGAAAGTTGACTCGCAAAACCATGGTGGCGTGTATGCCACTTGGGAAAGGGAAGATGACATGGCTGAAAGATATCCTGAATTGTTTCCACTGAATCCTGTTTTCTTCCAGAATGAAGGTAACTCGAGTTTAGAGGACTAAACTCTTTTTAAGGAGGGGAGACTGTAATGACCCTCACACTAATTATCGATTAATTACCGATTATGGCTAAACTGAGACTGATTGTGACTGTTAATTGAAGTAATTGAAATACCGAACTAACTGACTGAAACCTGAAACTCATTGATTGACTGTATCTGTTTAAATGCATTTTCTATCTGTTTGACTGTTTAATTATCTATTTAGTTTGTTATGTTTAAACTGTTAATTGAAGGCCTTATCGGCGGCCGAACTAGAAAGCGATTAGTGTTTCATGATCAGTAGAATTTATGTGATTTAAGGGTGTAATTATCTGAAAATTGATTTTGTATGATTAAACTAGATTAAATAATGTAAAACACATAAGTTGCCTTATTTACGGAACTGCCATTGTGAGTGGGCTTTTGTTTAATGAAATATTTGAGCCTTTTTACACTTAGGCAACATTTTGCTCAGCTCATTTCTTGTTCATAGCTAAATTAGAGAGAGAGAGAGAGATAGGAGAGAGAGCTTGAGTTCTTGAGATTTGGCTTGGAGGTTGAGAGAATTGAAGGGATTCTTGCATTTTTGGGCTTCCACACTTGAATTCAAGACTTAAGGTAGACCATTGACCTCCTTCATTGTGTGTTTGAGGTTAATCTTGCATGATTCAAGTTAAATTGTAGAGTTAAGGCATGAATTAGTTCAATGATGTTGAATTAGAGCTCAATTGTTGCATGCATGTGCATATTGACAAGTTTTGAGGTTGTAATCCATCATTCCTCACATGCATGTTCATAAGTTTGCAATGGTCCATGTTTTCAACTTGTTTTTGGGACAATTGGCTCACTAGAGTATCAAATTGAAGCTTTGAATTGAATTTAATCCATGTATGTTGCATGTTCTTCGTGTTCATGAAAATTGGTTTGAAATTGAGTTTGAATTAAACACCCTTGGGCTTGGATTTCTCAAATTGAGCTTTGAGTCATGTTGTTTTAAGTGTTTACAAGTGTTTTTCCAGGTTTTCAGCCCAAGATGATCGAAAATTTTGCATTTAAACTTGATTTTGAGCTTGGGACTCAAAACTGGAATTTCTAGATTTTGGGCGTACGCTCGAGCGAGGAAGTTCACGCTCGAGCGTACACTCTGTGATCCTGCCTTCCGCTCGAGCGAGAAAAGTGACGCTCGAGTGTGAAATGCGAGCATCCAGTACTTTGCATGAGTTCACAGTCCGCTCGAGTGAGGAAACTCACGCTCGAGCGAGGACTTGTGTGTTGTGCTCGAGCAGACATCGAGCGAGCATCGAGCGTAAATTTTGAGCATCTAGCATTTTTACTGTAGCACACAGTCCGCTCGAGCGACGGAATTCACGCTCGAGCGGAGCCCTTTTGTCTGCATGTCCGCTCGAGCGAAGAAAGCCACGCTCGAGCGAGACCCCTGTTTTCAGCAAATTTTGTAAAGTGTTCAAAAGTGCATCTTTGCACCCTATTTCCATCCTAGGCATTCCTATGACATATTTAAGGCATCTTAACGAGGATATAGATGTAGAACACACCAAGGCAAATTTAGGGATTAAGTTATTATCTTTCCCCAACTGTGAAACTTAGTGTGTGTTCAATCTGTTAACTGTATAGGGTTGGCATTCCGAGGAGACGCCCTAGTTCACTGTAGCCTAGAACTCTGTGAGTAACAATTGTGTAAAGATATGTTCAAATGATTATCTTTTGAATCTTGAATCGAATCTGCTTGATCATCTTCATCGAATCGGTATTATTCACTGAACGAATGTATGTCCTTTATTTCTGAACTGTACTGTGGCATCCTTAGCACACACTGTTTACTGTTATTGTTACAGAGATCTCTGTCGGTTCCCTCGTTGGAACCACTACTGTTTACTGATTGATGGCCATCATTTACTGCTCGGTCTTTTAGACCTACTGTTTACTGTTATGCTAATGGATGTACCACATATGACTGTTTATTGTGCTGAACAACTGAATTACTGATTGAAATGAACTGTTTTCACTACTGTAAGGACATTCATTCTAAACCCCTTTACGTAGTATGTTATTCACTGGGCTTTAGCTCATTGCTTATATATATATGTAGATGTACAGGCACCGGACCAATGCTAGAGACGTCGGGGTAAACTCCAGTTTTGTCAAGCCAACCTATGTGCCTCACTGTGAGGTTCCGAGCCTACTAAGCTAAGGCTAGGGGTGTTTAATGTTCTCCCTCCTGTACCGTTTTGTTTACTGTATAGACTGTATAGACTGCACTGTACTGGTTATTAGGGACTTGATCCCTGTACTGAATGTTTGTAAATATTGTGCATAACTGTTCTGTACTGAATGTTTATATGTATGAAAAATCTTTTTGGCATACAGACTGTCACAGCTCATTGGACATTGTTTCTTTACTGTATTGGCTTCCGCCATGCCCCTGGACTCTATTATACTGTCTTACCGTTAAGCAGGCCTTCGGTAATCTCGGATTACTAGCCGGTTACGGTGCTAAACCCATAGGGGCGGGTTTCGGTCGTGACACCAACCATTCAGATCATCAATCAATGTAGGTTTAACTGGGCTCAATTCAAACTCACAGCATCACTGCTCCTCCAAGGCACAATCTGACCTGCCTTATATTACAAATGAAATCATTAATTGTAAAATTAAAATCTTTCAGATGTGGATTCAACCACATAGCAATCCTAGTCTTAATCAGCTCACACACCTCATACCAGTTTGGGTTAACAGCCATAAAAACACACTCATTTCTAAGTTTCCAAATTGACCACACCATTTTCTAGACTTAGTGATATATTAAGAAGATGATTGATTGATAACACATCAATAAATCTAATTTTTACGACCTAAATAACAATACTCATTCTAAAAAGAACTAAGCCCCTACACAATTAGTTTTATGAATCATTCTTCTTTGGCTCTTTTCATAGTTTGTTCAACACAATCGTCGCTAATTCTCAAGTTGAGAATGATTTGGAAAGGTTTTAATTATTCAATGATGAATATTAGTCAATACTAGGGGTGTTCACGGATCAGTTTTGTGCGGTTTGCGGTTCGATTTTGACCCGCCTGCATCTATGCGGTTTGGGAAAAAGTCAACCCGCAACCGCCTGCAGTGCGGTTTGCGATTTGTGCGGATAGGGTTTGCAAATGTGTGGGTGGTTATGGGTGGTTTGCGGCTTACACTTTTTTCTTTAAAAATTATTTTTTGAGTTTTTTTTTTTTTCCATCGAATTTAAGCATCAGATTCATTTTATATATTTGTGATCATCTGAAAACAATTTTCTGATGAGTTTATAAATAAAAATTGAATATCAATACAATGAAAGTACCCAAAACAAAGAGACTTTACACTAGCATTTTTGCCATAAAAAAAATGTATATCAATGCATTAAAGGTTGTACTTAATTAGAATTGCCAGTTCAGTAATCAATAATCAAACTAGAAGTTCCATCGACTGCCAGAAGGAAAATTTTATTAGGAAAAAGTGAATGAGTCACCAATGAAAATCATATAAGAAACCAAGTTTAGGACTTGATAATTCTACGGTATTAAGAAAGTTGAGAAATACTTAAAAATAAGGATTCTAGTGTCATAGAGAACATAATGGTGCTCCCGTTAAAATTACAAAGTTGGTATATAAAAAATAATAATAATAATTAAAGTGCGGGTGGTTTTTGTGGGTTGCGGGTTTAAACCGTGACCCGCCCGCAACCCGCAAATTTATCATATTTCAAACCGCATTCACTTGCATTATGTTTGCGAAACCACCCATTTATATACGGGTTGGGTGGGTTGAGCGGTTCGGATAAACCGTTGCCCACCCTTAATCAATACATATTACATAGGTCAATGCATATGATATACACTGACATATTAGTTGATACTGTCTACTACGAATCATGATTACCATTATTGAGATCGTGCATCTATATCTATATCTATCTATCTATCTATCTATCTATCTATCTATATCTATACTTCTATACTATACTATATATATAAACAAATGTAGTAGAGTATGAGAATTCTCCAAACTCTTAATACTAAATTCTTATGGATTCTCTCTCTTATGTGTCACTTCTCAAGTCTCCCCTCCCACTTTTTCTAATTTTTAATCATTTGTCAATTATCTAAATCTCAAAAGCCAAAAGGATTATATATATTTAAATAAAATGATGAATATTTAAATATGAACAACAAAGAGGTAGAGATAAAAATATAAAATAAATAAAATAAAAAGATAACTATTCAAATTTCAACTACAAAATAATATTATGGATTCTCTCTCCTACGTGTCACTTCTCAGGTCTCCTCTCCCACTTTTCTTAATTTTTAATCATTTGTCAATTATTTAAATCTCAAAAACCAAAAGAATTATATATATTTAAATAAAATGATAAATATTTAAATATGAACAACAAAGAGGTAGAGATAAAAATATAAAATAAATAAAATAAAAAGATAACTATTCAAATTTCAACTACAAAATAATATAAAGAGTCAAATAAAAGATAAAAAAAATAACTAAATAAAAAATATTACGAGTCAATTAATTATAAAAATAAAAAGTTAACTATTTATATATGAACAATTAAAAAAAATTAAATAAAAAAATATTACGAGTCAAATGATTTTTAAAATAAAAAGGTAATTATGTATATATGAATAACAAATAAATATAGATGAAAAAAATATACAAAAATAAAAATATAACTATTTAATGAAAATTCAAATAAAAGATAACAAAATATTTAAATAAAAAAAAGAATAAGATTGGGATATAAATATCCCAAAAAGATGATAATTTTTTTAACGATCTATATTTATCTTTTGTTAGTTTGTTAAACAAATGTAGTGGAGTATGAGAATTCTCCAAACTCTTAATACTAAATTCTTATGGATTCTCTCTCTTATGTGTCACTTCTCAAGTCTCCCCTCCCACTTTTCCTAATTTTTAATAATTTGTCAATTATCTAAATCTCAAAAGCCAAAAGGATTATATATATTTAAATAAAATGATAAATATTTAAATATGAACAACAAAGAGGTAGAGATAAAAATATAAAATAAATAAAATAAAAAGATAACTATTCAAATTTCAACTACAAAATAATATAAAGAGTCAAATAAAAGATAAAAAAAATAAGAAATATTACATGTCAATTAATTATAAAAATAAAAAGTTAACTATTTATATATGAACAATTAAAAAAAATTAAATAAAAAAATATTACGAGTAAAATGATTTTTAAAATAAAAAGGTAATTATGTATATATGAATAACAAATAAATATAGATGAAAAAATATACAAAAATAAAAATATAACTATTTAATGAAAATTCAAATAAAAGATAACAAAATATTTAAATAAAAAAAAGAATAAGATTGGGATATAAATATCCCAAAAAGATGATAATTTTTTTAACGATCTATATTTATCTTTTGTTAGTTTGTTATAGAATTTCTCTATATTTCAACTTAATCTTTTTAAAGTTTACCTTTAAGTGGAACTTAATATTTTATCTTTTAAAATCATCAATTACTTATCCATACAAATTTTAAACATGATAGAATTCCATATATATCTTTTGTTTAGAGGAGTGATGGAGACCCCCTCCAATCACTACCCCCACCACCCCCACACATATGTGGCAGGTGGTGATTGGAGGACAAGGGAAACAAAAAAAAGGAAAAAGAAAATCCAACCAATGAGAGAAAGAGGGGGTCAAAGGGGGTGAGAAAAAAAGGGGGTCTTAGACAGTTTTGCTTTTGTTTAAGCATAATCTTTTTAATATAAAAACAAGTTCCTGCAAAAGAAACCATGAATAGAAAATTGGGGGGAAAACAATCAACATTGAGCCATTTCTGATCCGTTTTCGGTGCCTAAAAGTTTTAAATATTTGCTTTACATTTGAAATGTGTACTTGTATGAGTTTTTGCATTTGTAAGAAAGTGAGTTCATATAAATGGATATTATTATTTTTTTTGGTTACAATTTGTATTTTTCCTTATTTCTTTCTTTTTGTTAATAATGTGTCATTTAATTGAGATTTTATTCTTTTTTTATATTTATAAAAGCATTGCAATTATCAATTTGTAACTCTCCCACTTATTGATTATTTGTGTTTAATTTTTTTTGGTGTAGATGTTAGATTGAAAATGAAGAACACATCAAAATTTATTGAATATGGGTTATACTTTAAATGTATTCATCAGTTGATTTTTTATTGTTGATTATCCTATTGAAATAATTCATGATATAATTTATTTTTAGTAACTTATTTCCTTTGAGAACTAAACCACGAATTTCTTCTTTGTTTAAATTATTTATTTATTTATTTAGATTCAGAGTTTGAGCAAATGGAAGATATCTCATATTTAAAATGTTAATTTTTTTTGAATAATTTAAATATTTATATTCTTTATGTTTGTCAATTCAAGTATAATGCATTTTCAAACATTTTAAAAGATTTTTTTCTATAATCATTCCAAACCTATTTGTGTTTAATGAATCAATATAACGAAAAAAGAAATAGCATGTAAAAAATTTTAACTACTAACTAAATATAGTGGGAATTAAAATTAATTTTATTTTAATTTATTATATTAGATGAGATGATTAATGTAATATCTACTATTGATTAAGCAAAATTAGTGTTACTTAAATTTAATATATTAGTCATTTTGATTAATTATAATATGCCTTTATTACTCTGTTTTTGGTTGTCTGAAATAATTCTTAGATAAATTAGCTATTATATATGTGATGATTTACTAATGTATGATAGTTTTTTTAAATTTTCAATAATGTGAAATATTAAATATTTTTAATGATGTGGAGTAAGATTTATATACACAAACCAAATAAAAATGTCAAGAAACATAAACAAATAGCAAATTTTTTTTTAGTAATTATTGACTTTCTAAAAACCTGTGCATCGCACGGGTGACCACTAGTTATATATATATAAACAAATGTAATAGATGTCCTCTTAGCCTCCAAATCTTTATTCTTAATTTCTTATAAAAATTAAAAAAATTATGTGACACTTAAGTTTTAAACTCACTTCTCTCCCATCACTTCCATTTAAAATGAAATCTAGTATTCTTTAATAATTTAATAATATATGCTATTAAAATAATAGTTATCCAAATACAAACTTATCAACAAGAAAAAAAAAAGGGAAAGAAAAAAGTTATCAAAAAATTCAAAAATATTTGAATTGAAAATCTGTATAAGAATAATCTATATCTATCAATAAAATTCAAAATTCAAAATAAAGATAATTTGAATTTGAATTTGAATATCTAATAAAGATAATTTATATTTATTTATCCAATTTCACATCTCTCTCCTCCTATATAAACAGTTATCTTTCAATTAATTATAAACACATGTAAAACTATCAATGAAATCAAAGAAGGTCATTTGTATTCAAGTCTAGAGATTTGGTCACCAACATGAATACTAAATAATTAATTGTTCATTATTTTTGAGCTTAGACCCAATGTTCTTGGTCTTCCGTGATTAGCTTATTATGTTATTCTTTCTCTTTTCCCATTTCTTTATCTCTATATATAATTTTATATTGTTATAGATATGGCTGAAATATTTCATACATTTACATTCTATGTCTAAATTTTAATTTTTTTTGTAGGTGACATTATAAATATAATACCAAGCTAGACGGTTAGAGAGTTTTTGAATTTCTTTTTATTGCATCAATGTTAAATATTATGTACCAAAATTGAAAAGAAAAAAAAAAAAGTGTAAGAAAATTATTTGTGTGTATCATTCTTATAAAGAATTTCCCACCAAACTAAAAAACTCTTTCCTATTTGAGAATATTTAACTTGGTGTAGACGTCCCCGAACGCATCCCAGGGGAAGGGGGTGCGAGCCCCCCCCGTTCTGGTTCGATATTGGGTCACTACAGTTTGAAGGACTCAAATGTCACGATTCTTAATCTTGAACCAAAGAGTCCAAATCCGGCAAATCGTTTTTGAGAAAAACAGATTTTTGAAAAGAAGTGCCAAACATGGACTGCTTTTCCAGATACAGAGTCGCCACCTAAATGTTTTATTAATGAGAAATTTAGGAAACCCTGACTCGGTGCCAAAATGCCACGTGTCCGTCATCACCAAAGTTGCCTCGGCTCGGGAACTTGGGTACGATTGGGGAAGGTCACTTCGTGAGCACCCCCGCTCGCCCGGTCAAAGACCGGCCTCTACTAACCATGATATCTATTTTTGAAAACATTGTGAGTTCTTATTCCGGTTATTAGCCTAGGTTACTATGTGATGCGCACAGCATATAAGTATAGACTGAATCGCCTGAATTGAAACAAAATATTTCATGTTTGTTTGTTTGAAAATGGTTTGATGGTGCTATCCGTAGGTAGGCTAAGACGCGGATTTGCCACCCTCGGGTGGGCTTAGAAAAATATGATTTTGCCACTATCTAGTGGGCTTAAAACAAACATTTGATGAATTGTCCCAATTCAAATAACTCAACCTCCACCCACAGGCATTCAAGGCAGTTATATCACATAAGCATTTAGCCTCGTGGTAAGCATGCTATTCATGGCAACACTCACACGCATGCAAGGATGCTAAAGCATAAAACTCACCGAGTATTCCAAGCCAAAACAGAAGCTTGTTAGAAATCATGCATGATCCTAAATATACAGAAATGCCTAATGCAACACATGCAAAGATGCAACTATAGCAGGCTCGGCTATTCTAAACATGGCATATGGAATGCTACAACTAACACGTATTCAATTTGGAATTGAAATACAAATGCAGTTAGTATGATGCGCCGAGCCCGGTGCGTGCAAAACAGATGAATGATGCAAACATGCTGTCATACTGTTATGCTAATTGAAACATGCCCTATATCTAACCATCATAAGCGGGTAAATAAAAGGGAAGAAAGACGTGGGGTTGGAAGACATACATCACACACACGCACGCTTATTACAATTATGCCCTCGCGCAGAGGGTCCGAATAAATAATAATACAGTCCTAATAAAAGAATAATACAGTCCGAAATAAATATACAAATTCCTAATTAATTAACAGATTGACTAAGAAAGCTGTAAACTGGCATACAAGCCAGGGGCTGCCTTGCTATTGATGAAAGATGTATGCCGGACTGCTTTGGCCCGAAAATCCACTGGGATACCCCAATTAGCCTCTGTTTGCAATGTTTCTCGAAATGCGTGCCACGCTCCGAAAAGTTGCTAATCCTTCATTTTGCTGCAACAGAGAGCAGGAAAGGGGCATAGCAATGTATTTCACAAATATATGCATGCCTCGATCCAAGTGCCACCAATCACGCATCTCGATGCATGATGGCCGAGGAGTCGGATTGCACGACTTAATGTAGGATGAATGCATATGGGTGCTACAACAAAACCTAACTCCATCATGGGTAATCCGGAGTGTCGAAGACTTGGAAATTGAGACCCGTTCCGTCACTTGGAGTACGGAACATGCCTCGTTTCCCGTGCCCGGGCTAACTCCTATCCCGAACATGATGCAATATGCATGATATGCATGGATGCAACTAAAACACAATCCTAGCATGCACAATGCTATGAAAATGAGATGCCTCGAAATGTGTGCACGCGGGCACGCAAACCGAGGCGATGATCCTAAGGCATGAAATGGCATACGCAATGCAATTGGACTTACACTAACATGAGTGGGCCTCAGCCACACTCACATAAGGAGCCGTGAGATGAAAATGAAGTGCCTCGAAATGCGTGCACACGGGCACGCAAACCGAGGCAATGACATAAAGGCATGAAACGGCCTGAAATATGATATATAATTAGCCTAAATGAGATGTCTCGAAATGCGTGCCCACGGGCACGCGAATCGAGAAAATGGCATACAGAATGTAATGGGACTAAAATGAGATACGTGATGCAATATGGACTTACACCAACATGAGAGGGCCTCAGCCACACTCACACAGGAGGCCATCGGATAAAAGTGAGGTGCCTCGAAATGCGTGCACACGGGCACGCAAACCGAGGCAATGGCATACGGGATGCGATGAGACTAAAATGTCATACAGGATACAAAATGGACTTATACTATCATGAGTGAGCCTCAGCCACACTCACATAAGAAGCCGAGAGATGAAAATGAAGTGCCTCGAAATGCGTGCACATGGGCACGCAAACCGAGGCAATGGCCCTAAGGCATGAAATGATATAGAGAATGATATGCAAACATGCCAATGGATTTTCAGCGCTCACAAATGATGTAAAACAGTCCCGAAAAGTGGGGAAATGACACCAAATGCACGAAACGGTCCCGAAATGCGATATTAAGCATCCGAAATGGTCTATAGCCATACTAAACATGCATAATTGGTACATGACATGCAAAACAGTAGCAAGGCAGCCCCAAAATAGCATTTTTTACAATACAAAACATGGCAAAATAGTGAGCATAGATAGGACAACAATGGCATGCAAAAATGGGGGCCAAGAGAGGGGTATTGAAGCAAGTGATGTATGCGATGCTTAAAATGAAAATTTTCCTTCTACAACACTGATGAGAGACCAAAAATATGCACATTTGAAGTTTATGACATCCCTCAAATCAGTATGAAAACATGCTAAAAATGTCATGCAAGAATGAAGCCAACAAAGGCTAGAACATGAGGTAGACCTTACATTTGTCAAAAAGCCTTGGACCCTTAACAAAACATGACACAAAAGCCAAAATATGGATATTTTCAGTACTGATGATGGCCGAAAACAGAAGCTAGATAGGCCTAAAAAGCATGCAAAAATGAGGGCTAAGAGAGATATAAAGACAACCATAACATGGAGACCCACAAAAAGGTTGATCCCTTCTACAATGTTGTAGAGGGACACAAAATAAGCTTACTCACAGTTCATGACATGCTCCAAAACAAATTGCATATAAGCCAAACAAATCATGCAAGTTTACGGTAAATATGAGAGATTATGAAGTAAGTGCATGATAGAGAGGCCAAACAGGGTTGAGCCCTTCTTCGATGTTGAAGAGTGGCTCAAAATAGGCCCACTCACAGTTTATATCAGGCTCATAAATAGATCACACATGAACTAAAAAGAGCATGCAAGATATTGACATACAAAATGATATTGAAGCAAGTGCATCATAGAGGGCTCAAACAGGGTTGAGCCCTTAAACAAACATGTAGAATAGCTCAAAATAAGGCCCCTTTCAGTTAGGGCCGGAGTCTAAAACAGTGAGCAAGTAGGGTAGAGGAATGGTGCAAAAAAAAAGTGCCAAAAGAGGGTGATTGATACTTACCCTTGAAGATTACACTCTTGTTGCTTCTTGGCTCAAGTTTGCTGCTCCTAAGCCTCTGAAAAACCTTCCCTTGCTGCTGGAATGGAAGTGGTGAAGGTAGTGCTTGGTGTTGATGAACAAATGGCACCAAACTTAGGGAAAATGAGAGAGATAGAGATGGAGATATGTATGTATGCTTGAGGAAAATTTTTCAACCCTTTCTCTTGAGTTGGGAGGCTCATATATGGACTAAAGAGGAGGGCAAGGTGGAGGAAATGCACCCAAGTGTTCCCCTCAAAATATCCCCAGGATCTGAGATCTTTTTGGGGAAGCAATTTGTATGTTGTATGTACAGTTTCAAGGAGCATGGTAGGCTAGGCACATTCTTGGAGGTGGCCGGCGGCTACCCCCATGACGAGGCCAGGGAAAAATGGAAGTTTGGAATTCTGGCCGAGCACCAAAGAGTGGTGTCCTCCCATATGTGTGTACAACAAGGCCCTGTGGTTGGAATCGCAACTCTGAGCGGGAGACAACAAGCCACCTCTAGGAGAGGTCCAAAAATGAAAAAGAAGAATTCTTGGCCGAGCACCATTTTTAGGGTCCTCCATGTGTGTACAACACAAATATGTGGTTTTAGCTCGAAGAAAATGGCCCTAGGGTGTTCAACATTAGCAGGAAGTGAGAAAAAGCAGGCGTCGAGGCGCCGAGGAGCATAACTGATTCTTGAGACAATTGCTGTCCTCCCACCCTTGATGACCTTCCTTATGATAAAAAGCAGTACTGCCAAAAATGAACAAAAAGCGATGCAAAAGCTTAGCTCGGAGGCCAAAACCACGATTCGAGTCCCAAACCGTAGATTAAGCACCAAAGTGGTGTTTGGGCTGCGAAGTGGGTATCTAAGACCCCAGTGTCCCTCGTAAGGAGTAAATAAGATGCATGCCAGAAGCGGAGGAATCGGAGATGGTTGGGTGGTCTGAGCCGAGGCACAGCTGACGGCTCAGCACAGGCAAGACTCCAGAAATGGGCAAAATGGCCTCACAGACACGAAATGTAGCCCATAGCCCTTGAGAGATGGTCTAAGGGACCTCCTCCCCTCGAGGAAAAGCAGAGAAAACCGAGTCTGGTTAAACTGAGGCAAAACCTGAAAGAGGGTTCGGAGTCCGGAGGCGGGGCCGCACTGTGCGACTCTGAGACTCTGAGCAAGCACAATATGCAACATCACCGGCGCTCAATCGGTGGCGTCTGAGTCTTAAGGTCGGTCAAAAATGGGGTGTCTCTGATTGCCCTCTTTGTGAGAACTTCGGAAGTCAAGAAGTGGCGGAGTGAATGTCAAAGCCTAGAGGCGACCCATTTTGACAAGGTAGAAGACTTAGACAATCATACAAGATGAATAGAGATATGTGCATTGAGGCGTGCCCATGACGAGGGGCAAAATGCAAAGCGACATGCCTGAGCCAAATGATCATGCAAATGCAAAAGTGTAATGAGGCAAGTATTGCGAATAGATGCAACAGTTTTAAGCAAGAATGCAAAGCAACAACTACATTTCATGCGATTAGGAATGCGGAGAATCATTCAATTCTCGTCGCGTCTCACACGGAGAAGATCGATACTGTGCGATTAAATGCAGTCGCACCACCTCAAATGAACCGTACATATGATATCGTGCACGCAAAGAGAAATTCAACAAGAACAATATGCTAACAACATATATTAGGTCACGATTCCCGTGGTTCCGAAAGTTTGACACACACAGTGTCGGTGAGTGAATGCATTACAATGCGAGAAAAGAACGTGCGTGACAACGCATGCTCAAGCACAGAGGTATGGTACACCAAGAAATCACGCATGACAATGCAAAATGCTCATGAGAATACAAGTTATATGCACAAAAATGCAAAACGAGCATAAATCAGGGCACCCGTTTGTTGCGAAACGACGAGCTGAGAAATACGCATTTCGGCGAAGGCAACTTGATCGCGGCCTCTGATTCATCTCCCGGAGAGGTTACAATATGTTTGAAAAGGATACACCTTGTTTTTGATGAGTGATGATGAGACACATATCATAAATTGCAGCTGAAGTTCCGGCGGAGCAATTTCGCGCCAGAAAGTGTACTTTTCTTGAACTTTTTCAGGTCCCGGGAACTTCGATCTTCCTCAAAATTTGCAAGGAGCTAGAGGGGGGTGTGGGGAACACCACTGGCCAGGTGGTTGCCCTTGGAGAGGCCACCGGCTAGGGGAGAAAAAGCAAATGGCCGGCCAGCCAGAAAAGGTGGCCGGCCGGCCACCTGCCCAAAAGCAGGGGCATTTTGGTCATTTTCCTCATTTCTATATATTCCCTTGCCCATTCAATCCGAAATCACTCCCAAAGCTGTGAAAACTCCTTCCCTTGCTTCCCAAACCATTTTTCTCCTCAGATCTGCACTTTATACGCGCTTTTCGGCCTTCCACGCAAGTTGTTTTCGCGAAATCTTTCAGTTTCAAGCACTTTGGACCGATTAAATTTCGATTTCGGGGATTCTTTTCTCATTTTCACCACTTGAGGTAAGTTTGTCTCAATATTTGGAAGATTTTCTCGGGGGTTGACTTTTGTTGACTTTTTCATTTCCCGGGAGTTGACTTTCGTTGACTTTTTCCAATTTTGGCTCATTTTGCTCATTTTTGCTCCTTTTTGCAGATCTCTTGAAATGGCGGGCGATCACCCTCATGGCGGAGGTCCTCCGGGTGCCGGGGATGATTTTGATGTTATGACACTGCCCCCGAGAGTCCGCCCTTTCATTCCGGAATCGTCCCATGTCATACGCTTCCATGCCGTAGTTTCGCCGTTTCATGGGTTCAATAATGGGCACACCGAGTTCTTCTTCTTGCGAGCGAGTAGCACCTCTCTCATGAGGCGAGAGGTATTTTACTCTATTTTCGCATTTTTCATGCGTCGTAGCTTTGCTATGCTTGAACACAGTTTGGCTTATGACATAGTACTTTGCTGCATCTGAACATGTAATTTAAATACTTGAATTCTTTGAACACACGGCTCATTGGTGATTGATTGCGAGCATACGGTACACATTAGTTAAGAATTGAACACGGCTCAAACAACGATTAAATCGAACACACACCCGAATTTGAAAGTGAACACCACGACACCTTGACTAAGAGTTGAATCGCAACCCAAACTCTAATTTTACGAACACGCGGTCCAAGTTGATGGTGAACACACAACCCACAGCGATTAAGAGTAGAACACAGTCCCAAACTCCGATTTTACGAACACGCGGTCCAAGTTGATGGTAAACACTGCGACCTACAGCGATTGAGAGTAGAACACAGTCCCAAACTCTAATTTACTGAACACGCAGCCCAGATTGATGGTGAACACGGCCCACATTGATTAAGAGTAGAACACAGGTCCCAAACTCCGATTTTACGAACCGCGGCCAGTTGATGGTGAACACACAGACCTGCACCGATTAAGAGTAGAACACACAGTCCCAAACTCCGATTTTCGAACCGACCCAGATTTGATGGTGAACACACAGCCCACACTGATTGAGAGTAGAACACACAGTCCCAAACTCCGATTTTCTGAACACGCAGTCCAAGTTGATGGTGAACACACAGCCCACACTGATTGAGAGTAGAACACACAGTCCCAAACTCTGATTTACTGAACACGTAGCCCAAATTGATGGTGAACATACAGCCCACACTGATTGAGAGTAGAACACACAGTCCCAAACTCTGATTTACTGAACACGCAGCCCAGATTTGAAGTGAACACACAGCCTACTGAGTAAGATTTGAACACGCAGCCCAAAACACGGATTTACTGAACACGCAGCCTAGATTTGAAGTGAACACACAGCCCACTGATTCGTTTCATTTGCACACAGCTTGCATTTTATTTGCACACAGCTACTTCATTTCATTTGTACACAGCTACTTCATTGTGTACTGAACACATGTATTCATTCTGAATCTTGAGGTGGCTCTCGCACGTCTTGAGGATCTACCGACTCTGATGGTAGTATGTTGAGCTCCAGTGAGGCGGGATCTAGTCGACCTAGCGGGGTTGAGCATTCTGCGTGGGATTATCACGTTGTCTGCCGGCAGACTTTGTTAAACTGCTTTGGTGGAGATGGTGGGACACCACCAATTCCTTCCACTTTTTACGCCCAGGGATATGACCATGACCCGCTAGACTTTCTTTGTGCTCACGAGCTGAACATGGCGGTTGGCCCATACCTCTGACGAGGATATGGGAGAGTGGGAGGCCGCATGGATATATCTATTGGGGCTCGCCCACTGAAAGAGCTTAGGAGAGTCCGGTACACTTGGTTTCTTCTAGTTTTGAGGGAGATGGAGCCTGAGTCTCCCAGGAGGTTGGCGATGCCAGTGGCTTCCTCATGTTCCTCTTGGACCACTCTTGTTTGCCGATAGGGGAACAGTTAGTTATATCTTTTGGCGCTTTGGTGGACCTATCACAGGTCGATCGATATGGCTAGGCGTGTTGCACAGCTACCCTCTATTGTTACATGGAGTGCGACCTCTCATGAGGATACTTACTTGGCGGCTATTGGAGAGCACAGGAGATGCGTTACATCCTCTTGATTTACGTTTCTACTCCTTATTACTTGTTCATTGCACACACGGCGCACTCTGCACTCTGTATTCCGCCTTTAGCACTTTGTATTCATATTCTACGCTGCTTTTCTCAGCTATGGGTGTACGTATACTTTCCCACATTAGCCCCGGAGATGGAGGTGGCAGGACTCCTTATGACTCCGTTTTCGCTGGTATTCGAGGGCGAGCACCGACCAAGAGCTCGGGAGACTCTCTTCTACTTGCGGCACATTTTTGATCTTGTGTGGGCGGCAGTATTTGAACTCTCGGTTCCTTTCATTTTCATCTTTGATCTCGCCTGTATATTCTCGATTTGATTGATTTATACCTTTGGTTATCCATGATTACTTGGCGACCAGGCGATCTTTGGTGATTGGTCTCAAACATTCGTATCGAAGGATCGAGTAATTCTCGATGTCGGTTCTTGCTCGAAGGACCAGTTGGTAGGGCATGGTTCCTGGGGGAACGCTTCCTGCGTCAGGTGTGGGGGTACGATTCTCAGGACTCTCCTATTGTACCTCCAGCCACTATGCGGACTGCCGATAGGCTCTCTGCCAGAGGTCATCGATTGCTATCAGGCACCGATGCTTTGTTATATCTCATGGAGGAACTCACCTATCGTCGTATATATCGATGCCCCCGACAGAGTCGTGCTCGCCACTGAGGCCTACTGGTATGCCATCTTCGAATCGTGCCGGTGCTACGGGTATCCCCTCCTCTAGCAGGGCTGGTGCATCTAGAGGTAGAGGTAGTTCGATTCCTCCGATCCCTCTGTCTCTTCATCATCATCCTGGGTGGCCAGACATGCCGACCGAGTTGACGAGTTGGCGGTTCGAGACTCCTTACCAGGTCCCGCTAGAGCCTCCTCTACCTGACCACAGATATGTCAGAGACCCTAATTCGCCCCCGGTATGTTTTACAGCTTTGATTTATCAGTCAGATTACTTGGACATTCATTCCCTCACTGATAGTTTTGCATTTGTATTTGCGACCTCGGTTGAGTACGGAAGAGATACTTGGGATGCTAGCCACATTCGAGGCATGATCCTCCGGAGGAGGCACGGTAGCCATTATGGGCGTCAGTCTTATTCACCTTTCCTGTATTTAGCATACTCCTGATGACATGCTGGTTTTGAGCATTCTGCTGTATTGATAGGCTGTGTAGAGCACACCTGACACACACCCCACTCGCATATTGTACTGGCATCTGCTTTTCATATTTGAACTTATGTATTGAACTCTTCATTTTCAGATGCCTCCTGTATATGCACCATGAGCGAGCCACACGGGCCTTCTCGGGGAGGTCAGTCTTGGACTGTTCATGGTCTTGGAGCCATCTGGGCCTTTTCGAGAGTGGGCCATCGGGCCTTCTCGGGGCTGGGCCATCTAGGCCTTCTCGGGAGCTCGAGGAGGCGGGGTCGCCTCATGGGCGTGGGGCACCCATTATTGAGGAGGAGGAGGAGGAGGTCGCAGGCCGTGAGTCGAGACATCCGCCGGGGAGGAGGTTCGGTCTTGGTTAGGAGTGGAGGCGAGTGAGGATCCGGAGGTGATAGTTGACCGGATGGTGATGATGGTCGAGATTATCATGAAGAGGATGAGAGGGCCTCCTCATTCCCGTTCCCGAGGATATTGATGTTATTTCCTGCTTTATTTTACTTTTTACTAGTAGTTTGTAGCACTTTGCACATTGTTAGGCAGTTTTATTTCCTGTAAAACTTGTACCTTTATTCTGTTGTAAAACACGATGGAATGAAACGGCTTTTTGAAAAGATGTTTGTATTTGAAGTTCTTAGCATCGCATCACATCATTTTGCACAAAATGGAATTGAATGAAAATATGCCTTGTGTATTTACCGGGTCAGGTAATGAATCGACGCAACAAATCAAAATAAACTCGACTCACTAAGAAATAACAGAATCTTAGCAAGTTTACAACTTGATAAGAAAAGTACAGCAATGTTACTAACTCGATAAACAAGACTTAACAAAATGGCATAAACAAAAAGTAATAACTCAAAACACAAAATGCGAAAGCTCGACAAAACTTACAACTCGATAAACAAAGCAACAACTCGATAAGCAAAAATACAACAAAAGCGTGCCGGACAATACGGACAATGGAGCGTATCCGGCGAGAAAGGAGGCCTTCGACGTTCGGTGCCTAGAAATGCCTCAAACTTCCTTCCAGGGCAAAAGCAGGACCAATCGTGGCGAACACATTTTGCATCTGGAGACTAGAGGGTGGCCGGCCTACTAGAATAGGTGGCCGGCCGGCCACCTCTCCCGCAACCCCCAGAATTTTAACACGTGTCCTTTGAATAGTGTTTTATCCCCCTATAAAAGCCCCAACCTTGGAACTTATTCATTTCATCACCGTTTTGCATAAAAATGGAGGCATTTCTCGTAGAAAATCTCACATCTTGGATCTTTTCTCTGGACGGCTCGGAAAAGTTGAACTTTCGGGGTTTCGGCTTGAATGCACTATTCACGCTGGGCCGGACTCCATTGCACCTTCCTTTCCTCCATGCCACAGCGAGATTTTGGAACCCAGCGACGCACGTCTTCAGCTTCGGAGGGCAAGAGGTATGTCCTACTTTTGAAGATTTTCAAGCTTTGATGGAGTCTGAACACTCAGAAGAGATCTTGCCTCAGTCTCGTTTTGGCCATGCCCAAGCTTTAGGGCGGATGTGCGGTCTCAACGCGCATGATGCTCGATCTCTGATTGGTAATGGCATGTTGGATGTCCCGAGCCTGATTTACCGATTCTCTGATGCCGGTGAGCGCAGCAACCATCATTGGCAGGTTTAGACAACATGCCCTCTGCTTGTGCGTGTTATCTCATTTTCGTTTGTCTCGGGCTCCGGAGGCTAGCATCCGTTGATTGAAGTCGCTCAAGGCTTGAGGAAGGAAAGAGGCATCGCCATGACATTGGCCGAGGCGGCTGCTAGGTTTGGATGCCTTCTACCGCCAAGAGACAACCCGGGTTTGGGGAGTCCACTACTGCCGCAGTAATGTTTCCCACCCAAGCTCACATATGTATTTGCTCACATCACTCGGCCCTCGGGCTCGGTTTTTCTCACAAAACCCTTATCTTACTTTTCTCTCATCGCACATCTCTCTATTCTTTATTCTCTCATTTTTCATCCCTCCCCAGATATGGTTGATGGATAAATTGCAAGTTGTGGACTCTTGCCTTGCTTACTCAGCCCGCGGTTACTTCTTTCGACAACGCCTGGTCGACGCCCTTGATGAGGGATGGTGGTTTGAATGGATGTGCAACTTGTCAGCTGAACGCATTGCTTGGCGCTGTCCTTGGCTTAACCTTCCGGCGATGAGCTATAGCATGTTCCAGGACACTGGGATCCGTTTGATCGGCTTGACTCACTGTGTATTCTATTTCCCATTCCGCATCCTGCGCCAATTTGGTCATGACCAGACTTGCCCTCCGGAGGGGATTGAATACCCGGTCACTTTCCTGGTTCGAGGTGCACACCTTGCTCGACATACTACGGCCTGGAGGACTAGAGAGCTCCTGCCTCCGCCGCATTTTGATTGCACTTTATCGGCGAGTCTTTGGGATTGGCTTAATGAGGAGGCACAGACTGGGCCTAGGTTAGCATCAGAGGCTTCGACTAGCTCTAGCAGGGGGCGTAAGGACACCTGACTCGACTATGCCCCAGATTTATTGCTTTATTTAGTACTTTCAAGTTTTCTTTATGAATGTAATAGAAAGCAACTTCAATTGTATGTAAGAGCAAGAGAACTCTGTTTGAAATCAATGAAATTGAAGGTTGTGGTACTGGAAATTCTCCGTTTTTGGTCCAAAAATGGTCTTAGTTGTGAAAAGATTAATTTGAACAAAGTCAACTTTTATTAAAACTTTTCAAAACTATTTTCGATATGGATCAGAATTGGACACACTGAGATACATCTTGAAGATGCACAACCCGGATCTAGCAAGCGGAAAGTTGCCCTAGTTTGAAAAAGTGCCTCGGCGATGTGTAGCAACGGAAAGTTGCCCCTAGTGCAGATGGTGCATAACACTTCATTGCAGCGGAAAGTTGCCCCTAGTCTGAATAACAACATCAGGAGATCACGATAAATGCTGATGAATAGAGATGGTAGAGATGATCAAATGGACAAAGTTGATCGGGGAAAAGGCGGATTTGAACTTCAAGATGAAGTCGCCTCGTATCCCATAGATGGGAATCAAGCCTTCGTAGTTCGAGTTGGGTTCGCCGGGTATTTTTACTCTCCTCTTGCGCTCTAACTTTTGCCAAGGCCGCCTTTGCGGGTTTTCAACCTTATACCGAGCTCAGTTTTTATAATTTCAAATTTTCTATGTTCTGAATTTTGTCTAGGTCGCCTTTTCGGTTTTCGCCTAGCGAGCCTCTCGAGGATAATATTTCTTCAACTTGTCCATGTTGATCGGTTGAAAACTCTAAGCCATCTAAATCCATCGAAGCACAGCTCCACTTGACCGATTGACTTGATAATATAGGGACCGGTCCAATTGGTGCGAACTTGCCCTTGGGTGCGTGGATGGGAGCTTCGGTTGTCTTTGAGTACCAAATCTCCTTCTTTCAAATTCCTGGACTTAACCTTCTTGTTAAAAGCCCGGGCGATTCTGCGTTGATAACCTTGGATGTGGTACAGTGCTTTCAGCCTTCTTTCATCGAAAAGCATGAGTTCCTCAAATCTGTTTTGCTGCCAATCTGCTTCGGCTATCTAGCACTCGGCCAATACTCGTAATGATCGGACCTCAATCTCAATAGGCAAAACGGCTTCCATCCCATAGACCAGTGAGTACGGAGTCGCCCCAGTAGGGGTTCTGATCGAAGTCCTGTAGCCCCACAGGCGAAAGCGGCTTATCCGCCCCCGATAGGTTTCCACCATCTTCTGTAGTATGCGCTTGATGTTCTTGTTGGCGGCCTCAACTGCTCCGTTGGTTTGCGGCCGGTAAGTAGACGACTTATGAAAAGCCACATTATATTTCTCCAACAAGTCGATCACCTCCTTCTTGAAGTGGGAACCATTGTCTGAAACGATTTTATTTGGGACCCCGTAGCGACAGATAATGTTGTTTCTGATAAATTTTGCTACATGCGAAGCCTTCAACACTGCATAAGATTGGGCCTCAACCCACTTTGTGAAATAATCTATCGCTACCAAGATGAACTCATGCCCATTCGACCCTTTTGGCGTAACAGCTCCGATTACATCAATTCCCCAGACAGAAAACGGCCATGGCGAAGTCAAATTGTACAGCTTTGATGGCGGGATGTTCATGTGATTTGCATGAATTTGACACTTGTGACATCGCCGGACGAAGCCGATACAATCCTCCTCCATGGTAGACCAGTAATAACCTTGTCTAAGGATCTTCCGTGCCAACATTACCCCATTCATGTGTGCACCACATTCACCCCCGTGGATGGCTTCCATCAGACGCTTTGACTCTTCAGCATCAACGCACAGTTTATGCATTCCCAGATGACCCCGTTTATACAGTTTACCCCCGCAGATGATGAACTGAACTGCCATTCTTCTGATTGCCCTCTTGTCTTTGGCATTTACCCCTGGCGGGTATATTTCTTTCTCCAAGAAGTTCCAGATGTCGTAATACCAGGGGTGTTCGTCCTGAACTTCATCTATGGCTGCAATCGACTCATAGGCAGGTGCAAATTTCTGGTCAATGATGACTGGACGCATTCGGACTCCACACGGGATGTCTATCATAGATGATAGAGTTGCTAATGAATCTGCGAACCTGTTGTTCTCTCTTAATAGATGAGTAAAACTTAGCTTCTCAAACCGAGGAATCAGCAAATCCAAGGTTTGGTGATACATCATCATCTTTTCCTCTTTCACTTTCCAGTCTCCTTTAGCTTGAGACACAACAAGGTTCGAATCCCCAATGACGTCCAGCCGTCTTGCCCCTAGTTCCAGGGCTGCTTCTAGACCAGCAATGCACGCCTCGTATTCTGCTTCATTGTTCGAGACTTTGAACCGGAGTTTGAAGGCGAGAGGGATACGGGAATCATCGGGTGCTATCAGCAACACTCCTATCCCATACCCATGTTGATTTGATGCTCCGTCAAAGTACATCGTCCAGGTTTCTTCGTCGATATGCAAAATTGATTCATCCGGGAATAGGTACTCGACCGCTTCATCCCCCTCAACCGGGTGGTCGGCAAGGAACTCTGCCACTGCTCTTCCTTTCACTGACTTGCGTGTCACATATGTGAGATCAAATTCGGAGAGCAACAGCAACCAACGAGCTAGCCTATCCGTAAGCGCTGGTTTCTCAAAGAGATATTTGATAGGATCAAGTCGTGAAACCAACATTACGGAATGAGCTAACAGGTAGTGCCGCAGCTTCCTGATAGCCCATACCAGAGCTAAGCAAGCCTTTTCCAACGGTGTATACCGGGTCTCATACTCCAGCATCTTCTTACTGAGATAGTAGATGGCTCTTTCTGCCTTGTCTTCTGATTCTTGTACAAGCATGCAGCCCACTGTAGTTTCAGTTACTGACAGATACAAAATCAACGGTTTCCCTGGTTCTGGTGGCGATAAAACGGGTGGGTTCTATAGATATTCTTTAATCTGTTCAAATGCAGCTTGACATCGGCCGTCCCATTGGAACTTCTTTCCTTTCTTGAGGAGGCCAAAGAGTGGTTCACAAGTCAAGGTTAATTTTGAAATAAACCGTCTTATGAATTGCACTTTACCCAGAAAGCCTCGCACCTCCTTTTCAGTCCTTGGTGGTGGTATTTCTAGGATGACCTTGATTTTGGAAGGGTCGACCTCGATGCCCCTTTGTGTAATCAAAAACCCTAACATTTTCCCCGCTGTAACACCAAACGTACATTTCTGAGGGTTTAGCATAACCAAAATTCCACGATCCTTTGAAAAACTTGTGCAAGGCGGTGTAGTGGCCCTCTTTCCTTGGACTTGATAATCATGTCGCCCACATACACCTCAACCTCTTTGTGGATCATATCATGTAGTATTGTAGTCATGTCCGTTGATAAGTAGCTCCGTTCTTCAACCCAATTACCAGTGGCAGTATGTTCTACCGGTGGTGAATGCAGTCTTTTCCCTGTCTTTTGGCGCCATCACTATCTGGTTGTATCCTGAGAAGCCATCTATGAATGAGAGCAACGCATGTCCTGCCGTGAAGTCTACCAACTCATCGATGTGCGGTAAGGGAAAGTCGTCCTTCAGACTAGCTTTGTTCAAATCCCTGAAGTCTACACACACCCGGATCCTGCCATCTTTCTTCGGCACCGGAACAATGTTGGCCAACCAAGTCGGATATTCAGATACCAGCAGGAAGCCTGCGTCGATTTACCTGGTGACCTCTTCCTTAATCTTAAGAGCCCAATCCGAGCGAATCCTTCTGAGCTTCTGCTTGACAGGTCGGGCCTCAGGGTCGAGGGGGATCCGATGCTGTACAATCTCAGGATCGATTCCAGGCATGTCTTCGTAGGACCACGCGAAAACATCTTTGAAATCTTTTAATAAAGCGACTAAGTGCTCGTGTTCCTCCGAAGACAACGTGGACCCGATCTGGACCAGCCGCGGGTCCTCCTCAGTACCAATGTTCACGGTAATGATTTCATCCATTAATGGTTTAACAAATCTCTCTTGCTCTTGCTCAATTAAACGTTGTAAAACCGGAGGAACTTCGTCCTTGTCGTTTTGATCAAAATTTTGAAAGTCTGAATTAATGCAATAAATTAGGGGCACAGAAAAGTACTCGGAAACCACATTTACCTCATTCTCATTAAGTACATCCAAATCGTCCAATTCATCGGTTACAACAGACTCAAATGAAAAGGAAAAAGACGACCTGGACAGGACTGTGGCGTCCGGGTTAACATCCCCAGGAGTACCAGACTCAGACTCAGTCGAGCTGGAACCTGATTCCGACTCATAGGACTCGGTGGAATCAGATTCCGGCTCACTACCTGACCCGGTGCTGCTGGATAAGAATCCCTCCTCGTACTGCCAAGTGAGAGAGGGTGCGATTGATGCATCCAAGATAGTTGCTGGTCGGCTCGCAGCCGTTTCGTCCCCAATCATGGAAACCACGAAGTTATCCCCTAAGCACTCTTGGTCGATCGGAGGATCAGAGAGGAGACATGCCAGTGCTACCCCCATTTCTAACTCTGTGCCCTCAGGATCCACTGCCTTATTCTGCTCATCCTCAGTTTTTGGGTCCGTCTGCTCTGTGGCAACATCATCCCTGGGTAGTTGCAGGTCGAAGAAGATTTCAAACACTGCACGCGCTTTCTTCTCGCGTTTAACCATGGCTCAGGAAGTCGCAAAATGGAAAAGTCCTCCCTCCGGACGGCGTCCGTTAAAATTACCGATGGGCCCGCATTAAGTCAAAGGCTTCGGCCTGCCGCTCACAGCTCTGCCGCCATTTCCTTTCCTTTCCTCACCCGTCCTCTTTGGTGGGCGAATAACCCGATCAAAGGTATGCGGGTTGTGGCACTTCGCCAATCTTTGCGACTCCTTTTGCCGCTTCTTCCTAATCCCATCCCGAATATGTTGTAGCTTGTTCATGAGGTAGGCGGATTGAGCAGCGGCGTACACACCTTCATTCACGTACCATAATATTCGCACTACCGGGCCTCGCCAAAGTGAACCACGATAAGAACACATCCTCCGTGCGGTGCTCGATTTCCATGGCGTGAACACTTGGCGGATGGATGGATGAATTCCGAAAACAATTGCAACCCCTTCCCGTGAGGGTATTTCAACATCTGTGCAGTGGAAGAGCGCTTTCACTTGGTGCAACCACGGCCCCTAAGAGCAAGTTGAGCGTTGCGGAGCGTCCAAAATTCAATGTTGTGTTGTCTGGACCAACCTAAGTGCGAACCAGACGGTCCTATCACTTTCCTACCGTATTATCATAAGCTCGATCACCTGAGTGGTTGGTATGAAGTCTGCGGGTTTTAACCCGATTGCATATCTTGATTTGGCGGAACATTGATAGCAGACCCGGTATCAACAAGTACCACCGGTATCCACTTATCTCTACACTCCACGGAGATGTAGAGAGGTTTGTTATGATTCACGCCCTCAGGTGGTAGTTCCTTGTCTGAAAAGGTTAATGCCGGGAAACCTCCTCCCGGAAAAACCAGCCCAACCAGTTGCTCTGGCGTAGTTTCGATGGAGAGTTTGGCCTTGTCCATAGCAGATAGGACAGCCTGTCTATGTACCCTTGAAGCCATAAGCAGTCCCCAGATGGAGATGTTTGCCTGTATTTTCTTTAACTGTCTCAGTACAGCTTCTTCTTCAATTTACTTCTCCTTCTGCTTTTCTGCCTCTTTATCTTTCCCAGATGCTTCGGTTTAGTCGATGTGCGGGGGCTTGAAATACCGCCCACTCCTGGTCATGTGGTCCACCTCATCGAGGTACCAAGTATCATCTGGTTGAGTATCTGCCCAATCTTCATCCGTGTGGGCAAGACATAAGTCATCGTCTTCCCACCACATCCCACTAACGTTCAACAGACACCTATCTGGTTCTGGCAAACTCGTACTCTCGGTACTTTCATCCCACATGCTCACAGCATGTCCTACTCTTGTGCTCGTAGCACTTTCAACCTCTTCATGGTTCTTGGCTTTCCGGATTCTCTCAGAATTCCACCTCTTTTCTTGCTCCTCCTGTGTTAATGGGGTTTGTTGTTCGGTTTTCACAATATCTTGATCCCGAGCGAAATTCTTTGTATCGGCGCTCTCGTCGAATTCATTCGACTCTCGGCCCTTCCGGCCATCATTGATACTTTGTCCCTGCCGCCTTGCTGGTGAATTTCCTGACATCTGTTGGTCATCTAACCACCCGGTAATTTCTGCCGATTCCCCATATTCGAACCAATTGATTGTTGTATCCCCTGCTTCTTGGTCATTGAAGAACTGGAGGTTAGCAAAATCTTCTTCCACCGTTGTCAGATCATCTGCCCCTTGTTCTAGTCCGTCCCCCCGAATCATGCATAGTTCAGCTTTTTCTGGCAGTCCTACAATCGGCTCAGACCGGCCCACTGATACAATGTATCCACTCGGATCATAGGCTCTCCCAGCTAGATTCCCAGACTGTCCCATCCCAGACTCACCAATTCTGTTCTCTTCTGAAACCTGCCCCGTTCCATCTTCGGAGGTCACCACCTCTGGCTCAGATTGGGTTGTGAAGGTGTCCAACATGCACAAGTCAGTGCAATCAGGAAGGACCACCTCCGGCTTGGGTAGGTGAGAGGGAGTAATATAGATACTAGGATCGTAGGAAACGACCCCAGTTTGGATGAGGTTGACTCTTTTGGGTGGTGGATCTTGGTTATGTGCGGGGAGTGGGTTAGTTGTGACGTTGGGTCTTTCGGGAGGCACAATGATATTCTTGTCGACGAGGTCTTGAATCTCGTGATGTAGCCGGAAACATTGATTTGTGTCATGGCCATCATCTTTGGTGAGTATGCATGATGCTTGGCTATGTTGTGGGAAGAAGTGGATTCGGTAGTGGCCTCGGTTCCAGGGGTGTCAGATGCTTCTTCCTGATTAACACCCCCAGAGCCTTGGACAGGGGCATATATAGTGGAGTGAAGGTTCTTTGGCCTCTGGATTGATATCTCAGGGCTTGGTTACTGCTTCCGGAGGTACTGGAAAAGGGTGTGGCCACTGCGGGCCTTGGTTGAGAAGGGGGAGTGGTGGTGACCATACCGACCTCCGAAGTTCTTGTGTTGGCAGCGCCACTTGGGCCTGCGTTGTTATTGCGATTGAATGTCCTTCGGGGCTGTTCTCGGTCCTGATCGATTAAACCTTGCTTCATCGCATCCTCGATCTGTACCCCCATCTCATGTAAATTTGAGAAGGTGGGGAAAGGGAGTACGATCATTTTTTGCATTAACTTGGGTTGGAGGTTGCGTACAATCATCCAAATTTGGTCCTTATCTGTTGGCCTTAAGGTCATCATCGATGCCTTCGCTCTCCACTGAGTTACAAAATCAGAGAAAGTCTCTTTTTGTTCCTGCCTCGTTGTTTCGAGATCACGCGTTGTAATCTCGATCTGCGTGTTATACGAATACTGCGTAACGAAGGCCTCAGCCAACTCATCCCAATTTCTCTTCACATCGTCTTCTAATTTTATGCGGATAGCGCCACCCCCGACAAAGTTCTACCAAATAAAGAAAGCTTCTGTGGTCGGGTTAGGCCCATTGGCCTCAAGATGTTTGAGAATAGCCGGAGATGAACCATAGGATCCCCTGATCCGTCAAAACGATCAATCTGGGGCATCTTGAATCTATCCGGCAGTGTCACAGCTACGTCAGTCTAGCCATCTTCAATGTCTGGGATAGCCTTCACCTCTTGTGATTTCTTAAAAAGCTTTTCCAGCTTACTCAGCTTCAGAGCTGTATGATCTACCTCGAACTCAAACGGAGAGTCCGGGTGGTTAGGTGTGAGATTCTTGGACAGTTGCGGCAGAAGTGGAGGCGGAGCCGGCCCCGTTGGGAGACCTATGTCCTCTTGAGTGTTCTGGACATTGGGTAAGGTATTCTGAGTGTTTGGGGGGATATTCTGAGGATTTGGTAAGGTATTCTGACCAGTGGATGCCTTGGCGATGGAGCCGGTGGAGGAGGGCTTTGATGTGAAGCGACGCTCGTTCTTCATTGCTGACTAATGTCGGCTCGACTTCTTGGGCCATGGCTGTAACTTCTTTGTTTGGAAAATTCCGCTTGTCGGATGGCATCATCTCGCATCTGTCTCATGCTCTCATGCATCTGGCGTATCATCGCCTCCATCCCTGATGTATTTTGTTGTTCCATCTGGATGGTCGGTAAATGTACCTCTCGGCGAACCACGAAATCTCGGCTAATTGTTTCTTGTCAAAGCAACCCTCTGTCATTAGTCCTGTTCCGACACTCGCGCCTTCTCGGCCTTCTTCGGATAAGCGGGGTAGAAAGTGGAACAGGATGTCCGTCAACGAGATCCTCGGATCGGTTGGTCGGCGACCTCGTGTCCAAAGTGCTTGGGGGTATCTATTGGTTCGGAAGCAATCGTGCTAAAAGCGCCTAGCTAAAAGATAATAAAAGCGAAAAAAATAAATGACCCGAGAAAAAGCGGCCTGCATAGGCTTAAATTAAATACACACAACACACAGAGGCATACAACACGCAGTTGATAAGTTGAAAATACATCCTCGATAAGCGATCCTTTGTTCTCATCATCATTTCCCCAAAAGCGAATCGGATATCCACGAGACAGCGATTCTCGAATCTTGGTTGATGCCCGCAGTGATGCCCAAACTCAACTGATACATGCATTCCTCAGAGGCACACTCTAACAAGCACATAGCAGAGATAAGTGAGAGTGAAAAACACCCCTATGTTGGGGTAGGGTTTCCCTGTCCTATTTTGTCGAGGAACTAGGGTTTCACTACGCATGTCTGGCTTTCCAAACAACCTATAAACGGGTAAGCAACCTGTCCTAGTTTGGAATGGTCACTATGGATCCGAATATGCACTAGGTCGAATGGTCAAAAAGGGTGCCCTGGTAAAACCGGGTTTGTGTTCCCATACTGGCAGAGCTCGTAACCGGTCAGCCTTATGGACATGCCTTGACAAGACAAGCCTCCGGCAAACCGCTCAGGAATAGCAGATGGCAAACACGGTGTCCTAGGAGCACCAATGCAAATGCAATGCAAAGAAACACACAAGTGTAGTCAATCGAGATATCATGAGTTGAGTCAAGTTCTCTAAATCCCAGTAGTCGCCGAAAGCAGAGGCGTCCCCGAGCGCATCCGGGGAAGGTGCGAGCCCCAGTTTCGGTTTGATATTGGGTCACTTCGGTTTGAAGGACTCAAATGTCACGGTTCTTAATCTTGAACCAAAGAGTCCAAATCCAAATCGTTTTTGAGAAAAAGCAGTTTTTGAAAAGAAATGCCAAACATGGATTGCTTTGCGAATCTGATCGCCACCTAAATGTTTTATTAATGGGAAATTTAGAAACCGACTCGGTGCCAAAAGGCCGTGTCGTCATCACCAAAGTTGCCTCGGCTCGGGAACTTGGAGTACGATTGGGAAGGTCGCGTGAGCACCCGCTTCGCCATCAAAGACCGGCCTCTACTAACCATGATATCTATTTTTTGAAAACATTGTGAGTTCTTATTAGGTTATTAGCCTAGGTTACTATGTGATGCATACAAGTATAAATGAATACTTTGGTGGAACAAAATATTTCATGTTTGTTTGTTTGAAAATGGTTTGATGGTGCTACCCGTAGGTAGGCTAAGACGCGGATTTGCCACCCTCGGGTGGGCTTAGAAAAATATGATTTTGCCACTATCTAGTGGGCTTAAAACAAACATTTGATGAATTGTCCCAATTCAAATAACTCAACCTCCACCCACAGGCATTCAAGGCAGTTATATCACATTAGCATTTAGTCTCGTGGTAAGCATGCTATTCATGGCAACACTCACACGCATACAAGGATGCTAAAGCATAAAACTCACCGAGTATTCCAAGCCAAAACAGAAGCTTGTTAGAAATCATGCATGATCCTAAATATACAGAAATGCCTAATGCAACACATGCAAAGATGCAACTATAGCAGGCTCGGCTATTCTAAACATGGCATATGAAATGCTACAACTAACACGTATTCAATTTGGAATTGAAATACAAATCACGATTAGTATGATCTTGTAAGCCGGCCGGTGCGTGCAAAACAGATGAATGATGTAAAAATGCTGTCATACTGTTATGCTAATTGAAACATGCCCTATATCTAACCATCATAAGCGGGTAAATAAAAGGGAAGAAAGACGTGGGGTTGGAAGACATACATCACACACACGCACGCTTATTACAATTATGCCCTCGCGCAGAGGGTCCGAATAAATAATAATACAGTCCTAATAAAAGAATAATACAGTCCGAAATAAATATACAAATTCCTAATTAATTAACAGATTGACTAAGAAAACATGGCTTAGCGGTAAACCGTGCCTTGCTATTGATGAAAGATGTATGCCGGATTGTTTTGGCGCGGAAATCCACTGGGATGCCCCAATTAGCCTCTGTTTGCAATGTTTCTCGAAATGCGTGCCACGCTCCGAAAAGTTGCTAATCCTTCATTTTGCTGCAATAGAGAGCAGGAAAAGGGCATATCAATGTATTTCACAAATATATGCATGCCTCGATCCTCGTGCCACCAATCACTTATCTCGATGCATGATGGCCGAGGAGTCGGATTGCACGACTCAATATAGGATGAATGCATATGGGTGCTACAACAAAACCTAACTCCATCATGGGTAATCCCGGAGTAGTCGGTGACTTGGGAATTGAGACCGTTCGAGTCACTTTCGAATATGGAATGTGCCTCGTTCCGTGCGGGCTAACTCCTATCCCGAACATGATGCAATATGCATGATATGTATGGATGCAACTAAAATACAATCCTGGCATGCACAATACCATGAAAATGAGATGCCTCGAAATCGTGCCTTGAGCACGCATAACCGAAAGCGATGATCCTAAGGCATAAAATGGCATATAATGCAATTGGACTTACACTAACATGAGTGGGCCTCGGCCACACTCACATAAGGAAATGAAATGTAAATGAAGTGCCTCGAAATGCGTGCACTGCACGCATAAAGCGAAACAATGACATAAAGGCATAAACGGCACGAAATATGATATATAATGAGCCTAAGTGAGATGTCTCGAAATGCGTGCCCACAGACACGCTAATCGAAAAATGGCATCTGAATGTAATGGGACTAAAATGAGATACGTGATGCAATATGGACTTACACCATGAGAGACATGAGGGGCCTCGGCCAGGGAGGGCCACCCACGAGAGGCCATCGGATAAAAGTGAGGTGCCTCGAAATCGTGCAGAGACACATAAATCGAAACAATAGCATCTGAGGATCACGATGAGACTAAAATGTCATCTGAGGATACAAAATGGACTTATACTATCATGAGTGAGCCTCAGCCACACTCACATAAAGCGAAGATGAAAATGATGCCTCGAAATGCGTGCACATAGCACGCATAACCGAACAATGGCCTAAGGCATGAAATGATATAGAGAATGATATGAAAACATGCCAATGGATTTTCAAGCGCTCTAAATGATGCAAAACAGTCCCGAAAGGTGGAAATGACACCAAATGCAAAGCGGTCGAAATGCGATATTAAGCATCGAAATGGTCTATAGCCATACTAAACATGCATAATTGGTACATGACATGCAAAACAGTAGCAAGGCAGCCCCAAAATAGCATTTTACAATACAAAACATGGCGAAATAGTGAGCATAGATAGGACAACAATGGCATGCAAAATGGGGGCCAAGAGAGGGTATTGAAGCAAGTGATGTATGCGATGCTTAAACTGAAAATTTTCCTTCTACAACACTGATGAGAGACCAAAATATGCACATTTTAATTTTATGACATCCCTCAAATCGGTATGAAAACATGCTAAAAATGTTATGCAAGAATGAAGCCAACAAAGGCTAGAACATGAGGTAGACCTTACATTTGTCAAACATCCTTGGACCCTTAACAAAACATGACAAGAAAAGCCAAAATATGGATATTTTCAGTACTGATGATGGCCGAAAACAGAAGCTAGATAGGCCTAAAAGCATGTAAAATGAGGGCTAAGAGAGATATGAAGACAACCATAACATGGGAGACCCCCAACAAGGTTGATCCCTTCTACAATGTTGTAGAGGGACACAAAATAAAACACTCACAGTTCATGACATGCTCCAAAACAAATTTCATATAAGCCAAACAAATCATGCAAGTTCACGGTAAATATGAGATTATGAAGTAAGTGCATGATAGAGAGGCCAAACAGGGTTGAGTCCTTCTTAGATGTTGAAGAGGGGGCTCAAAATAGGCCCACTCACAGTTTATATCAGGCTCAGAAATAGATCACACATGAACTAAAAAGAGCATGCAAGATATTGACATACAAAATGATATTGAAACAAGTGCATCATAGAGGGCTCAAACAGGGTTGAGCCCTTAAACAAACATGTAGAATAACCAAAAGAAGGCCGCTTTTAGTTAGGGCCGGGTCTAAAACAGTGAGCAAGTAAGGTTGAGGAATGGTGCAAAAAAGTGCCAAAAGAGGGTGATTGATACTTACCCTTGAAGATTACACTCTTGTTGCTTCTTGGCTCAAGTTTGCTGCTCCTAAGCCTCTGAAAAACCTTCCCTTGCTGCTGGAATGGAAGTGGTGAAGGTAGTGCTTGGTGTTGATGAACAAATGGCACAAACTTGGGGAAAATGAGAGAGATAGAGATGGAGATGTGTATGTATGCTTGAAAAATTTTTCAACCCTTTCTCTTGAGTTGGGAGGCTCCTTATATGGACTAAAAGAGGGAGGGCAAAGGTGGAGAAATGCACCCAAGTGTTCCTCAAAATATCCCCAGATACAGATCTTTTTTGGGGAAGCAATTTTGTATGGGTGTATGTGGCATAGGTTTCAAGGGCATGGTAGGCTAGACACCTTCTTTGGAGGTGGCCGGCTACACCCCCATGGCCGACGGCCAGGGGCAAAATGGAAGTTTGGAATGCTGGCGAGTACCAAGGGTGGTGTTCTCCCATATGTGTACAACAAGGCCTGTGGTTCAATCAGCAACTCAGGCAGGGAGAGACAACAAGCCACCTCTAGAAGAGGTCCAAAAATGAAATAAGAATTATTGGCCGAGCACGTTTTTTTAGGGTCCTCCCATGTGTGTACAACACAAATATGTGGTTTTGGCTCGAAAAAATGGCCTAGGGTGTTCAACATTAGCCGGAAGTGAAAAACCTTGAAAAAGCACGGGCCTTACTGGGGAGCATAATTGGTTCTTTGAGACAATTGCTATCCTCCCACCCTTGATGACCTTCCTTATGATAAAAGCAGAGGTACTGCCAAAATGAACAAAACCACATGCTTCGGCTCAGGGGCCAAAACCGCCGATTTGGGGTCCCAAAACCCGTTAAGCAAGAAAGTGGTGTTTAGGCAAAAGTGGGTATCTAAGACCCAGTGTCACTCGTAAGGGAGTAAATGAGATGCATGCGGAGGAATCGGAGATGGTTGGGTGGTCGAAAGCGAGAATACCTACGGTCGACGGCTTGAAAACCAGGAACCGGGCTCCGAAATGGGCAAAATGGCCTACGGGCACGAAATGTAGCCCACGCCCACTGAGAGATGGTCTAAGGGACCTCTCCTTTCCCTCGAGAAAAGAAAAAAAGAAAACCGGAGTCGGGGTTGCAAGCCGAAGCAAGGCAGAAGAAGAGGGTTCGTGAGTCAGAGGCGAGCGCCTGACGCGACTCTGAGACTCCTGAACTAGCACAATATGCGATATCACCGAGCGTTCAATCGGTGACGTCTGAGTCTTAGGGTCGGTCAAAAATGGGGTGTCTACACTTAGCCATTGAGTGTTCACTATATTTTTTTTGCTTAAAGTTTTATCTTTCAAGAATATTTTGGTGATGAGTTCACATAGTTTTGTGATTTATATGTTTTTATTTAATTTAATTTTGTGTATCCTTGTGCAATTCTAATGCATTTTTCTCTTTTACATTTGATATTAACTTTATTTTTTTGATAAAAAACACTTGAATAATTGAGTCTTTTATTTCGTTTTTTTTGTGAGTTGGCAATAGAATATTATTTTTATTATAGTAAAACATAACTCTCAATTATATGATACTTACTAATGTTTCACTATCCGTAGTTGTTTTGATTTATTTGTTTGTTTAATTGAATTATCTTTTATGTTTTTGGTTATCAAAACTCATCGAAAATAAATAATAAAAAGACAATTAGTGCGGATGATATTAAACTTAAAACCAACACATCCTATATTTTGCAATCCTATTTTAAGTTATTCATTGTAAATCATATACACTCGTGCATTGCATGGGTTACTGCTAGTTGGTATGAGAAGCATTTGGTTTCAATTTTCTGGATTTAATTTTTTGAAAATTGAGTTATATATTTTTTTATATTTTTAGTGAATTTTTTCAAATTTTAAACAATTTTTTTAGATGCACCTTACTTAGATGTATTTAAAAAATAAAATATTTGTAAAAAAAAATTTTAAAAAATCAATAAAAACACAAAAATTAAAAAAATGTATCGAAATCTCTTATTGTTTTTTTTTTTTTTGTTTTTTGTATTTTTGGTATTTAGTAAATTTTCTAAAGATTTTTTTTTCACAAATATTATACTTTTTAAGTGTATTTATGTTAGATGTATCTAAAAATTAAAAAATTACTTAAAATATTAAAAAAATTCAATAAAAATATTTAAACACTAAAAATAAACAATTTTAATTTTCTGAAAGTGAATCTTAGAAACCAAACCAAACAAGCTGATTGCTATCTTCCAAATTATGTTTAAAATGGGGGCAAGTGCATCAATGTTGGTTTTCTTGTTATAGGGTGCCAACTTAATTGGGATTGTATAGCTTGTGATACTCTTTGCACCCACTTTCTTTGTTAATGATTGTATCTTTTGTATCTTTGATTATCATTAATAAAAAAAAAATTTGCTGATAAAAAAAATAATTAAGCAAATTAGTTGACATTGATCTAACAAGCTATTCAAATTTGCTAGTCCTGCAAGACATTCTATCATATATAAAGTTTGAAAGTTACATATCTATCCATTAAAATATATAATGGATATCTATACACTTCATGACTTGACGAGGTGGCAAGTGTTCATCTCCCTCGTCACTATATGGTATATGTTTGAGTCATAAAAATTAATTTCTCAGCATAAAAAAAAGAAAAGAAAAAAAATTCTACGATCTGGGACAGTTCAAGTTAATTATTAGTTGATTAACATTTGATTTTTTTTTAATAGAAACAATCAATTAGCACAAGAATTACTATATAATGAAAATGTTTATTCTTTTGCCAGTGGCTTTATAAATAGTAACTGCAATTATTGAAATGGTCCCAGTGGAATACCAGTTGTGGATTATTGGCATCAGTTGTAGTTTATGGGGTCATGGACCTTTCTCCAATAATACTTGAAGTGTGTTTTTAAATTATTGCATAGTATATAATGAAAAATCATAACAGGGGACTCAGTATCCCAAAATTGAGATTAATTGTGTGATACTTCGCTAAAATGTGTTGTTATAATAAAAGTATAATGATAAATCATAGTAAAGAATTCTCATCACTTGTATAAATCTAAAAACTGCTTGAAGCATATGTGGCTCATTTAAAAGGTGCTCTCTCTCCTCTCCAAAAATAAATAAATAAATAAAAATTCAAGAAGACAATGTGCAGTTAATTAACCGGATCCCAAATTTGAATGCCCTCAGGTCATGGGTCCAATATTTAACATAACAGTTAGTGATAGTACTCCTACAATATCAAGCCTGCCTTGAGCATCCTTCCCATCCAATCCAATAATCTAAATGACCTTCCGAATGTTTTTTATTTTTATTTTTAGTCTTTAGTCAAGTTGTACACACACATCACATAAATAAAAAGTTGTGGCCATTGTGATTTCACAGGCATCCATCAAACACATGCATCTCTCTCTCTCTTTCTCTCTCTCTCTCTCTATATATATATATACTTGTATCTTTGTGTGAGAGTGGAAATTTTTGGATAAAGTAGACCAACAAGGGTTCCACTTGATCATTGCAAAGTCAAAAAGATCCAAATTCCAAAAAGGTATGAGACAACATTAATAATTTCACATTAACTCAAGTTGACAATATTGTAAATCCAAATTACTGTATGTATAATTCCTTTGAAACCGGAAAACTTGCATATTTATTTATTTATCTTATGGTTCAATGCACACATGCTTTCTTAAACAAAAAAGCAATGACAATAAAAAGAGGCAACATAAAAATTAGAATCTCACAAAATTAGAATTAGCTTGTTTTTCCTTTTTCTTTTTTTTATAAAGAAAATCTCATGCAAATGATCTGGCAGCTTGAAATCTTGCTCTCAACTGATCGTAAATCAAAATAAATCCCATCATTTATGTATATAAATTTTTTGATAAATGCTAATGAGCTCCAAAAACCGTTTTTAATATTGAAATTTTTATAGGGCTGTTGGCAATATAAATTTGAAATCTTCTATCGATAAGGGTATGGATATATGTAGAAGAGGTTCAAGAGTCAAGGGCATGAAGTTAGTGGCTCAAGAAAGAAAATTAAGGATGTGACACTTGGCAATCTCAGAAAGAAAGAGAGTTCAAGACAATTGCAATACTTGCAGATCATGGATAGATATGATAAGCCAACAAGTGGACACATGGAAGTATGGCATGGCCAGTGAAACAATATAAAGCTGAAAATTGAAGGAAGACCTTCAACCAAATTCATAATTCATGTTGTAGACACCCCCATTTTTGACCGACTTTAAGACTCAGACGCCACCAACCTGAAAGGCGCCTTCCAGTGATGATGTATATTATGCTGCGTTCGAGGCTGCGAAGTCTCAGTGAAACCTTGCCTCCGGACTTGGGACTCTTTTTGTGCTTTGCCGGTTTGCTATAACCAGTCTGTTTTCTCTGTTTTCTCTTCTGAATGGAGGAGAGGTCTCATAAACCATCTCTCAGTGGCGTATTAGGCTACGTTTTTCATTTGCCCAGTGGTCGAGCCATTTTTTTCTATTTGGAGACGATTCCGATTTTTGAAGCCCGTCGTGCGTCTTGGTTAGGACCTTAACTTTCTTCGTTTGGCACGATTTTTGGCACACACCTTGTTTCCTCTCCTTAGAGGAACACTGTGGCCCGGGAGACCACCTTCGTGGTTGTACGCCACCTCCGGTGCTTTATAGTCGATTTTGGAGCCAGCCTAACTGCCAGCGTTTTGGCCCCCGAACCTTCGTTTTGCATCCGTCTAGGCTCATTTTTGGTGTGCACCCTATTTTCATTGTTAGAAAGGTGGCACAGGGGTGGAGACCAGCAATTCTTCTTGGAGACCACCTTTCTTTTCGCCACCCGATTTTCTTGACAAGAGGGTTGGTCTCCTTTCACTTTTGAGCCACAATTTCGAGTCTCCTATACCACCTTTATGTTGTACTCATCTCAGGAGGCCACCAATATGGGTAGGCAATTAGCGGCTTTTCTTCTGACCCTTTTGAACCTTGCTAGAAAAGTTGGTTTTCCTTTCTCCTGGGTCACAATTTACGGTCTCACCATGCCACCGATTTGCATTCATCGAGAGGCCACTCAACTGCAGCAAGGGGTGGCAGAGCCACTTTTCTTGCTTGAACTTTTGACCCCTGGTCGACCGACACTGAGGGGTGTAAACCACCTTAAGCTGGTGGCCACGCCTTCTTCTTTGCTCTCTCTGAATGCAATCCAAATGTGCCAAGCTTGGGAGCATTGGACCATCCTCATACACGTGTATGGAGGATCTTCAAAGATAGTTTTAAGCTTCTTGAAGAAGCTTTAGAGCCTCTCCTCTATAAGAGGTCTTCTCTCCATTGCAAGGGTTGAAGACTTTGGTTAAGGCATATATACACCATTCCTATATCTCTTCATTCTAAGCCCCCAAAAACCCCATTGTTCTTGGCCATTTACACTACACCTCCTAGCACAACACCTCCACCATCCATCCAAAGCACCTTAGGGAACTGGTTTGCAGAGGTTGAAGGCTCATTACCTTGGTCGAAGTTTTGAGGGTCGGCTCTACAAAGGGTGAGCCTCTATTTTCCCTGCTTTTGCATTATTTTGCTTCATATCTTAGCCCTATTTTCAAGCATTTTGGACTTGTATAAAAGCTGACATAAATCAAAAAATTTTTTTTTGAGCTCCTCTTTAAGTTTCATTAAGGTCTTTTTTTCTATTTGGGGTCATCTTCTCCTTTGTGATGCTTCATTTCCTCATGTTTAGGGCTATGCATTAGAGCATTGTATTGGCCTTTGTTTGACCTTTTGGCCACTGGAAATCCAGAGGATTTTTAGTGGCCAATATGTAAGTTGAGCTTCAAAAATCGTAGAGGGGTGACCCTCTCACCCTTATTCTCTTTACTAGCTTTGTTGGCCTTCCAAGGAGCTCCATTTTGCATGTTTTGAAGTCATGTTTCAAGCCCTATTTGGTGAGTTTTAAGGTCTGCATAAGCTGCTGTCCGAGCCCTTTTGGCCATCTTGAATGCTCTGTGCATGCATGTGTAGAACAATCTTATTAAAGGCCTTTCAAAGGGGCTTTCATTTTGATACTTCTAGACTAATTTGGGGTCTTTTGGTGGCGGTTTTGGGGCTGTCATAACCTCTTTTTAGAGGTGGTTTTGCCATTTTGTATGTCCATCATATATGTGTAGAATAACCTCTTGCATGGCCTTTCAAAGGGCACTTCATTCTTGCATGTGTTGACTAAGTTTCGATTGGTTATTTGGGCACTGTTTTGGCATGACATACTTCTGTTTTTTGGTTGGTTTGGTGAGCCCTCATAGTGCTTCATATGCGACGTAGTGTAAATCATGATTCACTAGCTTTCTTTGCATGCTTTGTTGACCCCTTGATTTTAGCACTTTTTGGCCATGCCTGTTGAAACTGATATTGATAGCAGTATTTTGGATTTGCCCTAGCTACATTTTTTGGGTCTCATGGTTTCTAATGATGTTTGTTTTGCATGCTTGCCAGTTCAATACTCCATGTGCTTAACTTTTGAGTTTTGAGGTCCATTCCATGCATATCTAATGAGGTGTGTTCATGTTTTGGGTCCATTATACATCATATTTGAGCTTGTACTAATGCCATATTGCCATGTTTTATACTCCTTAGAAATTGTGCTTGAGAGTTATCCATGAATCATTTTGTATTTCAGACCCATTGAATGAGCTCCATTTTTCTTGCATGTTGAGCCATCATTTTAGAGCCATTTTCCCATTGTTTCAGACCCGCCTACAGGGTCTTTTTGAAGTTAGTTTTGCCATTTGTGCATCGCTTGGGTACCTCTAGTGTAACGCACTTCACTAGTTTTGTAATTAGAGCCACCTAGCATGTATTTTGTGACATATTTGCATGTTTCAGACCATCTTTTATGCCATTTGGTCAGTATCATGTCCCATTCTATGCCATGTTTCATCCTTTGCCATGCTTAGTTAGAGTTGCATGTTATGCCTTAGGATCTATTCCCTTGCATTTGTGCATGTTTGCATGTATTTCGTTTGTCTCATTTTATGTATGTATAAATTAATGCGAGTGTGGTGAGGTCCACTTCATATTGGTGTAAGTCCATCTTGCATTTGTATATGCCATTTAGTTCATGTGCGCATGATAGTCTTCGTAAGTGCATTGTGTATGCCATTTTAGTCCATAGCATTAGCGTATGCAGTTGCATGTTAGAGCATTATGTATGCCATGTTACATCACGTGCATTGTGTATGTCATTATAGGCCATAGCATTGGCGTATGCTAGGTTGTATGTTAGTCGCATTGTGTATGCCATTTCTTTGCATTGTGTTTTGGGATAGGGAGTTAGCCTGCAAGACGGAATAAGTGGATCGTTCATTGCACTAAAGTGACCTAAACGATGTCTCAATTCCCTGGCCACCGAAACCCTCCGTGATTAACCATGATGGAGTCTAGGCCTTGTTGTGGTTGCCCGGCGTGCATTCATTTCACATCGAAGTCGTGCAGACTACGACTCTCGGCCATCATGCATCGAGATGTGTGATTGGTATAGGACGAGGATCAAACCCATGTGCATAAAAATATAAAAAATACTTTTGCTATGCCCCTTTTCTTTGCTCTCTCACATTGCGAGAAACCAAAAATCAAAGAACTTTTCAAAGTCTAGTACGCAAAGATTTCTAGATTAATTGCAAACAAAGACAAATCGAGGGGGCATATGAGGAATTTCCCGATGAGGCAACAGCATACATGCATCTTTCATCATTCAAAGCAGAAAGCTAGGCGGTCTATTTAGCTTGTATGCTAATTTACTTACTTTCCTAGTTAATTTGTTAATTAATTAGGGTTTTGTAATATTTAATTATTTATTCAGACTGTAATTATTTATTCGGCTGTATCAGATATTTATTTGGACCCTCCGAGCGGAAAGGCTTTAATTATGTAATAAGTATGCGGCTTTATGATGTATGTCTTCCAACCCCATGTCTTTTCCCTTTATTTACTAGCTTATGATGGTTAGTTTAGGACATGTTTCGAATTAGCATACTTATGCTCACATATTTGCATCCATTCATCATCGCTCTCAGATGCACCTAAGCCCTATGGTTCGGCATCATACTAATCGCATTGTATTATTTCAATTCCGAAGTTGAATACTTGTTAGTCAGGAGCATTTCACATGCCATCTTTTAGAATAGAAGCCAGAGTTTAATAGAAGTTGTGTTTCTCTCGCATAAGTTGTATTAGGGCATTTCGGCAAGATAAGTTAGGATCATGCATGGATTTCTAACATAACCAGCTTCGCTTTGGCTTGGGTAGTGGTTTGCTTTTTATGCTTTAGCAATTCCTTGCATGTGTAAAGCGAAAGTGGACCGCCATGATAGCACGCTTACTACGTAGGCTATGTGCTTATGTGGATATAACCGCACGAATGCTCAAAGGTGAAGAGTTGGATTATCCGAATTGGAATAATGCATTGATCAAGGGAAGTTTTAAGCCCACTTGAGAGCTGCAAATCATCTTTGTTTTTCAGTTCACACGAGGTGTACTTAAATCCGGCACATTTTAGCCTACTTTAAGTAAATAAAACAATTTTCAAAACAAACATGAGATGTTTCGCTCCAATTCAAAGTATCCGGCCTATACTTGTATGTATGCGGCGCGATCACATAGTAAATCTAGGTTAATAAACCGTAATAAGAACGCATAATGTTTTTAAACTAGATATCATGGTTAGACAGAGGCCATTTTGATAAAGCCAGCCAAGTTTCAACTGGCAGTGACCTTTCCTCAATCGCACCCAAGTTCCCAAAGCCCAGAGGTAACTTTGGTGATGACGGTTCGACACGTGACCTTAGGCAAATCAGCTATGATACCCCATTTTTGACCGACCTTAAGACTCGTGACATCACCGACCGAGCGCCCTGGATAGCAGATATTAGGCTCGCTCGTAAGTCTCGTGAGTTGCGCCGAGCGCCCGCCTTGGACGAACTCTTCAGGTTTTGTCTCGTTTAAGGAATCTCAACGCTTTTCTCTCGCTTTTCCGAGGGGAGGGAGGGTCCGTAGGGCTATCTCTCGCTGGCTGCGGAGCTACTTTTTCGGGTCAGAGGCCATTTTGCCTATTTC